>JANAVB010011523.1:0-53793 GCA_029216955.1 Iris pallida
ATTGGTGGATTAGTGGCGGCACCTCAAAGGAGATAGGAATGTATCCAGCATTGGGATACGATTCCTAGTTCTGCCGTGAAAGGAACTCTACTACCCGATTCTCGGGTTAGAGTTGACTCCACCATCCAACTCTCCGTGTATAAAGGCTTTCTACCAACAGAGGAAGACCCTTCTATCTCACGAAGAGTTCTGAGTTGTCTGATTTGTGCATCAAAAGCGCATGAGCTCCCTGATGTTAATGTCAGAAGAACGCTCCTCACAACGTCAAAATCGCCAATGTCGGTTCTGGAAAAGCTGCTCAGCCAAACTTCTGCAGAAAACAACAAAGAAGAAGTGTTTTAAAAACAGAAGTATTATCAGATGCGTATTAAACGCTAATTAAAAACAGATCACAAGGCTTTTTACGCCAGTGCTTCAGCAAGGTTTTTACGCCAGTGCTTCAGCAAGGCTTTTACGCCGGTGATTCAGCAAGGCTTTTACGCCAGCAATCAGCAAGGCTTTTATGCCGGTGATTCAGCAAGGCTTTTACGCCAGCAATCAACAAGGCTTTTATGCCGGTGATTCAGCAAGGCTTTTACGCCAGCAATCAACAAGACTTTTACGCTAGCAATCAGCAAGGCTTTTACGTCGGTGATTCAACAAGGCTTTTACGCCAGCATTCAGCAAGGATTTTATGCCAGTACTTTAGCAAGTTTTTACGCTCATCAAGAATTTATGCTCATGAATAGATGTTTTCAAAAAAAATTCGAAAACAGGTATTTGCCTACGATCGGACTAACCACTTAGGTCGAATGGTTTCACTCTAATAGTGGATGAATCTACATTGGTGATTGGGCGTACAAAGGGACGCCACTGGAAAGCATCGCCATTGTCATTTGTTGGAGAACGACATTGCAAAGAGCTATTTTCAGAAGAATGAGAATGAGAAAAGATGAGACATTCTCGGCTATTTATAATGACTGAAGAAACTGTTGGGAGTCTATTTC
Source organism: Iris pallida (assembly GCA_029216955.1). Lineage (NCBI taxonomy): Eukaryota > Viridiplantae > Streptophyta > Magnoliopsida > Asparagales > Iridaceae > Iris > Iris pallida. The sequence goes on from JANAVB010011523.1 coordinate 987, forward strand.
GGGAAGAGATCCTATCGAAAGGCTCTCGTAACATCAAGACAGACGCCACGTGTCAGGTTTGTTTCTTGGGAATGAACAATCATAGAAGCAGTCAAAATAAGTGTTGAACAGTTGAGATTAACATCAGACTTTATTTATAAAAAGGGGGAGTGGACCCCTACATATAAGAGAGTCGCAATACATGGAATTTTATTTTCCCTCTCCTTCGTTGGACTAACGAAGGGAAGCACCTAACTCACGCATGTTGTGAATCCCGGAGCGATGCATCAGATTTAAAAATGCTTCTGCATCTTCTGAGCCCTCATATGCAGTCGGGTACCACCAGCGATGCGGCTGAAGACTAGGGAGTTAATCCGAAGCACGCTACGAAGTTGCGTTCTCGCTCAAAGTCAATCCTTGAGCCCGAAGTCTCTTCATTGTTAATCTCCTTCTTGGGCGCCATGTCACTATGGAGATGAATGACAAGAGTGAAGAATTCTTCCTCATTTATACGGTTAAATCAACTCTTCATATTCCTCATTGGAAACTGTTCATTATAAAAGCAAACTCGGGGAAGCAAAAAGGCATTCAAAAGTTTCGAAAAAAGAAATTCATTGTGACAATTAAGTGCTGACTAACACTGTTGGAAATTACGCCGACTGATTGGACATCCCCAATTTTACGCAGATGACTGTTGCATATCCCGAATTTTACGCTGGCAGATCAAATCTCAACTTTTACGCTTCTGTTCAAAGTGTTTCAAATTTTGGAGATATTTGAAAACTTTGAAGGGGGTCTTGTAGGAGCGTAAAAAGTGCTTCAAAGAAAGAGTCATCCCATTCATAAGTGATCGGTTTTTACGCCAAGCAGAGCAGGTAATCTCTTTTACGCCCAAGACTAGGCTAATCAATTTACGCCTAAGCAGGCTGATCATTTTACGCTTGGGTCTACACCTATGATTTACGCCAAGGACAGAGCAGCCTCTTTTACGCTGGACAAAGCTGTCAAATCTCGCATTTAATGCAAATTCTGACATGAAGATATTAATGATGGCATTTACCACAGAATTCAATGGAATTTGTCTTACACAAAGACCATTGTTGTCGTTTATGGGGATCGAGCTACTTTACGCTCACTGAATGGTTTCTTTTACGCACGGAGTTTTACATGAGTTCTTACGCTCATAAAACAATGTGTGCGTAAAGTCTATTTGAGCCATTTTTACGCTCAAGGTTATTCAATAACCACTTTATGCGGGAAACCTATGACAGAGCTATTTTACGCTCATCTTACTGCTTTACGCCCAGAGGATGTTGGGGCTATTTTTACGCCCTATTCTTTCTGGCCAGTTTGGAATGGTTTGCCTACATGGCCTTCATGCCACATATTTCGAAGAACGTGTGTAAATGTATCCTATTCTTACTGAAATGATGGGACGCATGTCAACGTATGCAAAGGATGACTCTGATCATGGGTGGCAGTTGTTAGCGTAAAGACAGACTTTGATGCTCTTTTACGCACAGAAGCCCCAGTCTATAAATAGACTCATTTTTCTCAGAGACAAAAAGGGGAGACAGGAGAGAATACAGGATCAGAACTTCGAGATTTTTGATTCTCCAGAGCATTCTTCTTCAACTTTTCTTTCAGAACAGAGTGAAGCAAAGCAGAAAGCATTCGACCTCGCCATCAGTGCCCAAGTGCGTCGATACCTTTCTGGTGACTTAGTTCTTCCAAGTTGTTCTACTTCAAGCAGTGATCTTCATCATCTTCATATGGTCCAAGGAACAAAGTGATCATTTACGAATCAGACTTCCATAGCAATACTTTTCCAGAATCAAATTTGTACTTCTTGTACTTTTTCTCGTTTTATTTTCAAAATCCAACTTTTGTTGGGCAATTTTGTTAAGTGAAACAACCGCATGCAGAGATGTGGTCTTATGCCATGCTCTAAGGCATATAATGTATCTACGTACTGGTTTACAGACTGGTAGACATCAGATAATTCAAAGATAAACCTTTACTCCAAAAATATGCAAGTTTTTCTTCATGGATAACATCATCCACTGAAGGTACATTATTTTGAGTATTAATATACTCATTAAGGGCGTCATCATCTGGACCAGAAGTCACAGACTTGGTCAAGTTCACTACATAGGGTAAATCATCTGGATTGGGAGGATGGGCTTCAGCAGGTTTCATCCGAGTTATTTTGCGGAGAGTGATGGTCAATGGTGCGGCAACATCAGGACGCTTCTTTTGACCCAGATTGTGAGAGACTTTGAAGTACTTTGTGGAGTAGTATGTCCTTTGACTCGGATAACCTGGGGACCGTCACTGGCAGATGAATTAACTTTAACTTCATCGTCATCTTCATTGCCGTCATCCTTGGGAGGCTGAGATTGATAAAGTATCGAATCTCCATAGGCTTCAATACCCTAGAAAGGATCGATATCGGCAAATTCTGTCTTCATGATGCATCACTGTTGACGTACTTAAAGCACTGAGAAGGGTAAAAGGAACAATCATGTTCTCGTGTATTCATGGACGTCCTAATAAGATGTTGTAGGACACATTAGCATCGATTACATAGCAAGCAACCTCTGTCCGGAGGTTACCAATCTAGCACTTCAGATGGATCTTGCCCAGAGGGAGACTTCTTCCAGCATTAAAAGCTATGATAGTTGTATTAGTTGCAGACAGCTTGTGCAAAGGGATCCCTAGAATTTGGAGTAAACTTTTAGGGATGATGTTGAGGGAGGAACCTGGATCGATATGCATCTGATCCACCTTAATTGCCCCGATATATCCTGTATAGTACAGAGGTCTATCATGACAATTATTTTTTAGTAGCAGATCCTCTTGTGAAAAGGTGATGTTGGGAACTACTTCCATTGTGCTATGGCAATAAGGACAAGAGACCGAATCTTCAGCGAGAGCTTTGACTTCAGCGAGATAAGAGTCGGCATATAATAATGCCTCACTTAAAGCTTTATGCGTCTTTGGAGAGCCGCAGTAGATCGAATATGACAATCTGGAAGGTAAGTCTTGCCGGATCGTGTCTCACCAGATAGGACATCATAAGTTCGCAGGTAAGTCTTGCCCGATCGTGTCTCACAAGATAGGACTTCATAAATAGGAGAAGACACCATATGGCATGGCTTGTATTTCTTGCCCCTCTTTACTTTGGAAGACACTACCCCTTGCTTTATTTCTTGTACAAGGTCAGGATGGACCCACATAATCTCACCATGCTCCGTCGTGAGTGGCACCAGAGTTGATGTTGAATCGCGAGCTAGCGGCAGGTTGACTACTTCCATTATTACCTTGGGAATTGGAACTACGCCATCTGGAACTTCTATGAAAGAAAAGTTACCAAATTGAAGAGAGATCATGTTAGAAGACACGACCTTGTCTTCAGCTTCGAGGTTGATAACTTGGCTATCGATGAGCTGTTGTATCTTCCTTTTCAAGACGATACAATCCTTGGTAGAATGGTACACATACTGATGATAGAGACATTACTTAGGATCGCTGAGTCGGCTTGCCTCTTCAGGACGTCATGGTGGAGGCAATACCAGTTTATTACCCATCATCAACGTGTTGAAAATGGTAATAAATCATCCTCGTCAAAGGAGAAAGTCTACTTGGGTCTGTCAGGAGCACTCTGAGAATTGGGAGCTCCCTTGGAAGTGTCAACCTTTAAGACTTCTTTTCCTTTACCTCCACGGATAGGGATAGTTTGGGGGTGCTTACCTTTGTCTTCAAATTTGGGTGTCTTCAACCCCAGTAGTTCCAGATTAGGAACGTCATTTTCAGTAGCATCAGCGACCCAGATGAAAGCGGGCCATGTGTCATACTTATGTATACCCAGACAGAACTTCACTGTAGGAAGGAAGTTATGTCGACAAGTATACATAAGCTCCGAGTCTGGTATACTGAAGGGCATCTTCAAGGCTAGTCGCCTGAAGCATTCGATAAAACCAATAACAGTCTCACTTTTCCTCTACTTGGTCTTGATGAGGGTGGACATACTAACATGTATGCCACCCTCGTAAAACCTATGGAGGAATAGCCTCTCCAATTCTTTGAAGGAGTAATGCAACCGTCAGGCAGACTGTAGAACCATTCAAAAGCTACTCCCTACAAGGTGCTGATAAATAGCTTTGATAAGAACGCATCGTCTCTTGGTAAGTGAAGCGTCTGTGTGTTGAAGTATATTATGTGTTGGCGAGGAGAAGTCATCCCGTCAACAAATTTAGCGTCAATGGCTTGTAGTTATGGGGACAAGTGGCGTTCTCCTATTCAGAAGGACAAGGTTGAGATATCTCCATCTTCTGAAGGTCTTCTTTGTGTGAGATGGCATCGAGAGGCAACAAAAGAATCAATTACATCATACTGATTGAGTAAATATTGAGAAACGGCTGTTGTACGATTGTCAAGTGCTGTCGACGAAGGATAACCCCTAGCATTTACGAGATTTCGAGGAGGTGCAACGGAATGGTACTCCCTTTATAACGAAGGAGGTTTGTAGCTACGAACCAGACTAGCGTGTGCTGAGAAGTTTAGTTGAGGTGGGGGAACAACCCCAGCAGTTTGGACAGCCATGATGCTGGTAAGCATGTCAGTGATCTTGGCAAATGTTATTTCAAGATTCTCCCGCCGCTTGTTGGTTTGATCACTAGCTTCTTCAGGTTTCTCTCTATCCGTCATGTACGCAAATAGCATGCGAGGATGAATAGAGGAGACAGTACAACTGGTGCTGATGTTGTCTGTCTTTGAGTTGAAAAGGCCTACGTCTTCGGGCAGGGGAGGTAGATAGTCACCGTCGGACTCGAAAAGATCATCGTCATCTGGAAGGCTACCTCCAGTGTGGAGGTCGTCTGCTTTAGATTCTAAGGGAGTAATACCCCCAGTTTAAGATTCTGAGGGAACACTACCTCCAGCTTGAGAGTCCTTGCCGTCTATAAGGGATCTTTTTTCGACCGAGTACCCATATAGACTCCTTCAAGTGAAACAACTCGCTGGCTGTTTGCTGGCAGACTTCTCCTTCTCATGTTTACATAATAAAAAAAAAGGTTGGATTAGTGGTCCATCTTCTTTGATTGGGGCTTCCGTAGGAGGACCCTATGAAGCCTTGTTGGATGAAACATATAATGGCTCTTCATCATCATAACGCTGAAGTCGTCGAAACACGGACTGCCTTGGAGAAACTTTCGTTGATTTAGAGCAACAACAGTTGATGACAATACTAGTGCACTTGTGCTCCGATAGAGGCACCTCAGGAGTAGTAATAATCTCCCTCACTTTACGCTTGTGAGTTATCATGTCGCGTAAATCGGCAGAAGGGAGCTTCGCCTTAGAACCCATTTCATATATTGTCATGCTTTGTATATTTGTTTGTAAGGGAAGTTGGCACATCCGAACTTAGTTCGTGTGCAGGGACAACACCCACACCTAAGTTCCGTGATGACCTTGAAGACAGTCCCGTGCTATATGCGTTGGTGTCTGCCTTTTTGTTGTAGGCGCATAGGCCCTGGGGCATGCCTTTGGGCGCATACTTTCTAAGTGATCTGGAAGCACGCTTGGCCCTCCTAGCTGTGGGCACATAGAAGGGGTCAGCAGAGCCTGGGCTCATGGGTACAGAAAGTATATGGAAGAAAGAAGCCTTCTGACCAGAATCATGCGCCCATATACCTCTTTGGGCGCCTGGCACCGGTCGGTGTACTTTGGAAAACATCGATATTTTTCCCCAGTTTTGCCTTCTTCATTTGTAAGCTTCACTGAGTTTGCCCAGAGGATCGAGCACTTCAATTCTTGGCATCATAGTGTTTTCTTTGTCGAGTCTCGAGTGTTGAACACTCTGTTGTTGGTTGTTCAGGAGAGGAGCCGGGCTAGTAGAGCCCTGAACAGCATGCCTTCTTCGCATCAGGAGCCTTTGTGGTAGAGCCATGCACGCACAGGAGAGCTCCATGTGCCCACGTGGAAGGCCTATGTGCCCACATGACAGAGTTCTTCGTTTGCACATCTTTTACAGCACTGGTAGGATATGCGACACGAGCCTTCGGAAGCCAAGTCTTGCGAGACTTGTTCGACTTCACTGATTTTAACAGAGTAGCCATCCCTCGAGGGCATTTCTTCGAACAGTTGCTGATCGAACTTTACGATCAACATCTTCTGAGTGCTCTCCACTTTAGCGGTATCGGATTGCGTCACCACCTTCTCGTCAGAGGAAAAGGTAGTAACCAGCAGAGTCGCCATTTTTGTAGATATACAAAAAAGAGAAGAATCACTGTCTTTTCTTAATAGCACAAGGCACTACAAATCGACCACACCTAAGAGATCCTGTACTGAGAATCCCCGAGTACAAAATGTTTGGGAAATGGGACGATGGAGATCGAGCGGCAATTGCTCCTTTACTCCGTTGACACTCCGATTTACAAATGTGGAGAAAACCTAAGAAAATTGCTAACTCTCGGCTCACTAGCAAGAAGGACAGCAATTTGGCTCTAAAATTTTCTTTGTTCTCCCTTTTGAAGTACATGTCCTCTATTTATAGTCGTTTTATACTGAAACGACTGTTATGCACACACAGGTGGAAAACATACTGATTTCATCATGGGTAGATCGTGGCCGCATGCTTCGATGCACGATTGCTCGTGGAGACTGACGTGGCCGCATGCCTCGGGCCATGACTGATCGTGGGTGTTGACCGAGTTGTAGGGTTGTCTCTGCCTTGGGCGTATAGTGTTGGAAGCAGACTATGCGTCCATACTTGGGCGCATGATTTAGTATATGAAGCAGTTTTCTGTGGGCGCATAGCCCCCTTTATCATGTGGGCGCATAGCCCCCTTTATCATGTGGGCGCATAATAGCTCCTTCCATGTGGGCGGATAGTCCTTCATTTTCATGCTTCTACAGGGGAGCTTCTCTCTTAGCAATTATTTTGCTAAGTGACAATGGGGGAGAAATAGGATCTAGCATCTTTTACAGGATACAGGAATTTTTTCAGGACACAGTACAGTACAATATTTTGATTGTTTTCAAATCTAAAGATCAAGATGTTATATCAGTCAAGGTTTGTTAATTATCAAAATGGGAGAGATTGTTGGCCCATTGGTTATGGTCGAACCAAATTTTAATAATTGATCAAACTCGGCCTTGATATATGGGCTATTTGGACTCTTAGACAACGACCAAAGAATTGTTACCTATATGTTCAAGACCGAAGCTAATTTTGTCGTATGAGTCTGCATTTTTATACGCAATATAATTTTTCATATTTATTGAGTCTAAGAATACATTGTACAACGAGTCGTACTGGCAAATAGGCTACCCTAAAAATGTTTTTAAAATATCCTATGTTTTGAAAAACAGCCTATTTTATAAAAGCTACTAACTGCTTAAAACTTTTCATAAAGCCAAAACCCAAAAACTGTTTTCAAAATGGCCAAAAAATTCAAAAAAAACACAGAGGAGAATTCGGCCAGAATTTGCCTAATGTACGCTGGTTTTTGAACTTGGTTTTGCTGCAGTTACGGATGCAACGGCTACTTGCCGAGATTTTCTCATAGAACTCTGCCCGAATTCTGACTTTGGAAAACCTATAAATAGAGAAGAATTTCAATCATTTCAAAACACTCATTCTCTTTCTCATCTCTTCTCTCTAAGCTTAAACGTCTTCCAAAGTGTTCTAAAGCTTTCATTTCAAACCCCAAGCCAGTTACAATCCTCTAGTCGATTTGCCAGTGCGGTACGGTCTAGAAGCTTCAGAGTGATTGTAATCAGAGGCTTGATTGAAGAAAGACACTTCACAATTAAAGTTGGTCGACTACTTCGTATCAAAGCTTGCGTTTATAGAAGTTACAAGGACTTCGTATAAAAACTTGTAGTATTTTCCAAGTGGATTCAAATGGAAGCTAGAGTTCTTCCGACTGGAATAGTCCTTACAAGAGGGAAACCAGTATATATCGCCATCTTTGCGTTTGCATTCTGATCTCTGCCTTTATATTTATTTACTTGTGATATATACATTCTCTGTGATCTTGTTGCTAACTTTTTAATTAGCTATTTTTTGCCGCATACTATATTCACCCCTCCTCTACAGTATTGCGCTTTATGATTCGTTCCTACAAATACAAGGTAACACTCATACCTTACCCTATCACCCCCTTCTCCCTAGACCTTACCTACCTCAAAGCTACCCTAGGTACTCCATATCTATTACCTATGTTTTCCCCTAACCAGTTTACCTGGACAATACCTCTTTTTTCTACACTACCACATGGCAATCCCCTTTACCTAACTAACTAATCCCTCTCAATAATTACCTATCTATCAAATTACACACACACATAATATCCAAGCACATACCCTATCCTCTAGCCTACAAACTCAATACACAGGTATGTGTGTACTGCTCACTGGCCTATAGGCCAATACCCTGCCTGCAGGGAGTGAGACCCCATTCTTGGCTGCTACACAGGGCCTAAAACCCTACACTCTACAGGAACCACCCCTGCCCCTAGCCACACATAACTGACTACAGGTAGCTCCTGCTATTCAGAAAATAAAACCCTACAGTCAGACACATCTTGTACGTCCACAGGTGCACACACATGTGCAGGACCCCCTTGTCTATTGCACAATTCCCTGTGCAACAGGGAGTTCCCTACTGCTAGGGGAGAACCTCCCTATACATGCCTCCTGCTTACCAATTTATATTACCTGCTGCTAGAACCCGAGCCTCCTAAGCACTCCACACACCATGTTAACTAATGCCTAGGACCCTAACTCCCTATTCCCTTCCTGTAATAGCAGGCCAAGTCAACTTCTTAGGAAAGACCCTGTTGCCCCCTATCTATACCCTACTTATACACAACTCACCTGCCCACTATGAATCCCTACACACACACATAAACTCATATACTAACACACACACTTTCACAGGGACATAGGTAAAAACCCCTTTCCTTCCTGACACTGTCACACACACACACTACTCATATATATGTATCCACATATTCACATAGATCACACACACCTACACCACTCCCTCATTTCACTGTGGAACCTACACAAACATTTCGATACACTAATGTACACATACACTCTCCTCACTGCTGCTAACTTAACCTCCCTACTGCTATACAGGGCTAAGACCTACGATTAATGTACAGCAGTACACTCCTGGGTATTTGTAAGCCCCACTTTCCTAGAATAGGGGTATTTTTGACTTTTTCCTAATTACCGTTATTAGTGCGATTTCATATTATATCTTGAATGGTAATTAATTTTTAAAATTAAAACTTTATACTTTAGTTAATTATTTAAATAATTAAATAGTGTATATGTGTTATACTTAAAAATGACTAATGGTTAGCCTTTGACTAGGAATAGTGGTTAGTGATCCTAGAAGACCCAACCAACTTGTCATGACCACCCAATTAGATGATTAGGACTAGCCTAATTGAACTTTAAATAGACTTTAGCTAGATTAGAAGAATTAGCTAGAAGGTTTGACTAAACACCTAATTAGGAAGGAAGGTTCAATCCCTAACTTGTCATGACTAAAGAGAGAGGTGTAGTGGACCTTTTCCCTTAACCCAAACCCTAAAAATTAACCCTCATAGTAGCCCACCCTTATTAAATAGCCACATTTCATCATTCTTTTCCCTCTTTCATCCCAAACCCTAACCCTAATTAGAGCCTTCTTCCCCAAATCCCCCTACTCCGAAATTATGTCCAAATTCCCCCAAATTAGTTTCATTCTCTTCCTCTTAGAGAGGAGAAGTCTCTATTGGCTAGCTTGGAAGGATTGGAGCATTGGAGCTTGGAGGAGTTTGAATCTTGGATCTATTTTCATTAGGAATCTATCTCTCAATTGGTAAGAGCTCTCTAAACCCTTCACATTTCATTCCTTTAGTGTAGATGCATTCATTTAGGACCCCCATTCCATTAGGGTGCCATTAGAGAGGAGTTGAGGCTCTCCTCTTCCTATTTAAAGGATTCCTCCATTTTATTTTGATACAAATTGGGGGAAATTCGAAATTTCGATTCTAGGATTTATGAAATTGGTAGATTAGGTCATGCTAGTATTGTAGAGCATATAGGCATGTATTGGGTCAATTTCGGATTCGTTTGAGGTGTGTATCATGAGAGTATCGGATACAAACCCCAAGTGTTCGATGAAATAACTCTTAAGACTTTTAATGATTAAATTTTAGTTATAATTAGTTATTTTTATTGGTTAATTGATGTGATAGCATTATAGAGTGATAGCTTCTGAATTGAGATCGATTTGATAGATCATTTTGGCTATGGGGGCTTTGGATTTGATGGTTTGCTGCTATGCAGACCATGGTTGTCCTATTCACTGTTTCATTTGGTCCCTACCCTTTCTTTGTATCACCTTTGTTTTTGTTTCTTAGAGTGCGCATGTTCTGTCGCTACATGTATGTGTCCATATCATTAAGTCCAACTCAAATCTTTACATTTTAGTCCTTTATCTCTTCATCCTTCATATGTAAGACCCCATGTAACTGTGCATGCACAGCCTTCGTTCATTTATATTTCAGTCCTTGAATTATTCAAACCATCATTACCTCAGTTCAGTCACCCCCACAAATGGGTTGTCCTGCATACTTTAGTTATTAGTTCAGTATCTTGTAATGTCCTGCATTCATATTGCCACTTTTTGTATTCGAGATCGGTCCACCATGACTTCGAGGATAGTCAATACAAAGGACCATGTACTCATCACTGTAGTGGTTCAGTCACCCCTTTTTTCTATAAGGGATATACCATCTATGTAGTTATATACAGAAATGTCCAGATAGTATTGCATTGCCCTCATCATCAATTTTACTGATACTCTAATATATATCAGTTGTATCACAATTCCTTATCTTGTCCAGATGCTATGGATGTATGGATACATTCATACAGCATGTCCTGGCCTTTGGACAACATTTAGACCGTGTATTTGCCAACATGTCTAGCCCCATATTATTATTCTTTCCTATATATATGTATTTATGTGTTATATGTACTTAGGATACCCAAACCTCGATCTTAGTTCAAACCATGTACAGATGTCCTGTGCATCCCACATTGGTGTCTTGTATTCCTTTTGTTTCACTGTACTGACTCGAGCTTCAAATCTTCATGGTTCACTGCATATTAATGAAATATACTGCATATGGGATCTATACAGATATCGATGTTCATATATAATTTGAATCACCACTGCATACATGTATCCAATTCATCTATTGTCCTGCTCTCTATTGGTTTAGTCAACTTGCTCAATTTGATCTATTAGTGATCAGTCCTGCCACTCTTTTCATTTTAAACAAAACCATTTCCTCATGTACGTATATGTCCTGCACCTCCACTAGGTTTCGGCCCTTAGGCCCTTTCTGTCCACATTAGTCGATTGGTTCAGTCCTATAGGATAAGAGAATGGATTTGTGACCATGGCCTTGTGATTTATCCTGCATAGGAGTATCTGTGTTGTTGTTCTGTACAACTTAGATTACAGTACACTGCAATTGATAAGCCCAATTATCCCTTTACGTATTACCTTGTATCAGAATAATAGCTTGGTGGCTCGAGTTGGTCACTTGGCCATCTCGTTTGTGAGTATCTTCTATTGGAATTTGGTATCAGAGGTTGATATGTATTAGTATATACAGAAGTTAGGGTATTAGTTAATTAGTTAGTTATCCTAGGGTTGGTTCAGCCATTAGAATTAGTGTTCAGTGGGGGCTTGGCCATTCCTTGATTGAGAGAGTATAGGTTGTGTGGGTATGACTTTGTGTGTTAGTATCAATAGGAATGAAGGTGTCACGACCCGCACCTTGTTTAGGGGCACGAGAACGTGGGTACGTCCAGCCTACGCCGCAGTGTTGACGGTAAAATGCTGTATATGTCGTCTATAAAATCTAATATCAACAATATATATAAACTTGTCATCTCTACACAGTGGAATATATATAACTCAATCACATGACATCTAGGAAAGATAAGCACGATGTGATAAAGATATGATAGAAATAGGAAAGCTAGAAATATATGCAAGTCACAGAGTCATAACCAGAATTTCAGAGTTTAAAACATTATACAATCCCAAAAATATATACTAAAACCCAAACTAATAAGCTGGAACGCAGTCCTGTCAAACCTACTAGTCTAAGATCCCTACCGGTGGTGCGTCCTCTAAAGGCACCGGCTCCACTGAATCCAAGTGGTAAACTATATCTACGCCAAACCCGTAGAAGGTCGGGCAGTCTGTATCTGAATCCTCTGAAAAACACAATAAAGTTATCCTGTCAGGATATGATCAAGTACAAACGCTAACAACAGTTTCTTGTGAATTGACAAATTCTATAGGAGACAGTTATAATGAAATATAAGATGAAATATCAAGAATAGAATATAAACATAATATATAAATCTAGATATCATGTATGGGTATGAAATACTGAAATATAGAGCAGTACAGTAATAACTAATGTATAATGTAAACATAAATGGTACCTTGAGATATCAGAGCGTTATATGATCGGCTTGAGACACATGATCAGGCTCTTCCATTTGACCGGCTATGAGTCAAGAAATACAAGTAAACAAGATCAGGCCGGCCACAATGGAAAGCTATGAGGCAAGTAGTAACACAGGTCAAGCTTTACCCTTAAGGGTAAAGTTATGATGCAAGTAGTAAAAAAAATACAGGAGGGGTATTGATCACATAACCTCTAATAACTCTCCAACCCCGAGTAGTATAATGGATCCAACCATGACAAGCCATGATACGGGATTTAAAGAGCAGGGGGCCAGCCCACTCCCAAATTGGTGTCTATACAAGTACAGGAAACAAGATCGAACAATGTACTCATATACTAGGTAAACCAGGAATAACATCTTATGACGAGATCCAACGTATACTAGTCCGTGTACCATCGTGTTAGGAATCAAGTAAAACACTACAACTGAATCGGATATAGCAGATATCAAGATAATAAAAACTATCAGAGAATGTACTCGTCTGCGGTCTTGAGCAGTCAATAGGAATCGAGGCTCAGAGGATAGTCACAGACTTAAATATGAGATATACAAGAGTTAAATAGGGTTTAATAGTGTTTGACATGATTTCTAGTGTATGATATACAAATCTAGGTCAAGCTCAGTCAAACTAAGTCAAACTAGGTCATACTAAGTCAAACTAGGTCACACAAAGTCAAACTAGGTCAAAGGTTGACTTATAGTTGACTTTTGGTCAACTAGTCAACTCCTAGTCCAATCTAGGTCAAATTAGGCTAATAGTTGACTCACAGTTGACTTTTGGTCAACTGGTCAATTATGGTCAAGTTCTATTCAATTCTAGGTCCAATGTTGACTATTAGTTGACTTTTATTCAAAATAGTCAACTATGGTCTAACGGGATCAACTCTAGCCTAGGTAACCTATTCCTAGCATTACCTACCAAGATACCCTATATCTTGGCCCTATTGGTATCCCGATACCAATATCTTGGTTTAGCACAATTACCATAGCCTAAGGTAAACCCCTTACCTAGGCATCTAACAACCATCCTAGACTAATAGCTAACCCATACTAGTTATCTATCCTATGACAAGGTAAACTAATATCTTACCCTACCATGGTATCCCAATACCTTACCCCATGACAAGGTAATCCTTATTACCTTGCCCTCTAATCTAGTATCTCGATACCCTCAAGATACAACTTGGTATCTCAATACCAATATCTTAGATCCTAAGATATCTAATATCTTAAATACCTAGATATCTAACTAACTAACATATCTAATATCTAGATATCTATCATATCCTAGGATACTTAGTTATCCTAAGATATCTACTCTAGTATCCTAAGATACTAAGATCTTGATATCTTAGTGTAACGCCCCAGTCCTAAAATACTTGGGACCAAGTACGTAGATATGATAGCTACACACATACGAAGTATACTCCAATATATGGAAACCTCGTATGTATACATAAGCTGTAAAATAAGGTAAACCAATAGTAATCTAATCTTATCCACAAAATAAAAGAATAATATTATAAATCAACTGTAAAATTTATAATTTATACATGTAGTTGGGCGGAGACAAATCCATTACCAACCATTTAAATGAGAAGAAGAATATATGGGGGAAAATGCAAAGGAAGGGTAGAAAGTCGACCCAAGGGCAATTCTCCGCGAAAGGATGGAGAAGATCACGGCCTTGGCTAAACACCTGTAGATATAATAGAAGCACACACCTGGAGAGATCATCAGGTCCTTAGAAGGACAAAATAAGATATAGGAAGAACACGCCATAATAAACTGAATATATAAAATGTCATAAGCCACAAGTAAAGTAAAATAGACCCAATAGTAACAAGATACATAAAGAAACGTGGGTGACTTGACATTGACCAGGTTTTACCTAACCATTCTAATGTGTTTATACAGTTAAGAATAAACCTTTGGTCGCATGAGCCCTGGCTGTAAATAGGATCTGGTATAGCCCCCACTTGGGTACCAGTGACCTAAGCGCATGACGTTCAAAAACGACAGTGGCCAACCTGAGAGGATCATCTTACCCCAAGAGCATAACGTTCAAGAACGTCAGTGGCCAACATGAATGGGTAAGCATACCCGTATCTCCAGCGGATCTTCCGGGTTACAAGGAAATGTGTAATAGAATCCATATGACAAGAAAATGTTCTCCCCATCCGATGCACCTATCGAAGTCACATCCGCGATCATGTACCTCTACTAACTGTTAAGTCTCCTGACATCCCTTAACTCTAGGTCCATATGCAATCAAGGGATAATAAGCAAAGTAAAGCTAATATCACTGAGCAGGTAATAATTCAAGAATTGTAATAATTGTACAACTACAAGAACTGGAAATAAATAAACAGTGATACGCAAATAACTAAAAATATAGACTAAATATAAGCAATAAATTTGGCAATGTATCTTGCCTGATGTCCGGAGTGAGGTAAGATGATGTCCTGGCGACGAATCAACAACAACGCACAAAGGGGAAGGTGTAGGAACAACTTCGGATGCTAAAAATAGTCTATTATCTAATTATAATTAATACTACACTTATTACATTTATTTAATAGATTCTGAAATTAGGATATGGCATAGGTTTTCGTATCATCTTTCCGAAAAACTAAACGGATCGCATTTTTGTTTTCGGAATCTCGCAAAATCGCAAAAATACTGAAACATGTTTATTTTTGGGACACTAGATACTCAAACTGTTTTGGAGAAATCGATAGAACGAATTTTGTTATTAAAATATGTTTCTGGAAAGCTTACCTCGATACGCTTCTTTTTTTTAAAAATCTAGAGGCAAAACGGAGTTCGGAGCTAGGAGATATCGTCGTTCTAAGTTGCTCTTGCTACTAAAAAGCAGGGCTGAATTCTGTTGACAAATTTTTTAGTTCCTATTGGACTAAAATAATTTTGAATTATGGTTGATAGGAAGGAAATGTATTGGGTATATATAGGTACTTATTTCAGATTTACCTCCTAAATTAGATAGTATTTGATTTAAATTGATAGGAGTTACTTTTTTATGATATAATATAGATATGGATGCTTTCCTATTAGACTAAGGATTATAATTAACTTAAAATATAGTTCATATTTATCTAAATTATCTATAACATTATTTAAAATTACTATAGATAATAAATAGAGTTAATATTTATTTAAACAATCTTCATCTAATCTCATTTATACAAGCTAAAATATTTAATACTAAATTGACATTTATTCTATATTATGTAAATAGCGTACAATATAAGTAACACGTAAAAAGTAATAAAAGTTCTGAAATAAATTCTAAAATTTTGAGAAAAAATGTATAATATAGTTTAGATCCTTAATGTACTAGAAAAATAGCTTTATATATTTTTATACTAAATTCACTAATGAGCACTATACTAAATATATGTAAAATAATACAAATTATATAATAAGTCAATAAATAGTTATTTAAAAATCTAAAAATTCCACAAATATTTATTTTGAAAAATCAGGGGGTTTACAAAAGTCTTATCTAGATAAGGACTAAGAAGAGTTTTAATTCCCCTTAGATTTTCCACTATTTAATTTAAATTGATTTAAAAGTAACTCAATCAAATATAATCTAATGTAGATAGATTCTACCTCTAATTTAAATTGTATTTTAATAACTTAATAATTTTTTTCCAACTTTAATCACCATAATTAATTACATATTAAATCAACCCATATTTAATGTACCTCTTTTGAAATATATATTAATAATAATAATTAATTTTGAAAATACAAATATATATACACTCGCATGCAAAAATAATACTTACATAAAACACAGTTTTTTTAAATTACTAGTTGTACCATAAAATAATACTTGCAAAAATAATACTTACATAAAACACAGTTGTACCATAAAATAAAATGGCCATTTTTTTAAAATAAAAATAAAGTTTGGCAATTCTCGGCGCGACGCATTCTCAACTTCAAGCAATATAAAATATTTATCGTCTTTTATTTTGAAATATTTTCTACATCTATATATTTAAAATATTTTATAAAAATATGTACTTCACACTTATTCGCACTTGATAAAAAATTTACGAAACGCAAACTCGTACGCAACGTACAAATACGAAGTACAAAAATTAATACCATATTTATTAAAAAAAATGTTGTAGAAATTTAGGGGTTTTACATCCTACCCAACTTACAAGAATTTCGTCCTCGAAATTTAGGAATAGCTAGGGTATGTGAGATAGAAAGAGTTCATCAATATCGAAATACGATTAAATTTTTGGATGAGGCGAAGAAACGACGTTCGACACAAACACGTATTGGAAGATCGTAATTTTGATATCTGCGAAAATACATCATGGTTATGGAATTGAAGAAGGGTCGCTAGTTAAGGTAATAAAATTATGATAACACGAATTAGAGAATAGAAAGGAATTGAGTAGGTCAAAGAGAATAAGTTAGACATTTAGGAGAGATGGTTTCTTGAGCGAATATAGTCGTCTAGGTTTAAGGTATGGTTAAGGAAATGATTTGAATCATTTTCAAGTTTCAAGAATGATTAGAAGGTTGTGATAATGAATCTAGGGTAGAGGAAAAAGGTAACTCAAGACGGGGATATAGTCACATTGGTTTGTCAGTAGTTAACTATCTTGGCAATAGATGGTAGACAACTAAGAGGATATCAAGTAAGAGTGTTTGTCTTTCTAATATAGGCAAAAGATGAAAATAATAAAGAGTTCGAAGAAGATATTATCGAATACGAATAAGTGGTTCAAAGAATTGAAAATTTTCAAAAAAAATTGCCAAAGCAGTCTCGGATGGAATTCTAGAGGCCAAGTTTAACTATGTCTCCATCCACGTCGAACAATATATGAAAAGCGAACCAAAGTGCACTAGGTTGATCAGACCATCATGCACCGGTTCTGATTAGACAATGTATTAGTGGGCGTCTCCAATAACACATATATCGTGAACAAGCTCGATAAAAGAATAAGCTTGCAAAACTAAGGCTAAATTAGCATCATAAGATAGTCAAAATATAAGTAAGGAATACTAATGAAGTAAATTAAATAGTCGAAAATCTATTAAAATTTTAGTCTTGTCCGAAGTTTGGGCTTATGCAGTCATCCTGGTGTTTTCTTATCTATGGCTTGGTTAACTATATAAGTTAGGGTCCTCTAAATTCTATAGTCTAAGTAAACTTATCAATATGGGTCACAAAGACAAAGGTTTGTTAGGTCATGAGGTATTCTACCCAACTTACAAGAGTTAAACTAGTAGTGTGATGGGACAATGGGTTAAGCAATCAAGATAAAGCACAAAGTTAAGCATTTAAGGAATTAAGTAGAACAAAATCACATATCGGATCGAAATAATTGAGTCGAGGTTAAGTCCCTATCCTTGGTCGAAAAATATATCGTTATCGTGGTAACGGTTATAGTCTAGTCTTTATGACCCGAAAGTCATATCATAAAAATAGAGTACAAAGGGACGTGTTTGAGTGGGACATGATATACCTACATGAAGGTGAGCTCGTCTAGGTCTTACATATAAAATTTGTTGGAAGGTAACAGCTAGTATTACACTCCAAATATCAAAGTCACGGTAAAGGACACAAAAAGATCTAAAATTGAAAGTGGGAGTTCATGAAGTGACAATTAATGCACAAACATTAAAAAAGATCAAGTTGAAGCATGAAATAAAATTAATTAAGGAATCTAGTAAAATAATTTAGGGACACGGTTTTCAGAGAGAAGATAGTCTCCTAGGTGGATACAATCAAGGAACGATTAAATCATTTCTCAAATTTTAAACGGTTAGAAGGTCACAATAAAAGATCTAAATTTGGGGAAAGGTCGAGTAAGTCAAAATTGAGATATAGTCACATGGTTTGGTCGAAGACAAACTATACTTGTGTATATACAACTATCTTGGTCATGGATGGAATGTAGAGTACCTCTATCTCATTAGGGTGACCTTGCTTGCTTCTTGGTTCTCTATCAAGATAAGATTTAATCCCAAAATTTGAGTTCCCAATATGTATTTCTAAGCTTGACATAAAATACAATATTCAAGTATAAACATAAAAATAATTCAAGTCTTTAATAACCCTAAGATAACCCTTAGTATGACAAAATATATATATTTTTTCCCTCCAATATGCACAAACTGAACTTTCTTATTCTCTAGTCGGTTGAGGTCGTCTATCATAACTTAAAAAACTTTAGATTCCTCTAGTCAATCCCAAAATAAGCTTTATCATATCTCCTAATAAATTTTCCACAAAATCGTAATATTATAAATCCAAACTTTAAAGTCAAGATTTAGATAATCTTATCAATCGTGAATTACGCGACAAAATTTAAAGATTTTTTTCACAATTGAAATATTAAACTCAAAATTTAAATAAATTTATCAATCATAGATCGTATGACACAGTTCTAAATTTAAAATTTTCCTCAAATCAATTTATATCCTCAAAAGATATGAATAGCTATTACCCGAAAATCATAAATGTTTTCTAAATCTTCAAAATCAAATATTTTACTCAATCTTCTATCAGTCCTTTGGTGAATACTCCTAGTAGTCTCAAGATAAAATTCTCTCTGTCCTCAAAGTTGATAATATTGCTACTACCCAACTTATAATTAACTAATCCTTAAGATCATACTTTTAGAAAAATAAATGCCTCTATATCTTAAATAAGACCTCAATGTATACTAATTGTGAATGTAATCCTTCTGGTCACATGTTTGACCCATGAGCATATACTAGTGTAGTCATTTTCCTAACCGACATTAAGCTCGAGAAAGTAAGGATTCACGGTAGAAAGGGGTCAAACAAGATGCAATCGAGGGAGGCGAACGAGAGTTCGAAGTTTGGAGTCAAAAAAGAATATCAAGTATATGGATAAGATCCTAGACTCTAATCCTATCTGCAGGATCACATCAGTACAATAACGTAACCGAAGTGATAAAATTGACCTACATGGGCCACCACAAAAACATGCAACGCCCCAGTCCTAAAATACTTCGGACCAAGTACGTAGACATGCCAGTTGCACACATACGAAGTATACT
Source organism: Iris pallida (assembly GCA_029216955.1). NCBI lineage: Eukaryota > Viridiplantae > Streptophyta > Magnoliopsida > Asparagales > Iridaceae > Iris > Iris pallida. The sequence goes on from JANAVB010011523.1 coordinate 20,612, forward strand.
CCAATATATGGAAACCTCGTATGTATACATAAGCTATAAAATACAGTAAACCAATAATAATCTAATCTTATCCACAAAATAAAAGAATAATATTATAAATCAACTATAAAATTTGTAATTTATACATGTAGTTGGGCAGAGACAAATCCACTACCAACCATTTAAATGAGAAGAAGAATATACGGGGGAAAATGCAAAGGAAGGGTAGAAAGTCGACCCAAGGGCAATCCTCTGCGAAGGGATAGATAAGATCACGGCCTTGGCTAAACACATGAAGATATCACAAAAGCACACACCTGGAAAGAACACCAGGTCCTCAGAGGGACGTAACAAGATACAGGAAGAAAATGCCATAATAAACTGAATATATAAAATGTCACAAGCCACAAGTAAAGTAAAATAGTCCCAATAGTAACAAGATACATAAAGGAACGGAGGTGACTTGACATTGACTAGGTTTTACCTAACCATTCTAATGTGTTTATGCAGTTAAGAACAAACCTTTCGTCGCATGAGTCTTGGCTATAAATAGGATCTGGTATAGTCCCCACTTGGGCACCAGTGACCTAAGCGCACGACGTTCAAAAACAACAGTGGCCAACCTGAGAGGATCATCTTACTCCCAAGCGCATAACATTCAAGAACGTTACTGGCCAACATGAAGGAGCAAGCATACCCGTATCACCTGCGGAGCTTTCGGGTTACAAGGGAATGTGTAATAGAAGCCCATACGACAAGGAAATGTTCTCCCCACCTGATGCACCTATCAAAGTCGCATCCGCGATCATGTACCTCTACTAACTGCTAAGTCTTCTAACATGCCTCTATTAGCAGTTAGACCTAACACAATCGTACGGATGATCAACCAACACGCAATTACCTCTACATGCTACTCATCTCCCACATATCTCATGGTACAATTGAGTCAAGATTTATGCAATATACTACAGTTGGTAGCACCTTAACTCTAGGTCCATATGCAATCAAGGGATAATAAGCAAAGTAAAGCCAATATCACTGAGCAGGTAATAATTCAAGAATTGTAATAATGGTACAACTACAAGAACTGGAAATAAATAAACAGTTATACGCAAACGACTAAAAATACAGACTAAATATAAGCAGTAAATATGTCAGGGTATCTTGCCTAATAGACCAGACAGCCGTTCTGACCTTCTCCTCCGAAGTAGTAGCCAGCAGGGTCTTGTTCTCGTCGTCGCTGATGAAAGATGGGATAACAGACAAGAGCGCCACTTCTTTGATGACCCGCTCTTTTATGAAGAGGTTAGAGTAGAAATTCACAGCCGTAGCATGAATACCGTTCTGGTCGTCCACCAGGTTGCCATTGTCGTCTAGAATACGGTGTAATTTTAATTTATTCCTGCGGCCTTTAACGCACACATGAAAGAACCTGGTATTCTAGTCTCCATCGATATCCCAGGTCAATCTGGCTTTCTGCCTCCAGAATTCAGTCTCTACTCTCAGCCTGGATTTAAGAAGCGCTCTGGCGAGGTTGAGCGAGCCACGGGCCTCCGGGGATCTGTTAATGGCGAACGAAGTCTTCGCGTGGGTGACGTCGTCCTTCGCCTCTTTGATAGCCTGGAAGATATCTCCGAAGGCCTCTTTACTCCATGACGATAGAGCCTTGCGGGTGGCTTTAAGTTTAGCTGTCATCCGGGACAAAGGGTCAAGATCCGAAATGGAATTCCAAGCGGAAGCAACGACGTTCTGGAATTAGGGGTGATGACGCCAAAAGTCGATGAAGCGAAAAGCTTTATTGTTTCTGGTGTGATTGTTGCTGATCTGGACAAGAAGAGGGGAGTGATCTGATTCAGTGGAGTTCAGATAAGAGAGGTTAGTAATCAGGCCCATGTCAGACCAGCATTCATTGATCATCGCCCGATATAGACAGGAGTACTGCCGCCGATGACCCTCCTACATGTTGCACCAGGTGAACGCGCTGTCGTAGAAGGGGATGGGGGTGAGGTTCCCGTAAAAGGTGAAGTTGTTGAAGTCATCCATCGCATGCTGGGCTAGAGGGCGACCGCCGGACTTCTTATCTCTGTAAGACACCGTGTTGAAATCTCCGATGCAAAACCACGGTAGTCCTTGGAAATGAATGGTAGCCTCCAGAAGGTCAGCCCAGAGCAATCTATGCTCGGGGATATCGCAACTGCCATGGACAGCGGAAAGAACGGATCGGGACTTGAGGGCCGGGTGTTCAACCCAACAAGAGAGAGCCTGAGGCGAGTCTTTAATGATGCCAAATTAGAAATCTTGTGCGAGTAATATCAAGATGTCGTTACATCCTGCGATGGCATGAAGGAATCCTAACTTGAGTTGAGTGGCTTTGATTCTTCTTTGAGGGATTTTTGGTTCGATAATGATTAAGAGGTCTATGCGATTTATTTTCTTGAGGCTGAGAATTTTGTTCATCGTTGGTTTGTTGCCTAGCCCTCTCACATTCCAGGAGATGATGTTAATCGTTGGATGTAAAAATAGGAGGAGAATGAATAAGCTTCGTGGCGGACCTAGTGGTCATTGTCGTTATCTGCTTTTTCTGTTTTTGTTCTTCTTGGAAGAGTTTTTTTGTAGGTGTGGTAGTGGGCCCGTTACTTCCGGTATCTTTGCTAGTCCGGCCTAGTTCGCTGCTGCCATCGACATCTGTGAAGGTGATAGTAGAGTCGTTATCATATTCTTCCAGGGCGCATAAGGGGTTATCGCGGTCCAGAAAGCTCGCTTCCTTGGCTTGCTAAAACCTGCCGATTAAAATAGGGTTGGGACTGGTTTGAGCGTCCTTTGAGTGAGTGGGAGGATATCAAGGGGGCTTTGAGTCTGCCGAGGGGATGGTCGGCTCGGATGAGGGGCGTTTGGGATCAGCATCGGGGGGCTGGTGTTCCTTGAACTGCTCAAAGCGGCTCTTTGACAAGTCCTCTCCAGTCTGTTGAGAGCGGTTGGTGGTTATTTAGATGGAGTGAGAGACCATGGGAGGGTGTGGGATGGTGAGCATAGGTGACTTGGGGGGTTGGGTGATGAGAGCGTTATCAGCGCTTGTTTGGTGTGTGAGACCACTAGGCTTAGGGGAATCTGGCTGGCCGGGGGTAGAAGAAGGGGGCTCGCTTGAGTCATTAGGGGCATCGTCGGAATTGGTGCCTGTGAGTAGTTCGAACGAATTATGGAGGAAGAAGGCGGACGGAGTGAAAAGGACGATAGCGGAGCTCGTCGTGACGGTCGAACAGAGGTAGGGACGTGTCGGACCGTCAATCTGAGGGGGAAGGTCAGGACTAGAGTCATGAGTGATAATGGCGGGGTCTCTTTGAGCAGTCGGCGCGCATGGGGTGCGTGGGCTAGGCTTCTTTAGTTCAGGGTTAGCACGGAAGCAGTGTTGCATTAGGTGGCCACTCATCTGACAATGTTTACAAAAGATGATTTTGTTGTCATAAACCAGCAGTTGGCAATGAGTTTGGTCTCTGAGCTCGATCTCTATGAGTTTGGGGGGGTCATTCACGAGGTCTAACTCCACGCATATCTTCGCATAATTACACTTGGAGAGGTTGCGGGTTTCTTCAGCGATGGCTACCCGGGTCCCAAAGGAGCTGGCAATCCGTTTAAAGGCAGCTGCGGGGAAGAAGACCAGGGGGAGGTTGGGTAGGGTGATCCAGGTAGATATGATTCTTGAGTCAATTTTTGGGTTAAATTCGGGGGACCATTTGACCATATTACCAATTTGTGTGCCAATTCTGGCCGTGTCCTTGGCCTGGACTATAGTAGAGTCCAGTTCGGATGAGAGATGTAAGAGCATATGCTTGGGGTCGAGCGAAGCGACCCGGTAGGCTGCTGAGAGGCCCCACTTAGTGACGGCTTCCGTGGCTATGGTGATTTTCGGGCATCCGGATCCGAATTTTAGCTCAAACCTCTTAGTGAAGGAGGAGGATAGGGAAGAGATTTTTAATGTTGCGAAGGGGACCCGGATGGGGTTATTGTCAGAATTTGGTGGGAAATCTATGTCCGGAAGCTGGATCTCCACCGCCGGCGATGGAAATTGCCTTGCCCGATCTGGCCGTAAGGCCTCGACGTAAGAGGAAGCACGGGGGGGCTATCGCACAGGGGATGTCCGGGTGAGAGGAGTCACCGGAAGGGACCTCTGAACTTGGATAGTTGGGAGGGGGGAAAGATGATGACCGGCGGGGTGCGACTCCTGGTCGCTCGAGGGAGGGGGAGTAAGGTGCGTCGCTGGGTGCGCTGTGGGGGAATTGGGGGGCGCGTTGGCGAAAGATGGGAACGCCTCTTGGTGGACCATGCAAGCGTGGGCCAAGGTGTGATGACCCACCTAGAGAACCTCTATGCGAACCATGGGTTGCACCTGGGTGGGGTCCGCATGGGGCACCTGGAAGAAATCAGTGGGTTGCGCCAGGAAAGGGGAGACAATATGCGCCAAGGAAGCTCCCGGAGGGTTACAAGTGGGATGCGCCAAGGGGTAGTCCACCACGTGTGGCCCTGCCACCTCGGCAGATGAGGACGAGGATGGCGCAGTGACCTGCGCAGAGGGGTGGGTTGCGCCTATGACGTGGAACTCGGTGGGGCCTGCTTGAAGCACCGGGGAGAAATTGGGTTACGCCAGGGAGGGAGCTCCCCTGGGTTGCGCCATAGGTGAGATAGCGGGATGCGTTGATGGCTTACCAGTAGGGTACGCCAAAGTGAGGCCCATCTCGTGGATCCCTGCCACCTCAGGAGCAAAGCCAAGAGAGCTCAACGAGTATGGCTCGGAAGGGTTGCCATCTGGCACTCTGGGGGGTGACCTGCGTAGAGCGGTGGGTTGTGCCACTGGTGTACAACTCGGCACCCGAGGAGGGTTTTGAAAAAAGACATCGGGAGCTGGTCCGGGGAAGGGACAGCTCAGGGCCTGCACTCGCCACCCCTCCCGGGGGGGTGACTGACAACGGATAGGACCCCGCTCGGTCGGAGCACTCGCGCAGTACAAGAGCATCGGGCGCAAAATGACGGGATCTCCAGGGAGTTCCCTGAGTGCGACGCAGTTGATGAGGGGACGACTGAGGCAGCCTGCACGATGCCTGAGGGGACGACTGAGGCGGCCTGCATGACGCTCGAGGGGTGGAGCGTACGACCGGAGGGAGTGGGGAGCGACATCTCGAGACTTCGAAGCCTTGGGCGCTGCGTTCAAAATCGAGGGAGGCGCCGGCGATGGCCGGATGGGCGACGACGCTAGACGGAGAAGCCCTAGAAGAGCCAGCTGCTCCACAGTCCATTCGAGGGTGGGAGGAGCTCTAAGGATGGAGGGAGGGGGACCTGGTTGAGGTGACTGTCGTGGGGCCGCGGTCGGGGGATATAGTGGTGATGAAATCTCCGTCTCCGCCTATGACTGGATCCCGGAAAAGGACGGGCGCCGGAAGGAGGAGAAAAAGGCCGACAAAGTCGCGACGGCGGGGAGGACGTAGGGTGGGGGGGAGGCGGAGACGGGGGGGTGGAGGGAGGACACCGGAAGAAAGGGGAGGGTTGGAGAGGATGAGCACAGCCATTTATATATATATATATATATATATATATATATATATATATATATATATATATATATGAGTGTGAATATATATATATATATATATATATCGAAGAGCGCGTTGTCCTAGCTAACGCCGCTCCAGGAGATCTTAGTAGAACCCAGCCCCTTTTCGACTCTGGCCAGGCCTTCGGCCAGGCCGGCGTTACCTAAGGATGGCTAAGTCCTTTGTCGATGCGGTCGCTGGTCGGGTAGAGGAACCCCCTCGCTTGGCTGCGCGATCTGTATCATCATACAAAGGCGCTCCTGCTATCTCTTTCTCTGACGAGGAAGAACAGACCTTGGCGTCCCCGCTACGCTTTGCTCTTATGGGAAAGTTCTCCCACAGTAAGCCTTCCATCGAGGTCATCCGTTAGGCGTTATCTGGATTCCAGTTTAAAGGAAAGATCAAAGCAGGTGTTATCGACCGTAAACACATCTTTATTCGGCCTTCAATCGAGGAAGATTTCCTCCGACTTCGTTCCAAAGACACTTGGTTTATCTCTCGTGCTCCGATGCGTGTTTTTAAATGGGAACCTGATTTCTCTCCAATGTGTAAATCATCGCTTATGCCAGTTTGGGTCGATCTCCCTGATCTTTCTCATCATCTTTACGCAAAGGAAGCGCTGTTTGCCATTACCTCAGCGATAGATACCCCTCTAAAACTTGACAGAGCTACGGCGGGGTTATCTCGACCTAGTCGGGCCCGTGTTTTTGTTCAGATTGATGCGAGTAAGCCTATACAGCAGCGCATCAGGATCAACCGATCGCGAGGTAGAAGTTTCTGGCAAAACGTCGAATATGAATATATTCTATTACATTGTTCACATTGTCATCATCAAGGGCATCTCATGTCTACATGCTAATTAAAAAACAAAGGAAAAGAAGTCCTACAACAAGCCCCGCAGAATCATCAAGAAGAAGCAGTGGCGGTGACACGGCCAGGGTCGATGGGATTGAAGGTCACATCCATTCTTCGAAATACTGATGAGAACCGCACTAGTCCTGAGGACACACTCACACAAACCCGTGATATTGCCACGTCATCAAACCCTATTGGCCGGGACACATGCATTGATAAAGTTGCACAACCATTAGAGGATAATCCTCACACCAACTTGTCGAATAGTGAAGCACCTATTCTTCCAGACATCATTAATACCATAAATGTTGCACAGAGTTCAGAACAAGATTTGACATCTGAGCCAATCGGCACATCTGAACTAACGGGAACTGTGCCTAAGGAGACAGATTTAGCAATGGCGGTTACTGTCATTAATGATCCGGTGGTTGATATCGTCACCAACCAACTTGAGGAAGGAAAGCTGATTGATGATCCGACGGATATAGGGGAAGATCAATTACCTCTTCGTCGGGACCACATAGATAGCTGGGCAGATGAAGTCGACCGTGCACCGGACGACTGGCCAGTTGAGAAGACAGGCGATGGGCGTTCGGATAGTCGAACAGAAATTGGGTCTTCTCTCCCAGAAGTCGGGCACATCTTGGAAGCTTCACAAAAGAGGAGAAAGTCACAGAAGGCGGTACCTCCTTCCGATAGAGTCACGCGGCAATCCACAAACTCCTCCCTCACTGGTAAACCCAAGACTTCCCTTAATATTTAACACACTTATTTGGAATGTTCGTGGCATAGCAAATCAAATGACTCTTAAAAGGATTAAATCTTTGGTGAGAATTCACAAGATAGTGTTTATTGGCATTATCGAACCTAAGGTTGATAGCAGTCAGTTACTTCACTACAAGCTAAAGCTAGGTTTCTCTCAGGCTTTCTCCAATGAGAGGGGTAACATATGGGTTATGGCCAAATCTACTTGTGATATTACTCTTTACGACTATTTTGATCAAGCTCAGACTGTTTCTATGACTCATCACACGCTTCCCGCTCCAGTCTACTTTACTACTATTCATGGTGATAATACTAAGGAAGGACGTCGCATATTATGTGATAGGCTCTCACAGTTGCAGCACACCATCCAGTCTCCCTGGGCCATAGGGGGTGATTTCAACGCTATTCTGCGGTCGGGGGAGAAAATAGGAGGTCGGCCACCTGATCACCTTTCTATTGCAGAATTTGCTAATTTCATGCTTACTATTGGTCTTGTCGAACTACAATACTCTGACAGTTGCTTCACTGGGATTAAATCTAAGCATGATGGCCGACGGGGTTCTCGATTGGATCGAGTTCTAGTTGATAATGCATGGTTAGAATTGGTGCCTCTTTCTCAAGTAGAACATCTAAACCATGCTGAATCTGACCATGCGCCACTACTTCTAAAATTCCTATCAAATGTGGCCATGGGTAAAAAGAAGTTTAGATTTCTCGACTTCTGGGTCAACCATGAAGAGTTCAGCCCTCTGATTCATCAAGCTTGGTCTTTCGTTGATCATCGTCTTGGGATTACTCGTGTAGCTCTTCGGCTTGACGCTTGAAGGAAATTCTTATCCACTTGGAGTCGTCACATATATGGTAATATATTCCAACAAGTTAAGCAAGCGGAGGATGATATACTGGCTGCAGAAATATTACATGAGCAGCATAATTCAGCATTGAGCAGAGAACAACTGGCCAAGGCTACTGCAAAACTCAAACAAAGAGTTAGTATCGAAGAATCTTACTGAAAGCAGAAATCCAGGATGAAATGGGATCTAGAAGGCGATAAAAACACTGCCTATTTTTATTGTTGTGTGATTAATCGGAAGCGCTCACTTCAGATTCACTCAATCACTACAAATGAAGGGATCATTTTGAAAGATAAACCTCTGATCCATGCTTATGCTAAATAGTTCTACTCAAGGCTATACCAGATAAGAGATATCCAGGAGGAGACTGTGCTACTAGGGAACATTCCTTCAGTAATAACAGATGAGGAAAATGACATGTTGATTGCGGCGCCAATATCAGACGAGATCCTTGCAGCAATCAAATCACTTGATCAACATAGCTCGCCTGGTCCGGATGGATTTACTCCGCTTTTCTTTATTGCATGCTGGGATATCATTGGGGAAGATATGACTGAGGCAGTTGGCCTCTTTGTCGATGGTTTTGCATTGCCCCGTTCAATTACCAACACCTCCTTGGTTTTGATCCCGAAGGTGAAACAGCCCAAATATTTTGGTTATTATAGACCAATAAGCTTGTGTTCTGTGCTGAATAAGATCATCTCTAAACTGTTATCTTATCGATTATCCCCTTTACTGCCCTGACTTATCTCTCCTGAACAAAGCAGTTTTGTTCATGGTAGAGAGATTGTTGATAACATTCTCCTGGCTCAGGAGATGATGGCTAAAATGAACAAGAAGCACAGAGGAGGTAATGTAGCAATTAAGCTTGATATGATGAAGGCCTACGACAGGGTAGACTGGAGATTTCTGCTGAAGGTTCTTCCTAAATTCGGCTTTCACAACAAATGGGTAGACATGATGCTTCGGATTGTTAATAATATATGGTATGCTCCTTTGATCAATGGAGAGTCGACCGAGTACTTTCAGGCTTTCCGAGGTGTTAGACAGGGTGACCCCCTATCCCCAGCTTTGTTTATCATTGCGGTGGAGGTTCTCTCGCGTAGCCTGAAGCAGCTTCCTGACACAGATGGTTTTACACCATTTATTTCTCCTCGTGGTTGTCCACCAATTACTCATTTGGCGTATGCAGATGACATACTCCTCTTTTCAGCAGGTGATCTTCGCTCTATATCTAAAGTCACTGACTTATTATCGCAGTATGAGGATGCCTCGGGGCAACTTATCAACAGGGCCAATTCTTCTATATTCATGTCAAAGAACGTTCTTCAGGAACGTGGTTCAGAGTTGGCTCAAAGAACGGGTTTTACTATTGGCTCTCCGCCATTTACATATCTCGGGTGCCCACTTATGGCTGGACAACGCAATGGTGGTATGTATGAGGATTTGTTTGCTCGGATACGGAGTAAACTCGAAGGTTGGCACAATAAAATCCTTTCCCCTGGAGGTAAGCTTGTCTTGATCAAATCAGTTCTAACGTCTATCCCTATGTATACGTTAGCGGCTTACAACCCTCCGATTGCGGTACTACATCTAATGGAGAGTATGTTCTCGAGCTTTTTCTGGGGAGCCCAAGAGGGTGTAGCTAAAAGAACTTGGCTTGGTTGGGATCGAATGGCTAGAACTAAACAGGAAGGAGGACTGGGTATAAAACGAATGGAGGAGATGATGCAAGCTTTTACCATAAAACTTTGGTAGAAATTTATGACTCAAGATAGTTTATGGACTCGGTTCTTCAATATCAAATACTGCTCGAACATTAATCCATTGGATGTTGCTATAACATCCAATACTTCCCATGTTTTGAAGAGGTTGATATCTGGGAGAGATATGGCTCAACAGAACATTTTGTTCATTGATGAAACATGGAGATGGGGAAGAACACAATCGGGCAAATTCACACTGGCATCTGCTTGGGATGTTGCCAGGATTCATAGGCCAATACTACCAGATTTTACACACATCTGGGGTACTTGTATACCTATCAAATGGTCGATACTTCTATGGAGGATACTGCACAACAAATTGCCAACTGATGATAACATTGCTCGACTTGGTTATAGCATGGCTTCGAAGTGCCACTGTTGCTCCAGGAATGAGGCTGAATCTTTGGAACATCTGATGCATCATGGCGACCTGGCTAAAGGAGTGTAGGGAGCTGTTCAAACAGTTTACAATGTTCGATCTCGTGGTCGGACATTACTTGAACGACTACGTGACTGGTGGAGGAAAAGGAACAAACACAAAAAGGGAATTGTAGCAGCGGCTGTTCTCTGGGTAATCTGGAAAGACAAGAACAAATGGCGATATGAAAATCATTCATATACACTTGACAAGTTGATCGCAGAAGTTCATAGGCAAGTTGGGAAAACAACCATCAAATGTAGACACAGCTAGTGTCCTTTTGTTTTGTGTTTTGGTTCATGATCAATAAAAGTTTTAGTGTTGAAAATATATATATATATATATATATATATATATATATATATATGGATTAGAGCTCCGTTTTGGCGATCACCTAAACCCTAGCCGCGTCCTTCATTGCCCACGACTCCGGCTTGGCCTCTGGCCGGGCCGACGTCCCACGCCAGTGGAGACACTCGCTCCATCGGCTCCCCTCCTATTACCATGGCTAAGACGTTCACCGAGGCAGTTGCGGGGGTCCAACCTGTTTTGACCCCCACTATTCAGATCCGAGCTCCCTCTTTCTCATGAGGGATCCCTGTGATATCCTTCTATGAGGAGGATAAAACCATCCTTGCGGATCCTTTCTGCTTCGCCCTCATTGGCAAGTTCTTCCATTCACATCCTTCCATGGACGTCATCAGGAAGGCTTTCCTCAACTTCAACTTTGCTGGCATTGTTCAAGTAGGATCTATTGACCCTAAGAATATCCTTATTCCGCCTCAGGAGGAGGCAAATTTTCTCCGGCTCCGATCAAAGGATATATGGTTTATTACTCGGGCTTCTATGAGACTATTCAGGTGGCATAAAGATTTCTCTCCTTCGGAGGAATCCCCTCTCGCACCTGTCCGGGTTTCTCTCCCTGGTCTGCCCATACAATTCTTCAACAAAAATGCATTATTTTCTTTGGCCATGGGTATTGGTAATCCTCTACGCCTGGAGCATGCTACTGAAGATCTGACACGTCCCAGTATGGCTCGCGAACTGGTCGAAATTGATGCCAGGAAGACTCCTCCTCCTCTAATTGCCATCCAATTATCTAATTGCAGAAGAATCTCACAAAAAGTTGAATATGAATCCTTCCCTATATACTGTACTTTTTGCAAGCACCAAGGACATGTTCGTACTTCATACGAAGCCATACAGAAGGATAAGCAGCCAATGAAGGAGCCCCCTCCGTGGCATGCACGTGAACCCACTACTGGGGAAGACCAGATTACTCTGGAATGCTCTTTACAAGCTCCTTTAGATGGAGGCTTAATTAATGCTCATGTTCCTCCTACCTTTAATGCACAAATCCAACCACCGGATCTCAATGATGCATTAGCTCCAATCACTTCCCACGTGATCCCTCACACAGCTCCCCAAGATCAAACCAATCCCGAACTGCCACCTCCTTCTCCAACTCTCCAGGTCCAAGCCAACCCCGACGTACCACCTATACTCTCGTCTTTCGGTGACAGCTGTGACAATCACCTCAACACTCTCTCTAAGGACACTGTGGCCTTCGCCAATGTGACAGAGACGGCCACCACCGTAATGCCGGCGTCTACTGAAGCCCCCCTAACTGCCATCATTCCTCCTTCACTCCTTACCGTCCCAAAAAATCAACTCCCTGTGCAAGACCAAGATCCCCCTGATGACCAGCTCGAGGAGGGTGAGCTCACAACCCATACCATGTCATGGACCCAACAAGTGGAGGAAGAAGAGGCTCAGATAGACCCCCCGGAACTTGAAGCTTGTCGCCCAACAGAACCAAGATCAAAGAAGTTTCCGCCGCCGCCGTCTTCTCGAGTCCTTCGATCTGCAGCTAAGCTCCCTCCAAACCCATCCACCACATCCTCCTCTAATGTTTGACATCCTTTTTTGGAATATTCGGGGAGTATCCAATCACATGACTCTTAAAAGAATTAAATCCCTATGTCGCATGCATAAAGTACAGCTCCTGGCCATTATAGAACCCAAAGTCTCTACTGACCAACTCCTTTTCTATCAAATAAAGCTTCGTTTTCATATGGCTTTCACAAATGGCAAAGGAAATATCTAGATTTTTGTAGCAAGGAAGGACAAATTATATTGGCAGAATCTACTGACCAGTCGCTTTCCGTCCTTTTCTCTCATCCGCTTATTCTCTCTACTTTACTCATCTCTGTTGTTCATGGCAGTAACACCAAGGAGGGTCGCCGCTTGCTTTGGGAATTATTGCCCTTGGCTGATAGGAGGCGATTTTAATATAATTACTCGGACTGAGGAGAAGTTTGGTGGTCTTCCCCCTAATGAGGCGTCCATACGGGAGTTCAGGGAGTTCCAACTGGTTGTCAGAGTTGTGGAGGCTCCATTCACTGGCAATAGTTTTACATGGGTCAAAACTGACGAGGGCCCGAAGCGGCAGGGTTCCAGGCTTGACAGGGTGATCATGGATAGGAGCTGGTGGGAATGGGCCCCTCTCACGTCGTGTGATCATTTGAACCGTACTGAGTCGGACCATGCTCATATTCTCATCCAGTTTCGAGCTCGGTCATCAGTACCTAAGAAGCCATTTCGGTTCCTCTCCTTCTGGCCTGCTCATTCATCTTATTCTCAAACAGTTGTTCAAGCTTGGACATCAGTGCATTACCCTAACCCTCTCATCAATTTGGGCTTGCAGCTAACAGCTACTAGGAAGGCTTTATTGTAATGGAGTCATGCTACATTCTGTGACATATTCCAGGCTGTTAAACTTGCAGAAGATCGAGTTGTTGTAACTGAGGTTGCTTTCGAACAAGATCCATCCCTTCGTCCAGATCTCTAGGAAGCGTAGGCTCACCTCAAGCAGCGAATCCAAATCGAAGAGGCCTATTGGAAACAAAAGGCTAGGCTCAAGTGGGATTTGCAAGGGGATCGAAATTCGGGGTATTTTCACTCATGTGTCTCTAACAAGTGCCGTCGTCTGCATATCCATCAACTCAGGGGCGAAGATGGATCCTCTTCCAATGATCTAGAGGGTATTCAGCAGATTGTTAATGACCATTACGCGAAGTTGTTCCTTCTAAAGCCTGTAATCGATGATGAGGACTTCATGTCTGTGCTTCCTAGGGTTCTCAGTGAAGAGGAAAGCGCAGCCCTTACTAAGAAGCCTTCCATGGAGGAGCTCTATAATACTGTTAAATCAATTGATCGCTATAGTGCCCCTGGACCAGATGGCTTCTCAGGACTTTTCTTCATCAAATGTTGGCACACTATTAAAGAGGATGTCCTGGCTGTGGTTCACTTATTTTTCGATGGTTTCTCCCTGCCGAAAGTCATCACCAGCACTCTTCTCATCTTGATCCCCAAGAATAAGCATCCTTTCTCCATATCAGAGTATCGTCCGACCAGCCTCTATAATTTTGTTAACAAGATTTTCTCAAAACTTCTCGCACATAGGCTCTCTCCTATGATGACAAGGATCATATCCCCGGAGCAAAGTAGATTTATTAAAGGTAGGGAGATTGTTGCTCAAGAGATGTTCAACATGCTCGGACATGACAATTGGGGCCGCAATGCAGCTATTAAGCTTGATATGAGCAAGGCGTATGATCGGGTTAACTGGAGATTTTTATTATCAACACTTCGCAGACTTGGCTTCAATGAAATTTGGATTAATATGATCCTACATTTGGTGAATAATGTGTGGTTCTCTACTATAATCAATGGCAATATGTCAAGTTATTTTCAGGCATTCAGGGGGCTGCGTCAAGGTGATCCCTTATCACCCATGCTTTTCGTTATCGCGGCTGAATCCTTGAGTAGGAACTTACAGAGGTTGGCATTACAACCTGGTTTTACCCCATATTATTCTCCTAGTAGATGTTCGAGAGTCACCCATCTAGCTTATGCCGATGATATCATAATCTTCTCCGGGGGGACAGGCAATCTATCTAGTTGCTTATGACGGTTCCTCAGCGGTATGAGTGAGCTTCGGGACAACTTGTCAACTCTTCAAAATCTGTCATATGTGTTACAGTTGATTTCCCGGAGGAAAGGGGCCATTCATTGAGTTCGTTGATAGGATATCAGATTACAAATCCTCCTCTAACCTATCTCGGCTGGCCGCTTATGACTGGTAGACGGAATACGGCTGCGTTCAAAGAGCTTAAGGACAAAGTTCATAACAAAATTAAGGGGTGTCATAACAAGATTCTGTCTCCTGGGGGTAAGCTAATACTCATTAAATCAGTTTTATCTTCTATTCCGATCTTTTGTCTTGCAGCGAGTAACCCTCCTGTGAGTGTTCTTAATCAAATTGAAGCCATGTTTAGTGAATTTCTTTAGGGATCGAAGGATGGGAATCGAAAACACTCATGGATCGGTTGGAATCAAATTTCTAGACCACATGAGGAGGGGGGGTCTGGGCGTAAGGCGGCTCAGGGATGTTTTCGATGCGTTCACTGTTAAACTTTGGTAGAAATTGCAATCAAAGGATCTACTATGGACAAATTTCATGAAGAGGAAATACTTCCCCTATATCCACCCGACCCAAGCTAGGGTCCAATCTAATGCTTCACATATATGGCATCATATTCTTGTGGGCAAAGATTTGGATGAAAGGTTCCAACTGATCGAAGAGGATGGAAGTGATCCGCACTAGTTACCAGATTCTTGTTTCACTGTCTCATCGGCATGGAAGACTATAAGACCTACATTTCCAGTTGACAATAGATTCAAGCATATATGGAGTACTTGTATTCCTTCTAAATGGTCTGTTTTACTTTGGCAGATTCTTCTTGGTCGACTCCCTACTGATGATAATGTTCAGAAGCTGGGTTTCCAGCTTGCTTTATCTTGCCATTATTGTTTCAACCCTAAAACTGAAACTATCTGCCATATATTTTATGAGGGGGATTTGGCAAGACAGGCTTGGAGAACATCACAGACTATACTTCAAATCCGCGGTCGTGTGTCGAGTTTGGAGGGTTGCTTAAATCTCTGGTGGAGAAGGAACAATCTACATTATAAATAGATCACTGTTGGTGCAATATGCTGGATATTATGGAAAAATAGAAATAATTGGAGGTATGAGCAATACAAATACAATGGGAGAGAAATCTGATAGGAAATTCAGAGACAAATTGGCAAAGCTACAATCGCCTGCTCGCATGGAAGAAAGAAATCTTGATTATTTTTGTATCGAGAATCCTATGAATTCCTATGTATCTTTTCCTTCTGTTTCCTTCTTCAATAAAAGTTTAGGTTCTTACATATATATATATATATATATATATATATATATATTACTTTTTTAATTTTAAATTTTTTTATTTTTTATTTATATATATATATATATATATATAAAATATATATATATATATATATATATATATATATATATATATATATATATATATATATATATATATATATATATATATAAACAAATACGAATACGAAAAAAAAAATATATATATATATATAAAAACAAATACGAATACCCAAATCCTTGAAATTCTACCCTCTAGGGCTTAGACATGTACCCCACACAAGCAATCTAACTCGCGCACGCAAGCAAAAATGAGAAACGAGGCCCGAATGGCCGAATGGCCATTCTGCCAACTCCGGGGTGTCCGATTCGCGATACCACACGATACGGGCACCAAACCTTTCTAAATTTGACCCAGATTCTACCCACGAGTCATAAATAATGATTATAACCTATTCTAAGTGCTAACTTGCCGATTCTAGTGGCGGTGCAAAAGTCATCCGTGTGTTGGAACCCGAAAAAGCCCATTTTCACGATTTCTCACGAAACGACCCTACGTATCCAAATATGGACACGTACCTAGCCTCATCTCACCCAAACTAACCTAATTAGGTCTAATTAGGCTAGGGGCAACACCCGAACAAGTCAACTTAGGGTTTTCCCCAAATTTGGCACTAAACCTACGCCAAAAGTCCCGAATTGAGTCCAATAGGTTTCAAACCTCTTCTAATGGGTTATCCTACATCTTGGGCATCCTCTAATATGCAAATGACATTAATTATAAGTAATTACAAAGGTTAGAGTGAGAGTTTACCTCTTGCGAGTTGGAATCCCAAGGAACAACCCTAAGTTTACTTCCTTTTTAGGTCTAAGCACAAGATCTATGCTAACACCACCACCAAGCTAGATCTACCTAGATCAAAACCGCAAATGAGAGATAAACAAGGGTTAGCACCAAGATTAGAGAGAGATCTAGAGAAATGGAAGAGATTTGACTTACTTTAGGGCTTGAAATCTAGGTTTTTTGTTCTTGATTTGGGGGAAGAACACAAAGAGGGGAAAAAAGAGAGCAAGATGGAAAATATGTGAAGTGGAGGGGCTCCCCCATATGGCCGGCCATATCAAGGGGGTTTGGGGCATTTGGCACATTACAAAAATGCCTTCCAAGTCAAAGAATAGAATGGTTTTGAGTTGGGGTCAAGGTCAAGTTTTAAGTCTGTAAATGAACTAACTAGTCATGTTGGATTAGTCTAAATACACTAGACTAATTAGTGGAATTATGGGCCATGTCTAGCTAACTTTTGGGTCCCGACTAGAGTCTAAACTACCCGGGTCACTAACACAAGTCGAAATGAGACAAAACCTAAACCCGATCAACCAAAACCCTGAAATTCAAAATTAATAAATAATTATTCACAAAAATATTATAATATTGAAAATGACAAATTTTCCCTAAAATTTGAAAACTAGAGGCGATAGGAGGTTAGAGAGGTACAGAGTCACAGTGTTAGTTAAGAAGAGTTTTAATTAGGCTCGATTGTAGCTTGGTCAGTCCATATAGGGGAGGG
Source organism: Iris pallida (assembly GCA_029216955.1). Lineage (NCBI taxonomy): Eukaryota > Viridiplantae > Streptophyta > Magnoliopsida > Asparagales > Iridaceae > Iris > Iris pallida. The sequence continues at coordinate 37,677 of JANAVB010011523.1, forward strand.
GTCTCCTATCCAGGAATCCAGAGTTAGGAAAAGGAGCAGGATATGAGAAGAGGAGGTTCAGTATATGTATTAGAGTCGTGTGGGTGTCTTTGTGTATTAGGAAGACTAGAGTGTGTGCCTGTGTGAGTGTGTCAAATCATTAGGAGTGAGTTTAGGTACAAGTTTGGTTATTAAGGATATTCTAGTATAGGCTTGGGTTTGTTCTTGTAATGCCCAATCCCAAAATACTTAGAACTAAGTACGTAGACATGCCAGCTGCATACATACGAACTATACTCCAATTTGTGGAATCCTCGTATGTATACATAAGTTGTAAAATACAGTAATCTATGACAACTAATCTAATCCACAATAAAAAAAATAACAGTATAATAAAAACCAACTCTGAATTTATCATTTATACAAAAGTTGGGCGGAGACAGATCCACTACCAACCATTTAAATGAAAAGAATAATACAAGAAAATGATAGATAAAAATAGCAATGGATGATCCAAGAGCAAGCCTCCTCGATAAAAAGAAAAGACTACGATCTTGGCTAGAGCACCTGTAAAAAGACATGAAAGCACACACCTGGAGAGATCACTAGGTCCTCAGAGGGACGTAACAAGATACAAGAAACATTATGTCGTATACACTGTGATATATAATAAGTAAAAAGAGTGATGCATACAATATGGTACCTAACCATTCTATAGTGAATATATAATTAAGAACAACCTTCACATATGGGCACTCGGGCTATATAGTAGCAGCATCGTCCCTTTTCTTCGGGAACCAGGTGCCTCCGTCCATAACGCTTGGTGAACATTAGAGGGAATCAGTAATAGAAACGTCCATAATGATTCATGAACGTCAGAGGAAATCAGTAATAGTAACGTCCATAACGCTCCATGAACGTCAGAGGGGATCAGTAATAGTAACTTCCATAACGCTCCATGAACGTCAGAGGGAATCAGTAATAGTAGGGTGGACCTGCATCTCCTACGAAGCTTCAGGTACAATAGTAAGTGTATATGTCGCCCATACATCAAGGAACTATTCTCCCCACCCAATACCTAGTGGAGTCACATCAATGACTCATATAAACCTCTAGCAACTGCCAAGTCCACTATCATGCAATTCTATTGGCAGTTACTAATAATCGTCGCACGTTTCATATGTATCGGTGGTCGGCCGACTACGTGAGTACGTGTCCTACATATAATTCACAATACGTGGTAAAGTATGTGTTAAGGCCGTATGAGATATACCAATACCTCGTCATCAATGGGTGGTCGCTAGAGCAAAGCCAATGCAAGGAATAGAACCCAAAAAAATGATCGATACATTCGCTAGCACCCAAGTGTGACTTGGACGGACAGTGATATAAACATGAAGCATACAAATAAAACTAAATATAAATAAGTAAAAAATAAAGTAATCATATGGTATGGTGGCAAGGTATCTTGCCTGAGGTACGAGAATGGCAAGTCCAATTGTCACAAGCGTCAGCAAAAGAAAGTCACAATCCACGAACGGCTTCGGATGCTGAAACAAACATCAAGATCGTTTCTGGTGTAAAAGACATATCTAAGAAACGTCTTTCCAAAAGTCTATTCTGGTCACAGTGGCAAATCGTAATTTCGGATTAAAACAATGTCCATCGTTGGACCCATTTTGTACCAAAATATGTTCTAGTATATGGTATCTAAAGTCGTCAAACTATATATCTATGGGTCCGATTTGAGGAGACGAACCAAATCGTATATCCAAAGTTGGATTCTGGAAGGCCGTGCACAATTTTATGCGTTAGATCGGGTCGTGGGCCCGCCAAATAGGCATTCCGGTCGACCTTCTCAGAATCGGACCAAACTTAGCACACAGGACCAGAATTTCGATACGGTCCTGTTGGCGCATGTTTCGTCGCGAATTGACGATTGTAAACGAAGTTATGGCCTAATTTACAAAGGATCGACACGGTGGTATCTCGACGGATACGTACTGATTTCGTCAGGCACAGGCAACAAAATCGAGTTCCATCAGTTCCAATACGTCGACAACGACCGTACGCGACTTTCGATGCTTATGGGTTGCGACCACATCTCCCGGTTTGTCGGGACGAACGTCATGTCGGGAAAAGTTTTCAAAAAGTTCAATTTTTTAAAACAAATTTTTCTTGATTTTCAATAGTGAATAGCCTTTTGTATAAGAGATGAAAATTTAATCTGTAAAAAGGGTTTTGATCCCCTATATGTTGCCTCTAACTATCTTGAAGTAGTTTTGGTAAAACTATCTTGACTCGATCTAAATTTGGCCTTCCAACTCTAGGCCGAGCAGCATTAATTAAAGCTCTATTCCAACTTCGAATTTTCGTAAATTTTTTCTAATTTTTCAGAGATTTTTAGTAGCAGTATGACGCGTTAATGGCTGATCTAATTGAAGGGCATCGAAGAGGTTCATATGGGCTTTCGGCAGGATTTCCTAGATCAAGTTTTTATCGTCTAGAATTGAAGTAGAATATGTGAGAACATGAGTACCTTACTGCAAATCTGAAACCCACGGACTGTCTATTGGTCGATTCAGCGGCTTGCCGAGGAGGTCGACGCCGTGTCAGTGGTCGCAGATGACGAATCTGGCTCGAGGGGGTACGCACTAGGGTGAGGAGGACTCGAGGATTGCTCTATGGGGGTTTTTAGGGAGTTTTTGCAGAGAGGTATGCGATGATTCCTCGATCGCTCGCCTATATAGATACCACGCTAAAACCTACTTCAACTTTGTTTTTGATTTTATTAATAACCCAATCCAACCGTGATTAGGTCAACATGTAAGAGGATTAGGAATTGTTGAAGTTGATTTGTGTTGAGATTTAAATCGAATCCAAATCTTGTGGGTCTCTGTTCGCGGCATAAGAAATGAAAGGGGTCGGGTATTTGCAGTTACTGTTCATTGGAACAGTAACTTGAGGGGGTGTTTGGGTTTGTTTATTACTTTTTTTTTCTCTTTTTCTTATTCCTATATAGTATATATATTTATACAATATATATATCTATAATGAGTATAAAGATATATATATATATATATTGCTATATGTATAACCTATAATTAAATACAAGTATATACCAATATACATATAACTACAATATATATATATATATATATATATATATATATATATAAGCCACTCCCGTCTTGGTAACCTCGGAACCCTAGCCGCTCCCCTTGTCTACGACCCCGGCTTGGCCTCCGGCCGGGCCGGCGTCTCACGCCGTTGGTGACACTTGCGCCATCGGCTCTCATGGCTAAGACGTTTGCTGAGGCGGTGGGGGGGGCTCCCTCCGCGGCTCCTCAATCCCCATCAGAGCTCCGACGTTCTCACGTGGAGTTCTGGTTATTTCCTTCTCTGAGGAGGAAGAATCCATCCTTGCGGATCCCTTTCGCTTTGCCTTGATTGGCAAGTTTTCCCACTCTCGTCCGTCCATGGACGTGATCCGGAAGGCGTTTAATAACTTCAAGTTTCATGGTGATGTTCAAGTCGGATCGATAGATCCGAAACACATCCTCATCCGCCCTCAAGACGAGACAGATTTTCTCCGCCTCCGATCGAAGGATTTGTGGTTTATCACGCGGGCTCCTATGAGATTGTTCAGATGGCATAAAGAATTCTCTCCATTGGAGGAATCTCCTCTAGCACCTGTCTGGGTCTCTCTACCAGGTCTGCCTGTTCAATTTTTTAACAAGAATGCATTATTTTCCCTTGCTATGGGCATTGGTAACCCCCTGCGCCTCGATCGCGCGACTGAAGAACTCACGCGCCCCAGCGTGGCCCGTTTACTCATAGAGCTCGACGCCAGCAAAACCCCCCCTCCTCTCTTGACTATACAACTCTCTAATGGTCGAAAGATATCTCAAAAAGTAGAATATGAGTCTTCCCCTCTATACTGCTCCTACTGCAAGCACCAAGGTCACGTCAGAAGTTTATGTAAAGTTCTTCAGAAAGAAAAGCAGCCAATGAAGGATCCCACTCGTGTGCATGGGACTACAGCCCTTACAACTCCTGTTCAGATGGTTGGCGAAAGCTCTCATCAAGCAGACGAAGGCCTTATTAATGCTCAAGTTTCTCCACCAATAAATGAACAGGCTCCGAATCCCAACCACCAGGCATTAAATTCAAGCCTTCCCACCACAACTCCCCACGTCAACCTCCAGGCCCAAGCCAACCACGAGCTGCCACCTGTTCTGTCATCTCCAAACTCTGACACTCATCCAACCTCTCCAACTGTCGGCGGTTGTGATAATCAAGTACCCTCGCAAACCGAGGAGCTGGCGATTGACACTAACGTGACTCTGGCCGAAGACATGCCAGGCTCTAATGAAGGCCTGGACGTGCCTCCTCCAAGATTCTTTCCTCCTGCACCACCTGAGAATATCCATGAAGACCAGCTCGAAGAAGGCGAAGTTAACCCCAACGCTTCATGGGCACACCAAGTTGAAGAAGAAGAAGCACGTTTGGGTGAGGTTGCAGTCGGACGTCCTAAGAAAGACCCGCCACCACCGTTATCTCGAGTTCTTCGATCTGCAGCTAAGAACACTTCAAATCCCTCCTCCTCCTCCTCCCTTAATGTTTGATATTCTTCTATGGAATGTGAGAGGAATAGCCAACCCTATGACTCTTAAAAGAACTAAATCCTTAGTTCGTCTGCACAAGGTTCAATTACTTGCTATTATTGAACCAAAAGTATCCCCAGATCAGCTTCATTACTATCAAGTTAAGCTAGGGTTTCATATGGCTATCTCTAATGCTAAAGGAAACATCTGGATTTTCTGTAACAAGGATGGGTGCATCTCTCTGGCAGATGCTTCGGATCAGTCTCTGTCGATCCTTTTTTCCCACCCCCTTCTTCCCTCTTCCTCTCTAATCTCTGTTGTCCATGGCAGCAACACTAAGGAAGGTCGACGCTCTCTGTAGGAATCTTTATTACAACTCCCGAACCGTTATCCCTGTCCTTGGCTTATTGGAGGGGATTTCAACGCCACTACTTACCCGGAGGAGAAGTTCGGTGGCCTGCCCCCTAATGAAGCTTCTATGAGAGAGTTCAGAGAATTCCAAATCGCCGCTGGTGTTACGGAAGCCCCATTCACGGGGAGTTGCTTCACTTGGGTCAAGACTGATACAGGACCAGATCGACAGGGTTCTAGACTTGATCGTGTGCTCTTGGATAGACAATGGTGGGAATGGGCTTCTATTACTTCCTGTGATCATTTGAACCGTACGGAGTCTGACCATTCACCAATCCTTGTTCAATTTCGGGCTCGAGCTGCTGTTCCAAAGAAGCCATTTCGATTTATCTTTCTGGCCAACCCATCCTTCTTTCTTGCATACTGTTGAGCAGGCTTGGACCTCCACTCATCATCATAACCCTATCACCAATTTGGGGTTACGCATGACGGCTACACGAAGGGCTCTCTCTAAATGGAGCCACTCGACATTTGGTGACATTTTCCAGGCCGTAAAAGCTGCGGAGGACAAAGTAGTTACAGCTGAAGTTGCCTTCGACAACTACCCGTCTACTCGCCCTATCCTTTTGGAGGCTAAAGCTCACCTTAAGCAAAGAATTCAAATTGAGGAGGCCTATTGGAAACAGAAGGCGCGCCTCAAATGGGATTTGCAAGGGGATCGAAATACTGGGTATTTCTACTCATGCGTTTCTACTAAGCGGCGTCGTCTGCATATTCATCAACTCCGGGCGGAGGACGGATCTATGGCCAAAGATCTAGAAGGAATTCAGCTCATCGCCAACACTCACTATGAACAATTGTTCCTCCCTGAACCGGTCTTAGCTGATGAGGATTTCATGTCTGTATTACCCAAGATGCTCAGTGATGAAGAGGCTATCACCTTATCTATGAAACCTAATATGGAGGAGGTCTACAATACTATCAAGTCAATTGATCGTCACAGTGCCCCTGGGCCTGATGGATTCACAGGAATTTTCTTCCTCAAGTGTTGGCAAATTATCAAACATGATGTATTGGCAGCGGTACATATGTTTTTCGACGGGTTCTTCCTGCCCAAGGTGATTACTAGCACCCTCCTCCTCATGATTCCTAAGACTAAAACTCCTTCGTCCATCACTGATTACAGACCGATCAGTCTCTGTAATTTTGTGAATAAGATTTTCTCCAAGCTCCTTGCAAACAGGCTCTCTCCCATGATGAATCGACTTATTTCGTCTGAACAAAGTGGTTTCATCAAAGGTCGTGAGATCGCGGATAATATAATTCTCGCGCAGGAGATGTTTAGTATGCTGGGTCATGACAACTGGGGAAGGAATGCAGCTATCAAGCTTGATATGAGTAAGGCTTATGATAGGGTGAACTGGAGATTTCTCCTCTCTACGCTGCGTCGGCTAGGGTTTAATGAAACTTGGAATACCATGGTCCTTCATTTGATGAATAATGTTTGGTTCTCTACGCTGATCAATGGAAGTATGTCAGGCTACTTCCAAGCTTTCCGAGGGTTACGTCAAGGTGACCCTCTTTCACCATTGTTGTTTGTGCTAGCGGCAGAGTCATTGAGTAGAAATCTACAAAAATTGGCTTCTTCTCCTGGGTTCACGCCCTACTATTCTCCTAGCGGCTGTCCGAGGGTCTCCCATTTGGCATATACGGACGACATTCTTATATTCTCTGGGGGTGATAGGCGTTCCATCCAAATGCTTATGTCTGTCCTTCATAGGTACGAGAGTGTCTCTGGACAGCTCGTCAACTCGTCCAAGTCGGCCATCTGCGTTACTCCCGATTTCCCGATGGATAGGGCGACTACTCTTAATACTCTCACTGGTTCCAAATCAAAGCTCCTCCTATCACATATTTGGGGTATCCTCTGATGTCAGGTAGAAGGAACGCAGCCATGTTCGCAGAGCTCAAGGACAAAGTGCATAGTCGTCTCGAAGGGTGGCATAACAAGATTTTGTCACCGGGTGCTAAGCTGATCTTGATTAAATCTATTTTGTCCTCTATTCCTATTTTCTGCCTTGCTGCTAGTAATCCCCCAATGAGTGTTCTTACTCAATTGAAGCACTGTTTAGCCAATTTCTATGGGGATCGAAAGACGGGTATCGCAAACATGCTTGGATTGGGTGGAATCAAATAGCTCGGCCTCATGAAGAAGGAGGCCTTGGGGTTCGCCGCCTCAAGGATGTGTTCGACGCCTTCACTGTCAAACTCTGGTAGAAGTTGCGCTCACAGGACCTGCTCTGGACTCAATTCATGAGGATGAAATATTTTCCTCGCTGTCACCCATCTCAAGTTATTGCTCAATCGAACTCCTCGCATATTTGGCGCGGATATTGGCGGGTAGGGATCTTGATGAGAGATTTCAACTGATTAATGAGGTGGAGGATGGGTTGCGATGGCGTCCTGCTACCCAATTCTCTGTCTCTTCGGCCTGGACAACCATTCGCACTACTTTCCCAGTTGATAATCGGTTTAAGAACATATGGAGTTCGTGTATTCCATCTAAGTGGTCAGTCTTGCTATGGCGTATCCTCCTTGACCGCCTACCTACAGACGATCACGTGCAGCGGATTGGGTATCACCTTGCATCGGCTTGCCACTGCTGTTTAACTCCTCAAATGGAGTCCATTAATCATATATTTTTTGAAGGAGATATGGCCAGGCATGTTTGGAGCTCGTCCCAGTCACTGTTGCGGATCCGTGGTCGGGTATCTAGCCTAGAAGGGTGTTTATCTCTTTGGTGGAGGAGAAATAATCTGCATCTCAAGCAAATCACTGTCGGGGCAATCTGTTGGGTGTTATGGAAAAATCAGAATAAATGGAGGTAGTATAATGGTCGACAACTTTGCCATGAAGTTCAGCGACAAAATCTCTAAAGCTACAGTTGCTTGTGCCCATGGGAAGGTTGGGAAGATGAAGACGTAAACTTTTGTATAGGTCTTTTGGCCTAGCTATGTATTTTTGGGACTTCCGCTTTCAATAAAAAAAAAAAAATATATATATATATATATATATATATATATATATATATATATATATATATAATTTATATATATATATATATATATATATATATATATATATATATAATTTAGTATATATATACATGTATATCATTTATCACGTATATATAAATATATATATGACACTTGTAGAACTTCCATTAAATAATAAAAATGAATACTAAATTCCCAAAAGTATGACTATAACAAATATCACACAAAATTCCCTTTACTTTTTTAATAATTTTTTAAAATAAAAAATACTATAAATCTAAAATAAATTAAATAATTTATATAAAATATAGGGGGACTACAGTTCTGCATTGCAGCAGGACATAGCAAGATACATGGGCCTTGCATAGTGCAGTGTGTATCAGCTAGTGTAATGGTTGCCTCCTTGCATATGTATCTTGGCTTACCTATGTTTGGCTTGGCTCTACCAAGGGTTGTGTGTACCAGTTCTGGGATTTGAAAGCGGGTAGATGTCAGGGTGAAGTAACAGGTAAGGGGTAGTATCAATTAAGTGTGCCTATGGACATAAGAAAAAGGTAGGCTTCATATATCAGATGGAGAGTGGGACTAATTTTTGAAGGAATACATCAGTGGATAGTTAGGGAGTTTTGGTAGAAGTTGTACTACCTTAGATGGGTTTGCATTGTCTTGGATTGCCCAAGTATGGCTTGAGTGATGTACTATAGCATATAAATTATATACATATATGTATGCATTATATATATGAGATGATTTAGGATTGATATTACTTTAGGTAATACAATCATTATATGGTATATGCATATATTATATGTATTAGGGTTAATGGTGGTTATAGAGTTGGGCTAGAGATGAGTTTAAGCTATATTTGGAACAAGATTTAGTACCCCATTACCTTAGCTCACGTTATAGCCTAATTTGGCCAAACTAGATTAGACTAAAAATAAACCAAGTTTGACCAATAGTGGACCACTTGCCTGTGATTGACCAAGTTCGACTTTTGACCTAGAAAAGGCCTAGAAGCATGTAGTTAACTCATTTAGATGCACTGCTTACTCTAAAACAATAAATAACCTTGTATATTTCAAATATAGGTTTGTGTGACACCACCTTGGGCATCGATCCTCATTCACTACTCTGGATGACAGGCGAGTAAATTCTCTGATCGTTTTCATTTACTTGATGATTATTATGATTCAGCTACTAGTATAGTTCTATTTTGATTCTCTGTCGCAACACGTATTGGTATTCTGAATTCATTCATTTGTGACACATGTCTATATTGGACCGGAGAGAGAAGATCCTCAAGAACAAGACTATCAAGTTAGTCCGGGTGGGGTCATCACTCTTTGGGGGAGTCAACATGGGAGCGTGAGGATGATATCCGATCGCGATATCCCGACTTGTTTGACTCGTGAGGTATAATGTCTTTCTTATGCCTCATGCCTTCGATTCCTTGCTTGTATGATTGATTGATTGTCTAGTATAGCTTGCTTGTTATTAGTATAGCTTGTCATTGCTCCTCTAGCCTCTTGATTAAATTCCGAGGACGGAATTCTTTTAAGGTGGGTAGAGTTGTAATGCCTGTTGTCCGTATTACGTATTTTTAGAATACGTGTACGTATTTTATTCTGTATTGCATGATTTCTTATTTAGCTTGCATCTTGGCTTGGTATTTCTTGGCTTGGTTCGGTTTTCTTTGGTCTATCATGAACCATGGATGAACCCCCTACCTACCACCACCTTTGATATTTATTGCCATTTCTTCTTTCACTCTCTTCATTACTCATCTTCTTCTTCCTCATTTACTTCTTACCTACCAGAGAGAGAAGAGAGAGGTCTAGGCAAGTGCAACTTGCTTCATGGAGGAACTCCAATTTTATTGCTTCATTCTCTTCCTTACATCATTTTGACTAGCTTTAGAACTTGGCATTTTCACTTTCCATGGCTAGATTCTTGTAGATCTATATTTACTTTATTTTCAGATTTTTGGGTTTTGATCTACTTAATCTTGTTATTTCCTAGTTTTGATGGTTCTATGTTGTAGAGAATCTCGTTCTAACCCCATTTTGACCTATGGAGGTTCAGATCTGGGCTCCGGATGAGAGAGTTATGCAGCTTGGAAGCCATGGCTTATGGTGTACTTCTTCTCAGAAATTTGGAGAAGAAGCACAGTTCCGAGCCGCATGATAGCACTTGACCGCATGAATATTCATGCGGCAAGTCAGCTTCGAAACCGCATGCACTATCAACTGGACTTGACCGCATGACAAGTTTATGCGGCAAGTATTTAGTTCGGCCGCATGGGGCCCTTCTTCCCGAACCGCATATGCACCCTTGCTTCCAGCCGCATAGGCATTGCTCTCCACTGCCGCATGGGACTTCGCCCATCCCGAGCCGCATGAACTCCAATACTCGCGAGCCGCATAGACCGCAGTCTCCCGCTGCCGCATGAGGACCCGAGTCCTCTCAGCCGCATGACTGACTGATCCCGAGCCGCATAGATCCTGATTCCCTTCAGCCGCATGAGACCCTTCCATTCCTGACCGTATGAGCTCCTGCAGCCGCACGCCCGCACTGCCTTGAGATCGACCTTTCCGAGCCACATGAACTCGGATTTCGGGCCGCATGAACCCATATACATTCAGCCGCATGGGCTGTTCTCTTCCAGCCACATGTGATCGTTCCTGGCCGCATAGGCCTTAGCCGTATGGCTCTTCTATAGCCCTGAATATTGATATTTTATTAGATATTTTACGTCTATTTTATATCCTTACGCCTTTTGTCATGAACTTGATAATCATGGATTTGTTTAATATGTTTGGAAATGATACCTGAACATGACACGATAGTGACCCATAGTGGTGCACTCTTGACAAGAAAACCTGACATGACCTGATAGTGGTCCGTCGTGGCGCACTCCTGATAAGAACACTTGACATGATAAACCTGACGTGATATATCTGATAAGCTGTTGCGACGGCTACCTGACATGACATGACCTATATAATAACATGGACACCGTGGGCGATTGTGCTTGTACAAATAAACCAGTCCTGTCTTGCATCATGTCTAGGGAGGGAGCTCCTGAGTACCACGGTCAGGAGTACCTATTGAAATAGACTAAGGTTAATAACTAGATTAACACATTAGTCATGAAGAGATTTCCCAGCTACAGACAATCCCGTTACCTGGGCGCGCCTGGGATCTGTAGCCTGCCGTCGAGTAGGGCACATTTCCAGCACACTGTTATGTGTTGCACCTTTCAAGCTACTTAAGGGTACATGCGTTTCCTGGACGGTGTACCCACCTGAATTCAACCCCTAATTTCGACCTGGGTAACCTGGATGGACTGCAGGGCTTGTGGCTGTGGAAGATTCTCACTGCATCTTGTTAGTAATTAGGCTTGTGACAACCCTAGTTAGTTAAAGTATCAAGCCGTAGTTCTTGCTTGGCCGTGAAGTGATTGGATGGAGCCTAACCTATCTAGCCTTGTCCTGATCCTGTTCCAAACTACTGCATGACCAGAATGCTTGTATTTATTTTACCGATAAATGGTGAGAATTCCAAGTTCTGTTCAGACGAAGGGTTACAACCCCGGTCCTTGTTTGGTTTAGGGTTGTAACCTGGTTATCTGAATAGTTCCATGGTTATCTCGTCGTATATCATCCTGATGTATTTTCTTTATTTCCAGTTCTTACTTTTATTTATACTCTTGTGCTGATTGCTGGTTTTAGTTCCTAAGTGAAGCTTCCTTTGTGGCACTTGCTCTTTCTGGGGTCTGACCCAGCTGGTTTTGTATGGCCAGATTTCGGAGCAGCTCCAGAGGATCTACCGACCTTCCAGCCAGATGGTGGCCACTAGACGGAACCCTGGCAACGAGTGGGTTTATTTTTGATCTTCCACTTTATTGTAAAAATATTCTTTTGAGGCGTTTAGCCGACGAGCACTGTTTAGCTCGATTGCACTTTACTTACTGTCTGCCTACGGGCTGTAACATGATTGACAGATCCTAGGGTTGATCATGTATGACTAAACTTGCTAGTCCTCACATTTTGTAAGGACTAGCTTCATGATCAGCTGAATATGTAATATTTGGGACGCCTTATTATTGTATATTTAATGATCATACATCTTGTAACATTTACTTACTTGCTTGTGATTGAGACACTAGGCTTGTTCATGACCATAGGAGACTGTTGGCTTGTAGTAAACCCTCATGTATCTAGACAGCCGTGACCGTATAGCGAGATGGAATCCATTTCAATATACGTAGCTGGCTATGTCTGTCCCCGCTCTCCAGTATTCTGGTTCTGGGGCGTGACATGGTTTAAGTGGTGGCCCATGCAGGTCTTGTAAATCAAGATATGTGAGGGTTTACCGAATAGATGTCTCAATCAGTATTCGTCCTTGATCTATGCTCGTATCTTCTGAATTCCTGGATTCTTGTCCTGATATGCTTGTATCGTTGATCTGTCCTGATCCTTCCTTATTGTTCCCTATATCGTCTTCTTCAGCGACATTGTTCGTGGTCCTACCGACCAGCAAGGTGGAGCACCTCCCGCGGACCAGCAGCAACCTGGGGATCAAGCCCAGCATTCCGGAGTAGCCTCCAGAGTCGTGTCTTCAGATGCAGAGCCACCAGTCCAGCCAGTCCAGCCTGTCCAGCCTGATGATGGCACATTAGTAGGACTCGTCAAGACCTTGATAGCTTCTCAAGATCGTCGTGGAGATGCCTTGCAACAGGAAGTGGCGGATGCTTTGACCCGGGGCGGTCATCAGGGTAACAGCGCGGCCAACGGCTTCAAGCGCTTGAACCCTCCATTCTTCGACGGTAGTGAAGATGCTATCGCAGCAGATGCTTGGCTTCAGAACACTGAGGTGATTCTCGAAGCAGCCAGGACTCCAGAGAACGAGAAGGTGGCCGTTGTGCGCCTGCAGTTGTTAGATCTTGCCCGCAGCTGGTGGGCAGCGCAGGCCGTTGGATTAGCAACACCCATTGCTTGGGCAGTATTTAGAGAGAGATTCCAGACCAAGTATTCGATGCCGTGGCTCGGTATGATCTGCAGACCAGGTTCACCAATCTGAAGCAAGGAGGCAGGACGGTCGATGGATATGCGGTCGAGTTTTCGAGACTCAGTCGGTTTGCTCCCACCTTGGTGGCAACCGAGTATGATAGAGCCCAGCGATTCCAGCAGGGGCTTCACCTAGAGATTTGTTGGTTGTTGAACAGTTTGAGCATCAGACTTTTGATGCAGTCTTGAGAGCAGCCCGGAGGCATGAGTATACCTCCCAGAGGATTGTGGATAGGACCGGAGGTCGAAAGAGATCTCACGGCCAGATGAATCAGTCTTCAGTACCAGCCCCGACAGCCAGGGCTTTGACTATTGGAGCTCCGAGGCGAGCGGCCTCAGTAACGTCGGTTCAACATTCTATCCCGACGTACCCTCAGCAGCAGCAGAAGCAGAAGCAGTCTTCCGCAGTGGGATGTTCTTATTGTGGGAAGCCAGGCCATGTAGTGGCAGAGTGTCGTAGGGCACAGGGATTGTGTCTGGTTTGTGGAGCACCAGACCATAGGGTTGGATCCTGCCGAACAGGGGTGGTTCATCATCGTCCAACCTTTCTAGCTCTTCGGTGAGAGGACCAGCACCGGTCCAGCAGCAGCAGCAGCAGCAGTACCCATTGTCGAGGACCTTGCCACCTCAGTCCCAGATGTTCCAGCAGCAGAATCCCAGCAGCATGCACAAGCCCAAGCCTTGAGTCAGAGCAGGCAGCGAGGATTCCAGCAGAGGGGACCACACACCCGAGGGCACGGTCAGGCTATGGTGATGACCGCAGAGGAAGGATTGGCACCAGGTGAGCTAGTGGCAGGTACTATTCTTGTCAACTCATTTCCAGCTTCAGCTTTATTTGATTCTGGTTCATCGCATTCTTTTATGTCTGCACGATTCGTGACACGGATAGGATTGGAGCCCGAGTCATTATCAGTAAGGCTCAATATACTTACTGGTAACGGACTTATGGGAGTAGATAGAGTTTTCCTCGTGTCGGATCGTAGTTAGCGGTAGAGAATTCCCGCTAGATTGATAGAGTTTTCGATGGCCGATTATGATGTGGTCTTAGGGATGGATTGGTTGAGGAACCAGTATGCTAGAATAGACTGCCATATTGGTAGGGTTGTTTTTAGCATTCCAGGCGAGCCAGAGTTTTCCTTTTCCAGAGGAGCAGTTGAACCTTCTCCTCCAGTATTACGGATGGCAGTAGCAGCAGTGCAGTTGCCCAGGATAGTCGAGGAGTTTCCAGATGTTTTCCCAGAAGAGCTACTAGGTATGCCTCCAGAGCGGAAGATCGAGTTTAACATAGACTTGATTCCGGGATAACCCCAGTGTCAGAGAGAGTCTACAGGATGGTGCCGTCAGAATTAGAGATCTTGTACAAGATGATTGAAGAACTTCGAGCCAAGGGATTTATTCGTGCTAGTGGATCGCCTTGGGGAGCCCCGATGCTTTTGTGAAAAAGAAGGATGGTACGTCCAGGTTATGTGTTGATTATCGTACCTTGAACTCAGTGACAATCAAAAATAGGTACCCTCTTCCGATGATAGATGACTTGTTTGATCAACTCAAGGGGGCTTCAGTATTCTCGAAGATTGATTTGCGCTCAGGTTATCATCAGATCAGAGTCAGAGAGAGGGACATCCCGAAGACAGCTTTTAGATCGAGATATGGGCATTGGGAGTTCCTTGTTATGCCCTTTGGAGCAACCAATGCGTCGACAGTATTCATGGACCTCATGAATCGCATCTTCATGCCATACTTGGATCAGTTTGTGATTGTGTTCTTGGATGACATCCTGGTCTACAGCAAGAGTGATGCGGAGCATGAGCAGCATCTCCGTGTGGTTCTTCAGATTCTCAGGGAGCACCAGTTGTATGCCAAGTTTAGTAAATGCGAGTTCTGGCTGATCGCATTTCGTACTTGGGTCATATATCACCAGAGGAGGAGTAGAAGTCGATCCCCAGAAGATTGTGGCTATTGAGTCATGGCCGGTGCCCAGCACAGTTGTAGAAGTTCGCAGTTTCCTTGGATTGGTCGGCTATTACCAGCGGTTTGTATCAGATTTTGCTCGGATATCAGCGCCGTTGACCCAGTTGACTCGTAAGGATGCGCAGTTTGCTTGGACAGCGGAGAGTGTCAGAGTCTTTTGAGCAGTTGAAGCGAGGCCTGATAACAGCTCCTATTCTCACGCTTCCAGATGGGACCGAAGGATTCTCAGTGTACTGTGATGCTTCAGGCAGAGGTTTAGGATGTGTTCTGATGCAGCATGGGAAGGTAATAGCTTATGCGTCACGACAACTTCGTGATCATGAGAGGAATTACCAACCCATGACTTGGAGCTGGCAGCAGTGGTTTGCACTTAAGTTGTGGAGGCACTACTTGTATGGGGACAGGGTGGAGATTTTCGCCGATCACAAGAGCCTGAAGTATTTTCACCCAGAAGGATCTTAACATGCGTCAGAGAAGATGGCTGGAGCTTCTTGTGGATTATGATGTCAACCTGCAGTATCATCCTGGGAAGGCCAACATCGTAGCAGATGCATTGAGCAGGAGTTTATTTCTAACAGCGTAACAGAGCTGTTAGCAGATCTTCAGAAGATGGGTATTGAAGTTGTTCTCCCTTCCAGTGTGGCATTGATGGCCAGTATACAGGTTCAGTCCACTAGAGTCGATAGGATCCGAATGGCGCAGTCAGCAGATTCTAAGCTTCAGCGACTTAGAGCAGAGTGTGAGGCAGGACGAAGACCAGAGTTGTGAATTCATGAGGATGGTACACTTCGACATGGTAAGCATCTTTGTGTGCCCAGTAGAGAAATCAGACAAGAGATCATGGCAGAGGCGCACAGTTCTCAGTATTCCATCCATCCTGGCAGTAGAAAAAATGACCGAGAATCCGTCAGCACTTCTGGGGAATAGCATGAAGCGGAAGATAGCTCGGTTTGTCTCTCGATGTTTGGTTTGGCAACAAGTTAAAGCTGAACATCATAGACCGGCTGGACTTCTTCCGCCTTTGCCGATTCCAGAATGGAAGTGGGAGCATGTGACCATGGATTCGTGACTGGATTACCTA
>JANAVB010011524.1:0-20731 GCA_029216955.1 Iris pallida
ATAGACCCCGAAGGTGGTAAGCCCCCGAAGGATGGTAGACCCTGAAGGTGATACATAGTAATCCCATAAAAATGGGGATTCTGGGAATAACCCAACAGTGTAAGTCCCATAAAAATGGAGATTCTGGGGATAACCCAACAGTGTAAGTCCCATAAAAATAGGGGATTCTGGGGGTAACCCAACAGTGTAAGATTCCAGGAAGACTCTACGATCATGAGGGTACATGTCGTAAGTGATCAAAGAACCAAGAAGCATATGATACGCTATGAAAGTGAAACGCACAGAACATAGAGTACCCGATGCTCCCTAAGGATAACATCTCAAGAAAGGATCCATATAGTACCAATCCGTATGACCAACGTGACAGTACAAGTAAAGTAATCTACTGCAGGAAATAATTCTAAGCAGGATATGAAATGATCAGAGAATGTACTCGCCTCGATAACCTGAACAGCTGATAAGTAGAGAGGGTCCCACTGAAGCCACAGAGTCCTATTTAAAGCAACACAGGTTACAAGGTGTTTAAGTTGAAATAAATGAATCCCTACAGGCAATCTACATTATTCTAGGTTCTTCTAAGTCAAATTAACTCTAGGTCGACTCCGATCAATAATCTAGTCAAACTAGGTCAAGTGTTGACTTACAGTTGACTTTGGGTCAACTGGTCAACTCTGGTCAAACAGGGATAAATCTAATCTAATTATTAAAGTGTACTTCGTTATTTGTACGTCGAAACTTACGGTACGCAAATCGAGATAAGAAGATTATCGGTAAGGTTGATAATCTTATCATAGTGATCCACTGTATCCAACTTGTCAATTTCAGCGATGTGAGATCACTGGAATTGACTGATCTCAGTTTCGTTGTACTAATCCCGAAATACGAACATTATGTGAATTAATTATTAACTAATTATTAAAAGGTTAAACTCAGAAAAATTATCAACAAACATTGTCGGACGATGAAATGGACATCGCCAACGTGTCCAGAATGGTCAAATTAGCTAGGATAGCCTACCTAACGGTCCAATTTAGACACAACGGGCAAAAAGGTAATTTCGGGTCAAAACGGTGTCCGTGTCGGAGCCGTTTTGCACCGAAAAACTGTACAAGAAAACAAGTCCATAAAATATAACAAATTATATGTCCACGCAACCAGAATGTCGATACGAACCCAACGGTATCTCCAGAATTGGATTTCGTTGACCCGATCTTATTTTGGCCCGTTGACCAGAACTTGGAATTCCGGTTTGCACGGAAATACGTGCCGGAACCAAAGTTCTCAAAACTCAGCAAACTACCTGTCAACGAGTCCAGAATGATGATATGAACTCAACGGTATCTCCGAATTGGATTCCGTTGAGCCGATCTCAAAATGACCCGTTGACACGGATATTGGTATCCGACTTTGCACCGAAATGCGTGCCAGACCCAATGTCCACCAAAACCTAGCAAATTATATGTCAATGAGTCCAGAATAACGATACGAACTCATCGGTGTATCCGGAATTGGATTCGATGAGCCGGCAGTCAAAAAGTCCTCGTTGACCCAGAATGTAGGGACCCGCTTTGTACCGAAAAACGTGCCCGGACCCACAGTTCTACAAATCTAACAAATTTTATATGAAAACATGCCAGAACGATGCCACAAGTCTAATGGTGGTGTCAGAAATGAAATCTGGAGTCCCGTGTTCAAAAATAGAATTTTACAAGTTAGAAATTACGAATTCGGACGGCCAACTTTGGCGTCGAATTCAACCAATCAAACAAGCTCACAATGAAACGAAACTGGAGGGGAAGTAAGAGGGTTATACCAGCTTCGCACCGGAACTGGTAGCACGCCAAACGGAGCTGCGGTGGAGGAGATACAAGCTGACGAAGTTGGCCCCGCGAAACTGTCCAAATTTAATACAATTTAAACGGTCAACTTGGTGGCCGATTTTCATGTATCAAACGATAAAATTAACGGACGAAAATTGACAAGGATGAAGGTGGATATACCGAGATTGCGACGGAGCTGAAGAAATCGTCGATCCAACGGTCGGATCTCTGGAAAAATGTGCGCGAAGTCGCTGCGACGGGGCGTCAAAACGAACTTTATTTCGCTGCGCGTCACGACGGGACGTCGTGCAAAACGCACGAATTGCCTATACGTCGCGCTGGAGGAGAAGACGCTGACCCAGAGGGGGTCGCCGGAGTTCGCTCGACACGGGGGGGTCACGACCACGGCGTCCACGGCGGCGGTGGCGCCATGCACGTGCGCCGACGTGCGCCCATGGCTGCACTCGTGCGCTGCTGTGCGCGGCTGTACGAGAGCTGCCCCGGTCGGGCATGGCGACGGCGATGGCAGGGCATGGTCGGCCGACGAGGGGGCGGCGACCACGCGGCGGGGTGTCGACGGAGGCGCGGCCAATGGCGGCAGAAATGAGGTGGTGGTGATGGCTTGGTTTGTGAGGAGGAGGAAGGAGATGAGGAGATGGTGGTGGCACGTCGGTGGCCGACGGCCAGCCACGGCCAGGGAGGAGGGGAGGTGGCCGAGGAGGTGGCTGGTTGTGGTGGTTCGGCTTGGTGGTGATGGTGATGGTCGTTTGGAGAAGGAAGAGGGGAGGAGATTGGAGGAGGAGGAGATTGGAGGAGACCATGGTGGTCGACGGCCAGGCTGGGCCAGGGCTTGGCCAGCCAAGGAGGAGGAGGAGGTGGTCGGGCATGGAAGCTGAGAGGAGGAAGGAATGGTGGTGGTGAAGTTTGTTGTTGTTGAAGTGTTGTTGTGTTGTTCTTTTATTAGGAAAGAGAGAGAGAGAGAGAGAGTTAACAATTAATGAGAGGGGGGGAATTTGAAAAAGTGTGTTCCCTAGAATTTAGGGCCGGCACACATGTGCTGTGAGGAAAAGTTTAGGAATGGAGGGTTAGGATTTAAAGAGGGAAATTCAATGGCTAAGAATTTATAGCTAGAAAATGGGATCATTCCAATGGGTAAAAATCAATAGAAATTTTCCTTTAAATATTAAAAATAGGCAAAATTAGCACTTGATATTTTTGGGCAAGAATTATGAGGATGACATGATTGAGGGCAACACGAAGCTGGACTGGACTCGGTGGAGCCGGATTGAGTCAAAATCGGACATGATGCAAAAATAGAATTAAAAATAGACGTTGATGATCATGAGTGAATAAGTAGCACATGGGAATTCCAATAAATGGGACACAAGTGGCGGACGGGTAGTAGGCTCAATGTGGGCCATGTCCATAGTTGGGGCGGACATGTTTTGGTCGACAGGGGACCCACAAATCAAGTTGGAAGATGAATGTGACGCCGTGGAGTGAAATAAAATCGGGTCACGTGTCGGGAAAGTTGCGCGAATCAAATGGAGCACAAAATGACGTGTCTGAGTGGGACACGAAGGTCATGGGTGACGAGCGTCTCGAGTAGATCATCAATGAGGAGTTGGTTTCAAGAAACTGACTGGTCTTGCGCTCCCAATTTAAATGTCATGGTAACGTGCTGAAAATGATCAAGAAAAAGAGTGGGAAAATAAATAACAATTAAATGGTCTAAACCGACCCGAAGTTCAGCGAAGCAGAAAGAGCACAAGGAACAAGTTTGGATGGGACACTATATACCGTCATGAAGGTAATTGTGTCCTCTCCAAAACTCATGAAGAATATTTCCAGAATTGAACATCCCTGATACTCCAAATATCAATAGCACGGGAAAGTACACTTAAGGAAAAAAATAAATAACAGAATTAATTATTTATCGAAACCAATAAATCAGAAAATAAAAAAAAATCAACCCGAAATTCAGGGTGCTAACATTACCACATCTTCTTGCAAGCTCGTAAGTGTTAAGGGAGCGATGTTTATTCTTTTGAATTGTTCTGGGTGGACACGTGCACTGCAAAGCATCCAAGGAGTCGTCAGTCACATCGCTAGTCCTTACGCAAGTACACCTTGCTCTTGACCTAGAATATTAATTTCAGTTTGATTTTGATATGGATTTCATGTAAACTCTTTGAATTTCTCTTCGATTTTGATTATTACTATTCGCGGTTGGGAGTACTCGATGTATTGAGCCCATTACTATTGATGCGACTTGAATTGATCGAGTATCGATTGAGTTACGATCGTTTTATTGAATTTCTTCATGTTGTTGTCACGAACCGCACCCGCTTTTCGGATACAAGACGTGTCCAAGCCAGCCTACGCCGCAGAGTCGGCGGTAGAACGCTGTCACGGCCAAGTTGCTCAAAATCATAAAATATAACATTTGCTACTCATTCACATTTCTAGATTTATTACAACATTTACAATATTTATATTTAAAAAAATACAAAGTTCTCACAATTAATGAAAATGGTACAACTGCTATCTATTTCTAGGTTTATGTCTGCAAGTACACCTGTATATTCCAAAGCTAAGTGGAGCCACAACTAACTTGAAAAATATTGATTTTCAGTCAGGAATGGAACAAGTACACAAACCTACGACAATGCGAAAATACAATAGAATTAACAAGACATGAAAATAACATATGAGAGATGAAAACTAGAAAGTAGCTGATCACATGGCAAGTGGTGAAGAAGACAAGGAATCAAATAAAATACAACTATCTACGTGATTTGAAATATCTAGTTCGATATGTGAATGGCTAAGGGGTAAATACGGCACCCTGCACGTGTCGTGTGCAGCTGCTATCAGCCAAGATTAGACATATTGGGATGGGTAAGGGGTAGTTCACACGTCTACTAAGATATTTTCCTGCCCAGCTAGTACTCATGGAATCAGGTCGCAAGCATGGTAATCATGAGAATGACAGTCAAGAATATATAATAAATCCATGATACTAATCTCCGTGTGACGAGCGTGTCAATAAGCAGAAAGACATATGTATAAACATGAAATGAAAAGACTACTATGAATCGAAAGTAATCTGTCACGACCCGCACCCAATGTAAGGGCACGAGACGTGGTTACGTCCAGCCTACGTCGCAGTGTCGATGGTGGAACGCTGTCCTAGGTCACATACATCTAACAGTTTATAAGGTATCTGTACAGTTTATACACTCTGAATGGATGTGACATAAATAAGTACAACTCAATCACAGCTAAGGAAGATAGTACTGAACGATAGAATAGATAAAACTCAGGCTAGCCCAAAAATTGCTTAGGGTTGCCCACCCTATCCTCTTCCTCCTCCTAATTTTCCTCTCTGCCCCCCCCCCCCCCCCCCCCCTCTCCTCCTCCTCCTCCTCCTCCTCCCGCTCCTCCGCCCTCTCCGGCCTCCTCCTCGTCGTTCGTCCACCAGTTGTTTGAAGGGGGGGGGGGGGGGAGGGGGCTGCAGTCGTGGATGAGGAGAGGGTGGGAGAGAAGCAGCGACGGCGGGGGAGAGCTAGGGGCTCCAGCCGCGGAAGAGAAGCAGTGGCCTCCTCCTCCCTCTCCTCCTCCCGCTCATCCACCCCCTCTTGCCTCCTCCTAGCCGTTCGTCTACCAGTTGTTGGCGGGAAGAGGGCTACAGCCATGGAGGAGAAGAGAGTGGGAGAGAAACAACGACGGAGGGGAAGATGACTGTAGCCGCGGAGGAGGAGACCTCCTCGTTATCGAGTTTGACAGTCCTAAAAAAATGGGACAGTTTGAATAAATTTCTTTGATGACAAATTTATAAATAAATTTTTTTTAACTATCATGAGTAAAATGTACAGAGCCTTTAGCAATCATCAAAAGTTGTTAAGCAGGTTTAAGTTGAATACTTAGGTTGAACATCAATGTGGGACCCCTGAGAATGACCCGATTATATTCTCACAGCTAATTAGGACATACTAAGAAGTGCGACTGACAGAGAAAATGAAAGAGGGATGGTACACTTTTTGTTTGTTTGCTTGGATTTGATTTGAAGGGACAGTGACATTCGAAAAATAAAGGGCCTGGCACATAGGAACTAAGAGCATCTCCAATCTACTGTGAGTTTAGAAAAAATAGTTACCATATAAAAATGATAAAAAAGAAAATTCAAAAGTACTTCTTCAATACAAATATAAAATAAAGTATGGAGTTAACATAGCAATGATAATGTGAAATTGGTTGTCTAAATCTAGACAATGCACTTCACAATGCTTTATGTCCACATCATCAATTATGAATAGAAATATTTATAAAAAAAAAAGAAAAGTAGAAATTGTCTTGGAAGTTGTAAAAAAATAATTTATATGGTCTACTCAATACGGTTAATTAGTTGTACCCCCTATTGTACGTATTTTGGTAACTGGTCCTATTGTTTCAAAAATGAAGAACACCTCCTGGTTTATAAAGTTAATTAGTTGTACCCCTGGTGCATAGAAGAAAATGAGTGAAAAATTAAGCAGCCAGGGGGATGTTCTTTATTTTTTAAACAATGAGGACAGTTACCAAAATACGTACAAACCATAGGGGGTACAACTAATTAACCCACTTTTGCATTGCATAGAACTTTTCAAACTCATTGTCTTTTATGAATATAATTTTGTCATCTATACAAGACATTGTCTTGTGTCCCATGCCACATAAGAATTATAACACAAAATAAGACAATAGGGTTGAAGATGCTCTAATTCTCTCTTTGGCTCCGTACTGTTCTTTTTCTTTGTTTTTCCGTTTTGATCACAGGTCTGGCCTTTTAATAAGTGGGTGAGCATTGTTTGATTTTGGACCGAGAATAGAACGAACAGAAAATTCTGCTTGGTTTGAAAGAAAAAAAAAAAACAATTTCGATTTAAAAAATACTAAAAAAAATTTTGGGGTTTGTTTTGAACTTCTTTTTCGGTTCAAAATCGAAAATTGAATAAAGGTTATGCAATAATATAAGTACCCACAATTCTATGTATATTTTATGATTAAAAAGGTGTATATTTTTGTGTATATTTTAAAAAACAACAATTATATATATATATATATGTGTGTGTGTGTGTGTGTGTGTGTGTGTGTGTGTGTGTGTTTTGAAGTCCAACTTTGATAATTTAATAATTAGTCTAACTTTGGATGCAACTTAAAATACAAAAAAATTTGTATAAAAATTATAATTTTAATATAATTTAACATTATTATAACTTTGGATTCGGTCCATTAGACAATAGAAATATTTCTACCGAACAAATCAAATAGTTTTTTCGGTTCGATATTGGCTAACTTTTGGTTCGATTTTTATTTTGAATTTTTGAATTGTATTTTATTTAGTTTTGACTATTTCAATTGGATTGAAATTGAATAAACCAAATGCTCATCCTCAATTATTTTTTATCCCCAGTTGGAGCTTAGCTTGTTGTATGGAAAACCAACAAAATATTGACGAAACTGTAGTTGCATGAAAAAAAAAAACAAGATGCTGCAGGAAAAAAAGCAAAATTTGTGGCTGCATCTTCCGTTTGGTCAGCTATATCTCAAAATTGCATCTACGCATTCTTTTCACTCACCAAATTTTTTTTGGAAGTATGTATGCTTGGTCATCAATAAACAAACGAATTAAACTCAGCCCCCCACCCCCAACCTTTTCCAACTCTGCCTCCAATTCTCTTTCTTGTGACGATGGGTTGATATGCTGCAAGGGGGAAGGATGCCTTTTTTTTATATATATAGATATTATTAACAGATTGGTCTGTAGTACTCCAACAATGTTGGCTTCAAAACACAACTCACACTATCACCAAAAGTAAAGGAGTGAATTAGTCAAGATCTACATCTTTCTCCACGCTCGTGTACTTGAGTTTATTCCGTTTCAATCGAATCGAAATAGTCAAAATCGAACGAACCAAAATTCTAAAAATCCTTTGAACCGAAATTAGACATAACTAAAATCGATCCGAAATTAACCATAACCAAAATCGATCTAAAATAATCGGTTCGATTTATCCGACTGGACTATTTCTATTGTTTAATGTGTTATTCCCAAAGTTAGAATCGTAATTAAATTATATTAAAAATTGTAGTTTTTATACACATATTTGTTGTATTCAAGGTTGCGTTCAAAATTGAACTAGTTGTTAAATTATCAAAGTTGGACTTCAAAATATACACATATAATTGTTGTTTTCAAAATATACACAAAAAATATATAAATTTTTTAATTATAAAATATGCATATAATTGAAAATATTTATATGATTATATAAATTTTATTTTCAATTTTGAATCAAAATCGAATAATATTTTTTTTTAAATATTGAAGCTGAAACCCAAAACTAATTTTTTTTTTTTCAAACATAATGGAACGGAACCGAAACCCTTTCTTCGGTTTTCGGTCCAAAACCAACAGAATAATGCTAGCCCCACGTGTAGTAATGAGAAGAATAAAAAATTGTCTCTTGGATCACTCCCCTGCTCGTCATCAACTTTCCAGTTGCTTGTCGACTTAACAATTGCATCGATGTGCGAGAATTACATAGAAAAAGAGTTTCTGATCTCTCGAGAAAAAAAAAAAAAAAATCAGTCGCCAAGAACTGAAACTTAATTGCCTCAATTAATAATGTCCCCAAAAAGTAGTTTCTTAGACCACTCCCTCCCCGACCCCGAGCCAGGATGCTTGAGCCGAAACCCGTGGACACACTTCACCTTCTTCGAACCAGAGCGCTGTGCCACAAAAAGAACATGAGATCTGTCAATAGGCGAAGGAAAAGAATCTACGTACACAATTCTTTAGAAAACCAATTAGGTGTTTGGTTGCATGCGTGGTGTTGCAAATCTATTATTAAATGACGTAATTAGGATACTTAGGGTCTGCTTGGATTGAGGGTTAAAAGAGTTAAGTGAGAAAAAGTTAAGTGAGGGAAAAATAAAATCATGTTTGGTTTGAGGGTGGAGGTTTAGGAGGAAGAGTTATAGAGGGTTAAGTGAGGGTTTATTTCACCCTCTTTTGTCCATTTTTTAACCCCCCAAATCGGAGGGTTAACGAGGATGATTGAGAAATTTTGTTTAAAAAGTCATAAATACCCCTTATTTGTTTTATAAAATATCATGATTTTTTTCCTCCATTTTTTTTCCTGAACATGTTAATCCTTAGCTTCCTAATTTGTGAAGATATTTTGACAAGTTCTAATTAAAATTTTAATCAAATTTAATTTTATGACATATGTAATAAGGTTATTTTGGTAACTATCATATTTTTATTATTCACCCTCTCACTCAAAACCTCCAATCCAAACAAGAGTTATTAAACACCCCCCACTTAACTCTCCCTCCAATCCAAACAAGGTTCTATGTATTGCCTCTACTCCCCCTCGCTTAACTCCCCCTCATTTAATCCCACTTAACTCTGCTTATTTTTTTCTCCCTCAATCCAAGCAGACCCTTAGTGGTAGCTTTTACTATTGTATATATCAATGTTATGAGAACCGAACCAGCCATCTATCCGGAGAAGGTAACAGTGTTAGAAATTCATGCATGTTGATTCATGAGTCGAAGAACAAAATTAAATGCGAAAGCGTATCTGAATCTATTGATTGGCTTGATGGATCTTGAAGCAGAAGTCTCTTTATGGGATTCGATCTTCCAACTCGCTACGATCCTTAATAACAAAGATGAAATCTGTGTTCCTCTCTCTGTTGATAGAGTGTAGAAGAGAATAGAAAAATTCTCTATTTTGGTGGCCGTATGAGTTGGGGACCATTGATTTGGCCATATGATATGAGTTATGTGTGTTTTTTTAATATTTCTAATTTAACCCCCCATCAAATTAGATTTATCTCCGGTATCTACACATTATTTCCATGACAATTATACTCAATACAAAAAATTAGGATATCTTACAACGGTTGAAAACAATTACAAAAATAAATAATCCGTTGCAAAATTAATCTGCAACAGTTATTGAAATTATTGTAAATTCGAGCGTTGTGGATTCCTCTTGCAAGGGTTAGAGGAGATTTTTACAACATTTTATAAATAGTTGCAAATAAAGTATTATGCAACGGCTCACACATTAATGCGTAACAGTTACATTGCGTTGTCAATAATATATTTGGTAATGATTAACAAACTGTTGTAGATATTGAATATTGCGCGATGGTTGATAACTGTTGCCTAAATGTTTCATGCAAAGGTTAAAAACTGTAGCGGATAATAGGCAACGGTCAATATCCATTGCAAATAATCCTTGGTAAATAGAACCTTAAAACACCCCATTTGGGGATCGAACTCTCGACAATTAACAAACCGTTAATGGTAAATAGAACCTTAAAACACCCCTATTGGGGCTCGAACTCCCGACCTCCCAGATCGCATGCCTTCTCTCTACCACTAGGCTAGAGGCTCTCTCTCTCTCTCTCTCTCTCTCTCTCTCACACACACACACACACACACACACACACACACACATTTAAGTTCTTATATCATTTCCATCGATTGAGGATTCTGGATCGATGTTAAATATTAATTCTCTAATTTTTTTGTTAATGAACAAGAGACCAATTAATACTTACTTTAAAATTCAAATGAGTAATTATGATTCTTAAATACCTATTTTGTATCAAAATTAAACAAAATTTAAATTGGACATTGAATTTGCAACAGATAAAAATATACTGTTGTGAGACCAATGTGTTGCAACGGTTGTTTATTCTTTTGACCATGGTTTTCACAAACGTTGTTATATAATAAAAAGATTGCAACTAGTAGCAAAAATTGTTGCACAATTATTTTAAATAATAAACTCACTCGCAACAGGTTACAAAAATTGTTGCGCTACTGTTGCTAACAATAAGCTTTTTATAAGATTTTATGCAATTGTTACAAAATACTAACAAATTTGTAACATATACTTAAAATTCTTGCATAATCGTTGAACATTCAACTCACTTTGACGGCACTTTAAAAAAATTATTGTCCAATCATTGTTAACAATGAGCTTTTTTATAAGGCTTTATGTAATTATTGTAAAATATTAACAAATTCGTAACAGATACTTAAAATCCTTGTATAACTGTTGCACATTCAACTCACTTTGACAACACTTTACAAAAATTGTTGTGCAACTGTTGCTAACAATGGACCTTTTTATAAGGCTTTATGTAATTGTTGCAAAATATTATCAAATTTGTAACATATACTTATAACCCTTGCATAACTGTTGCACATTCAACTCACTTGACAACACTTCTACAAAATCGTTGTTTAACCGTCGTAAAAAAGAAAAACGTTTAGCAAGCGTTTATGAACCATTGTAAAAAAGTGTATTTGACAATGGTTAATCTCATACCATTGCGAATATATTTAATTTGGAAACAATTATTTACGTGTTACATAACTGTTGTAAATTATAGTTTCAGCAACGCCCATATATGCGTTGCACTCAATCTATTGCAAAATATGGGTATTTCTTATAGTGACCCTTAAGCCAATTTTTTAAATATACCACTTTAATTTGGCTTATTATTTAGATAGTCCAACACAATTAATTTTACATGTGTGGTCCCTAATTATTGAATAATTTCAACAATCTTCCACTAGGTCACATATGTAACCTTATAATTGTGTTAATCTTAGTGAGTTCATAAATTTCTATCTTAATCCTTAGGGTATATCCGAACAATCTCGTCCATTAACCATATCAACATAGGATCAAAGCTGCCTTCGTCACATATAGCGTAACTAAACCATCAATGGTCACATATACCAATATAGCTAAACGACATAGATCAATCATGGATGCATAGCATGAAAATTACACGCAATGTGATCAACACATGTCTATTTTCAACTGGTCCTCCTGAACTTTAGTGAGATCAAATCCTTTAACATAATGAAAACAGAATGAACTGAATTTTTCATATATCTGATCAGATAAATATCCAAAATACTTTAATACATAAATGTGTCCAAAGCCAAATAACACCCGAATACATAAAATACAAACTTCCACTATATTGTCATATACTTAATTAAGATAACACTCATATGAGCAGTATGCTTATGAAAGACCTTGGGTGATAATACTTTTGTGAGTGGATCCGCTAACATGGAGTTTGTCCTAATGTGCTACAAGGACACTTTAACCATTCTGAAATCTTTCCTTCACAACTAAAAACTTTATGTCAATATCCTTTGACTTATACAAGTTCTTGTTGTTATTGGAATACTGTACTGCTGGTTTATTGTCACACCATAATTTGAGTGGTCTTTCGACACCCTCCAGCAAGCGCAGCCTTGTGACAAAATTTTGCAACTATATTCCCTGAATGAATGCCGCGCAGCATGCATGCTATAAGCCTTGTTGCCATAGTGTAAGAAGTTATGAGTGTCGGTTTAATACTCATCCAAAATATATCTTCACTAGTCAACAGGTAAACTTAACCAGATGTTGATCTCCTGTTGTGTTGGCATCCAGCAAAATCGGAGTCGGAATACTTTATGATCTCCAAAATTATCCGATCTCCTGTAAAGAGCATATAATTCATTATTCTCTATTAATTACTTAGGTAGCTTGGCTGCTATCCAATTATCCATCCACATTTGCTTAAATATCTGCCTAACATTCCAATTATATGCGTAATATCCTGACGCGTACATACTTAAGCATATATTAGACTCCCTATAACTGATCATGAACGGAACAGACTAATCTTAGGGCACTTGATTGAGACTGAACTAGTCTCCTTTAGCGATATGTGTCACCTTATTTCTATTAAATACTTTAATTGATATATAAAACCAGAAAATATATCTACTCTCGCTGAACTTGTGATAGACACAATCTTCAAAATGTTTATCTCAAAACCAAACGAGATAATCACTTGGTGAAATTTGAAGTACCTTTGACGAGAAACATTCTTGAGTCCATAAATATATTTTGTCAGTTTGTAAACCATATTCTTTGGGTCCTCTGACACAAAGTTTTCTGGTTGCACTATATAAATTATTTCGTCAATGTTACTATTGAGAAACGTCGTTTGACATCCATTTGATATAACACAAGGTCAAAATATGCAACAAGTGCTATGATTGTTTTAAAAAAGTCTTTCAAAGAAACCGAAGAAAAAGACTCTTTAAAATCAATCCCTAACTTTTGAGTAAAGTCACTAGCTACAATACGTACTTTATAGCTCTTCATATTACCCTTCAAATCATTCTTGGTTTTAAATATCTATTTGCAACCAATGGACTTTGCACCTTTTGGTAATTGTCACGCCCCAGAACCAGAATACTGGAGAGCGGGGGCAGACATAGCCAGCTACGTATATGAAATGGAATCCATCTCGCTATACGGTCATGGCTGTCTGGATACATAAGGGTTTACTACAAGCCAACAGTCTCCTATGGTCATGAACAAACCTAGTGTCTCAATCACAAGCAAGTAAGTAATTGTTACAAGATGTATGATCATTAAATATACAATAATAAGGCATCCCAAATATTACATATTCAGCTGATCATGAAGCTAGTCGTTACAAAATGTTAGGACTAGCAAGAGTTTAGTCATACATGATCAACCCTAGGATCCGTCAATCATGTTACAGCCCATAGGCAGACAATAAGTAAGTGCAATCGAGCTAAACAGGTGCTCGTCGGCTAAACGCCTCAAAAGAATATTTTTACAATAGAGTGGGAGAGCCAAAAATAACCCACTCGTTGCCCTGGTTACGCCTGGTGTTCACCATCGGACTGGAAAAGCGGTAGACCCTCTGGAGCTGCTCCGAAATCTGGCCATACAAAACTAGCTAGGTCAGATCCCAGAAAGAGCAAGTGCCACAAGGAAGCTTCACTTAGGAACTAAAACCAGCAATCAGCACAAGAGTATAAAATAAGGTAAAAACTGGAATTAAGGTAAATACATCAGGATGATATACGACGAGATAACCATGAAACTATTCAGATAACCAGGTTACAACCCGTAAACCAAACAAGGATCGGGGTTGTAACCCTTCGTCTAAACGGAACTTGGTTTCCCACCATTTATCGGTAAGATAATACAAGCATTCTGGTCATTCAATAATCTGGAACAGGATCAGGGCAAGACTAGACTGGTTAGACTCCGTCCAATCACTTCACGGCCAAACAAGAATTACGGCTTGATACTTTAACTAACTAGGGTTGTCACAAGCCTAATTACTAACAAGATGCAGTGAGATTATTCCACAGCCACAAGCCCTGCAGACCATCCAGGTTACCCGGGTTAAAAGATTTAGAGTTGAATTCAGGTGGGTACATCGTCCAGGAAACGAATGTACCCTTAGGTAGCTTGAAGGGTACAACACATGACAGTGTGCTGGAAATGTGCCGTACTCGACGGCAGGCTACAGATCCCAAGGCGTGCCCAGGTAACGGGATTGCCTGTAGCTGGAAGATCTCTTCATGACTAATGTATTAATCTAGTTATTAGCCTTAGTCCAATTTAGTAGGTACTCCTGACCGTGGTACTCTGGAGTCCCCTCCTAGACATGATGCAAGACAGGACTGGATTATTTATACAAGCACAAGCGCCCACGATGTCCGGATTAATTATACAGGTCATGTCATGTCAGGTAGCCGTCGCAACAGCTTATCAAGATATATCATGTCAGGTCTACTTGTCAGGAGTGCGCCACGACGGGCCACTATCATGTCATGTCAGGTTAGTCATGTCAGGAGTGCACCACTACGGGTCACTGTCGTGTTATGCTAGTTCCTTGTCATACCATGCCATGTACAATAGTCATTCCAAACATATTAAGTAAAATCGAGTTCAGGACAAAAAGGCATAAGGATATAAAATGGGCATAAAAATATACAATAAGGAGTTACAAAACATGGGTAATTAATGATAAATAATAATACACAGGGTTATTAGAAAGTCATGCGGCTCAGGCCTATGCGGCCAGGGGAGGATAAGACACATGCGGCTCAATTAGGTGAGCGCATGCGGCCAGGGTCACTGAACCCATGCGGCCAAGACTAGAGGGGCGCATGCGGCTCAGGGGGACGAGGGCGCATGCGGCCCAATTAGGTGAGTCTCATGCGGCTAGCGGAAGAGAAGTCCATGCGGCTGGATCTGGGCCAGGCGCACGCGGCTTAGTAGAAGCCCATGCGGCTCAGGAAATAAAGGATGCATATGCGGTTGGGATTAATCAGGACCATGTGGCCCGGACTAAGAAGTCCATGCGGCTGGGTCTGGGGGTTCTCATGCGGCTCGAAGATCAGGGCCCATGCGGCTCGGGGATCCAGACAGTCATGCGGCTGAGAGGACTCGAGTCCTCATGCGGTGTCACGCCCCAGAACCAGAATACTAGAGAGCGGGGGAATGACTCAGCCAGCTACGTATTACGGGTAGATGAATACCGTATAATACGACCAATGCTGTCTAAAAGACGAGGGGGTGCATACTACATGAAAGTCTCACTATGGTCATTTCACATCTATTGTCTCAATCATTCAAATAAGAAACAGAAATAGAGAACATGTAAGATAAAGCAGTAAGGCGTCCCAAACGCTCAGTCAAAATGTTTTTGCTATCTGGCTTTACAAAACATAGCCAGATGATGTAGCAAAGTGTACACAATTGTTATCAGCTACAGTCTGACTTAATTACAATTATGCAAAAGTAAGTACAAGACAATCCGACTAACATGTCGGTGCCAAACGGCAAGGTATTAAGTAAATAACAAAACGAGTGGGAAAGTAAGGAACCCACTCGAGTCCTCCTGCGATCATTCCTCTAGTATTGACCATCTTGGAGGTGGAAGTAAGCGGAGTCCTCGAGAACCGGCTCTAAATCTGGCCATACAAAACCAGAGAGGTTAGACCTCTAATAGCAAGTACCACAAGAAAGCACGATATGAGAAATTAAAACCAGTAATAAGAGAATATGATAAGTAGGTCTCTGCTTGCCACTGGGATTCACATAACATCACGACACTTCGAACCAACCTTCCAACCAAACAAGGACAGAAGTTGGCCCGTCATGTCCTGACATTCAGATCATCTCAGTTAGGTAACAGAGTAGGTACAGCACACAAACAAATTAATTTAAACGGCCATGCAACTACTACAGCTTGCTACTGTGAGTTCCAAGTTATCCTAGAATTATGCAATAAAGGATTCCTCAGCTCTTACTATGTGCAAGCAAGGCTAGTTTATCCAGTCAATCAATTGTGCCAATCATGAATTAGACGAGTCCCAGCGGGACGCCCGTCATCAATATACAATATACAATAGATAATATAACCAGATACTGCTCCCTGTCCGTGTGGCAGATTTGCAGTATCGGTGGGGACCAACCAGCCTGTCGGACACTACTAGTCCCAAGAGGGCTGCCATGTAAGAACTCGGAAATCCATTCTCTCCATGCAATCATTATTTTATTTAACTTAATAGTCTCTACGTTGAGTGAAATCCCATGCCGTGGATCATGGTCATTCAGAATGAGTACTTCCGTACAAGTACGATATGCCCAACTCTACAACGATACCCGTGCGGTTAGGTTGTAGGTTTTACATAGCGTAATGCAACAATCAAAACTAACCACGGAATAATCATGCCTTGACCATCAAGTACACATGCTGCTTTTGTAGAAAAATAAATAAATAAATTGAAGCCTGCATGTGTGCCTGTATGTCAATATTCGGGATCGGCCAATCGATTATAATAGTTCATAGTTAATATGAACGTGTCTCATTCATTCAATTTAATAAGACGACTAGCCAGTCTCTTAGTTCCAACTAGGAACGCATGATCAATCATTAGTCAAGTAACAGTCGGGGTCAATTCGTGACAAGGCATAAAAAGTCAAATTAGTATTAATCATGGTCGAGTCCATAACTAGTATAAAATAGTTGGTAACATATTCTTGAAGCCAAGAAAAAGATCTACAAATTTCATGTTAGGAGTTGAAATAAATTCTAGCCACAATTCAGTCTATTAGGACATATAACAGTCAGAAACAACCAAATTATGCATATGCGGCCTATTCTGCGATATGCATGCAACCGCGACACCATATGCGCCTACTGCGACATGATATGCGCCTACTGCGACATGCGCCTCATGCGGCTCAACTGCGACATGATATGCGCCTACTGCGACATGCGCCTCATGCAACATGTGCCTACTGCGACACCATATGCGCCTACTGCGACATGCGCCTCATGCGGCTCAACTGCGACATGATATGCGCCTACAGCGACATGCGCCTCATGCGGCTCAATCTGCGATATGATATGCGCCTACTGCGACATGCGCCTCATGCGGCTCAATCTGCGACATGATATGCGCCTACTGCGACATGCGCCTCATGCAACATGCGCCTACTGCGACACCATATACGCCTACTGCGACATGCGCCTCATGCGGCTCAACTGCGACATGATATGCGCCTACAGCGACATGCGTCTCATGCGGCTCAATATGCGACATGATATGCGCCTACTGTGACATGCGCCTCATGCGGCTCACCTGCGACATGATATGTGCCTACAGCGACATGCTGTTCGTGCTGCAGATGAATATAGGAACGAACCCAAAAATACTTTTTGCCATAACTTCCCCAAAATAAATCGAAATCTAACTTTTCAAAAGCCAAACTTTAGTAGAATTAAATTTTCTACAACATGGAACCACTTATTTCGAAAACAACAATGTTTGATAGATCAAAACCCCAAAAATTCATAAGAAAAACCCAAAACTTAAAACTTAGATCTACACCCAACCATCCATGGAAAACAAAAACTTCAAGACCTAAACTTGTAGAGGAAGAGAAGATGAACAACATAAACTAAAAATAAATAGGGATGCATGAAATCCCTCATGGTGTGCAAGATGTACTTGCCTCTCACAAGTGGGTTAGGGTTTGGTGGAGGAGTAAATGTGAATGAATGAAGAGAGAGAGTGGAAGAAGAACTTTTATATCAAGGTCAAGTGGATCTCCACCATTTATTCTCTCCACCAAATCCAAGCCATCCATTCCTTTCCATGTTGAACCAAACCGAACCAAGTTGGTTTCCCATGAACCGAAATAAACAAAGAGCCAAGAAAAAGCAGAAAATAAAATACAAAAAAAAATTAATAAGCGCAAAATTGAAGAATTTAAATACAGAATAAATGCATGATAAATATTAAATAATACGTTTAAACAGTACATGCATTCTAGAAATACGTATTCTGGGAATGGAAAGTGACATGCGGCCAGCGAGTAACTGGTCTATGCGGCTCGCGGGGAAAAGTTCATGTGGCTGAGAGAGCACTTGCCGTACGAAGTGCTCATGCGGTCAAGTCAAGCCCATGCGGCCAGGACTGTCGTATGAAGGCTCATACGGCTCGAAATCACTTGCCGCATAAAAATACGGTCAAGTCTAGCACTGTTCTTCTTCTCTAAGCTTCCGAGAAGAAGAACACCAAGAATCCATGCTTCCAAGCTCCATGAAACCTTCATCCGAAGTCCAAATTCGAACTTTCATAGGTCAAAATGGGGTAGAACGATATTCTCTACAACACAGAACCCTCAAAACTCAGAAATAACAGGATTAAGTAGATCAAAACCCAAGAAATCCGAAAATAAAGTAAACTTAGATCTAGAAGAATCTAGCCATGGAAAGTGAAAATGCCACGTTCTAAAGTAAGTTAAATGCTGTAAGGAAGAGAATGAAGCAATAAAATTGGAGTTCCTCCATGAAGCAAGTTGCACTTGCCTAGACCTCTCTCTTCTCTCTCTGGTAGGTAAGGAAGTAATGGTGGAGAAGATGATAAATGAAGAGAGAGAAAGGAGAAGGGTTAATAAATGGTAGTGGTGGTGGTAGGTAGGGGGTTCACCCCTTGGTTCATGATGAACCAAGAGCAATCCCAAACCGAACCAAGCCAACCCGAACCAAGAATAAACCAAGCCCAGGAGGAAATTAAGCAAGGAAATCATGCAATACAAGAATAAATACGTACACGTATTCCAGAAATACGTAATACGAACCACAGGTATTATAACTCTACCCACCTTAAAAGAATTCCGTCCTCAGAATTTAATCAAGAGGCTAGAGGGCAATGATAAGCTATACTAATAACAAGCAAGCTATACTAGACAATCAATCACTCATTCAAGCAAGGAATCGAAGGCATGAGGCATAAGGAAGACATTATACCTCACGAGTCAAACAAGTCGGGATATCGCGATCGGATATCGTCCTCACGCTCCCACGTTGACTCACCCAAAGAGTGATGACCCCAAGCAACTCGGACTAACTTGATAGTCTTGTTCTTGAGTGTCTCTCTTTCGGTCCAATATAGACATGGGCCTCTCCTCATACGAAAGGTTGGTACCAACAACCAATTTCGAATGATCTAGGACGTAGCTCGGGTCCGGATATACCGTCGTAATTAGGATACATGGAACACGTCATGCACCTCGCTTAACGATAGCAGAAGAGCGAGACGATAGGACACATCTCCTATTCGCTCCAGAATGTCGAACGCCCTATATACCTAGGACAAAGCTTTCCCGTACGCCGAAGCGAATGACGCCACGGTTAGGCGAAATCCTCAGAATACATGGTCACCGACAGAAAACTCGAGAGGACGCCGATGAGAATCGGCCCAATGGCGCTGGCGATCTTGGCAACTCGAAGATGATCTCTGACTCGCCTGACCACTTCAACTGTCTGGGCAATCATTTCTGGATCGAGCATCGGTCTCTCTCCAACATCATCCCAGGCTAGCGGGGATCTGCACTTCCTACCATACAACGCCTCGAACGGTGCCATCTGGATGCTGGCCTGGAAACTTGTTGTATGAGAACTCCACCAGGTGCAGGTGATCTTCCTACGAACTACCGAAGTCAAGTGTACAGGACCGCAACATGTCTTCAAGAGTCTGGATCGTGCGTTCGACTGACCATCTGTCTGCGGATGATACGCTGAGCTGAACTGGAGGCGAGTTCCCAAACTCTCTTGCAAGCTACGCCAAAAGTGCAAAGTGAATCTTGAATCTCGGTCCGAGGTGATGCTGACTGGCACTCCGTACAACCTGACAATCTGCCTGAGGTACATCTCGCTAGCTGAGCTGTCGACTGACCAACTCTGAATGGAAGAAAGTGAGCCACTTTGTGAGCCGATCAACTATAACCCAGATAGCATCTCTAACAGCTGGGGATCTAGGCAATCTGGTCACAAAATCCATGATCACATGCTCCCACTTCCATTCTGGAATCGGCAAGGCTGAAGAAGTCCAGCCGGTCTCTGATGTTCAGCCTTAACTTGTTGGCAGACCAATACCGAGAGACAAACCGAGCTATCTCCGCTTCATGCTATTCCACCAAAAGTGCTAACGGACATCACGGTACATCTTTGTACTACCAGGATGGATAGAATACTGAGAACTGTGAGCCTCTGACATGATCTTCTGTCGGATATTCCACCGGGTACACAAAGACGCTTACCGTATCGAAGTGTACCATCCATGAATGCATAACTCTGGTCTTCGTCCTGCCTCACACTCTGCTCTGAGTCGCTGAAGCTTGGAATTTGTCGACTGTGCCATCCGGATCCTCTCGACTATAGTGGACTGAACTTGCATACTGGCCATCAATGCCAAACTGGAAGGGAGAACAACTTCTATACCCATCTTCTGAAGATCGGCTAACAGTTCTGGTTGCGCTGTTAGGAAATAAACTTCGGCTCTCCTGCTCAATGCATCTGCAACAACGTTGGCCTTTCCAGGATGCTGTAAGTTGACATCATAATCCAGAAGCTCCAGCCACCTTCTTTGACGCATGTTAAGATCTTTCTGAGTGAAAACATACTTCAGGCTCTTGTGGTCGG
>JANAVB010011525.1:0-30434 GCA_029216955.1 Iris pallida
TCCCCAACTGTCCATATATCAGTCCATTTTAGCACTCTAAATGCTGTCCCTAACCATCCTAAATTTCAGTCCTCAAACCACTACAAATGAGCCCATGTATGCACCCATAACCACCCCACAAATCAGTCTACTAACACCACCCATATCAGTCCCTTCAATGCCATTTGTGTGTGTGTTTATGAGTTTGTGTGTGTGTGAGCCTAGTGTGTGTAGCTAGTAGCCTATAGGTATAGCCTATGTGTAAACCTGTAGGAAAGCCTATATGAGTGTGGTATCATGAGTGTTGTGTGTGAGTGAGTTGTGTGGGTGAGTGCTGGGTGAGTGCTAGAATGATATGAGAGTGGTATGTGATATTGGTAGGGTAATGGGTAGGGTAAACCAAACATGTTCTAAGATAGGCTAGATACCTAGGATACCTATATTCTTGGTAGGAAAACCCTAGATAGGATAGTATCTAGCTACCCAAAGGAGCCTAGGCTAGTATCTTTGGTATTAGCGAGGTTTTCTTGTATTGGGCAAAGTATCGAAATTTACCTTGGTAAGGGTAATATAGGTTTTACCTAGAACTAGGGTATTTGAGTCTAGAGTCTAAGATTAGTTAGAACTTATTTCCCTTGGTTGGTAATGATCAAATATAGTGCTCCTAGACTAGTTTTGACTTCGGTTGACCATATTGACCAAAAGTCAACAAAAGTCTACCGAGAGTCAAACTTAGCCTTTAAGTGACTAGATTTGACCGAAACCAAACTAGAGTTGACCAGTTGACTGAAAGTCAACAGTTGGTCAACATTAGACTAGTTCGACCTAGGGTTGACCTAGAGTTGACCAAGAGTTGACCAGAGTTGACCATGGTTGACCAGTTAACCAAAAGTCAACTGTAAGCCAACCTTTGACCTGTTTGACCTAGTTTGGCTTGGATTGACTCCCAGTGACCTGGTATAACCTGGTTTGACTCAGTTTGACCTAGACTGACCTAGTTTTGACTTAGACTTGCATTCATGACTTAAATTAGTTTCCTTTTTCAGTATAAAGCCCTGTTTGATTCATAGTATCTTATTTTAGGTCTGTGATTACTCTGAACTTCTGTTCACCTTATCAGCTCAGGACCACAGGCGAGTACATTCACTGATAGTTTTCATTGTCTTGACATCTGCTATATCCGATTCAGTTGTAGTGTCTTACTCGATTTCTAGTCACGATAGTTCACGGACTAGTATACGTTGGATCATGACATGGGATATGTTCCTAGATTTACATGGTATATTGGTACATGTTCTGTCTTATTTTCATGTATTGGTATACACACCGATTCCAAAGGGGACTTGCTACCCTCTTATGAATCCCGTGTCATAACGTGTCATGTCCCGATCTATTATACTATTCGGGGATGGGGGAGTTATTAGTGGTTGTGTGTGTGATCAAATTCTCGCATTGTTCTATTGTACATATGGTTCATAGCTATACCCTCGCCTCACGACGGGTAAAGCCTTACCCTATATGGTTCATAACTTTCCATGGTGATCGGTCTTACCGCTCTATTGTATATATTGTTCATAGCCGGTCAGATGGAAAGCCTGAGTATATTTTCCTTAGCCGATCACATAACACACTAATTCAAGGCACCTTTTATATTTATTATCGTTGGAGACTAAGTTCTGTTTGGGAGAAAGGTTACAGCCCCGGTCCTTGTTTAGTTTAGGGGTTGTATCTCGGCTTCCGAATAGTCCCCAAGTCGTCCTATATATATCGTCGTCCTATTCAGTACTCACATCTCGATATATATTTTCTGTTAATTTTGTCTTGTATTTCATTACACTGTCTTATAGAATTTGTCAATTCATATGGAACTGCTATTGGTGTTTGTACTTGCTCATTTTCCTGACAAGATACCGTTGACAATTTTACAGATGATTCAGAGGCAGTTTGCCCGACCTATTATGGGGTCGAGTAAGATGGAGTAGACCTGGACTGTGGCTTGTTAGTAGAGCTACTAGACTTTGCTCACCCTGAGTAGAGTAGCTTAGTTAGGTTTGCCTGGCCTGCGAGCCAGTTAGTACCTTTAGTTTGTAATATTTTATATTATATTTATATGACTCTGTGTAGTTGTGTAGAGCTTTGGGCTTGTGTGGATCTCGAACTTATTTCCTGCTTTCATTTATCATATTTTCTTTCGTGCTATCTATCCTAGTTTGCTTTTGTGATTAAGACTGTATTGCTATGTCACCTCCATTCGGAGTGTATATACTATACAGGTACCTTTATCTGTTTAGTTGTAGTATTTATAGATGACCTAGACAGCGTTCTACCGTCGATGCTGTGGCATAGGCTGGACGTAACCACGTACTCGTGCCCCTAATCAGGGTGCGGGTTGTGACACGTTTTGTGGTGGCCCATGCAGGTAAGTGTCGCAATTAGTACAATCTCGTAATGGTGCTCGACTTAGAGTGCTAATTACGAGCCTGCGACTAGGACGTAGGATCTAGGGTATGATAGGAGTTACTCAATCATTTTAGAAAATTTTTGATCTTTTGATTACCATGACAACTCTTCTTGCTTTTGAGTTCAATTGTCCTCCTTTGAAAATATCTTATCTTGTGCCATATTGATCTTTTGGGTTCAATTCGTCTTCAGGATGACAGTGACCCATTCTCAGGCAGCCGAGCCTAGTGCAGTTCCAGAGAGGTCCGATCCAGTGGGGCTTCCGCCTCCGGCTACAGAGTAGCAGTCGAGGGAGCAGTAGACTCAGTTCATGCCCTTCAAGCAGGAGTAGCAGCGGCAGTTCCTGGAGGTCTTCCACCTCCAGCTGAGGGAGCTGTAGTTGAGGGAGCTGCCACCTCAGTTCCTGCCCTTCAGGCGGAAGAAGCAGCGACAGATCCAGGAGGTCTTCCACCTCCAACAGTGGGACCATCCATGGTCATTCCTGATATTCTTCCACCGCTGTCTCCGCTACCGACTGATACTCAAGGGATGATGGCCCTTCTACAGCAGATGTTGCAGACTCAGAGTGCACATGCAGAGTTGTTACGACGGGCCATGGAGAACTTCCATCAGCTGGCGATGGCAGCAGTAGAGAGGGGTGCACCGGGTACAGTTCAGGGAGCCCCAGTTCAGCAGCAGGGTCAGGGGAGGCCTGGCACACACCTAGACTTCAGAAAGATGAACCCGAGGGAGTTCAAGGGTACAGAGGGTATCCTGTATGCGGATGACTGGCTAGAGGATGTCCAGCAGAGTCTGGAGTTGGCAGAGGTCCCGAGAGGGCTTTGGGTGACATCTACAGCGAGCCAGTTTTTCGATATAGCTTTGACTTGGTTTCGTACGGATCCGCGTGCGTCGGTGAGGGGTTTGGCTTGGGAGAGCTTCAGGACGCTCTCTAAGGAGAAGTTCTATGCAGATGTGGCCTTGACAGCTCTGCTGGCCCAATTCCTCTCATTGGAGCAGGAGAACTCGTCGGTGGACGAGTATGCAGCGGAGTTCTTTCGCCTGAGTAGGTTTGCACCGGGTCTGATCCAGGATGAGGGGTACAAGGCCCGCAAGTTCCGGAGGGGTCTTATCCACGTAGTACGCACTCGTACCGCTGGAAGACGTGATGCGACCTTCGACTAGATCCTGATGGAGGCACAGATTACAGAGGAGGACTTCGGATTCAAGCCGAAGAGGGACAGTGACGTTCTCGGAGCTAGCTCGAGTGCGGGACCGATGAAGCGCCCTCATTTCCAGCAGAGGCAGTTTCAGCAGCAGCCTCAGTTACAGTTTCAGCAGGCACCAGCGCGTGCCCAGTAGCACCAGGGACAGGGCCAGAGGCAGGCCATCCAGTGTGCCTTCTGTAAGAAGATGGGGCACACCCGGGAGGTTTGTAGGATGAAGCAGGGAGTTTGTTTATTCTGTGGAGCTCCAGACCACCAGGTGAAGAACTGTGCAGTCCGTGCAGCTAGACAGGCAGGCCAGGACAGAGTGCAGCAGGCTAGAGGAGGCCAGCAGGGGCAAGCTTTCACCATGACATTTGAGCCCACTCAGGCAGTAGCAGAGCAGATAGCAGATTCTAATATTTCGAATCCCCTTTCCGCATTTGCCTTCTTATAAACTGTCTTGAACTTCGATTCTATCTGTTCTTTGATCGTTGGATAAAAATTGTTCTTGTGATGTAATTTTCTTCTGTGATAAGTCTTATGGGCTAGATCGCCTCGATTATGAGATTTTAGAATCCTTTAGGGTCATGCTAGTAGGTATAGTGAGGACATATAGTCGGATTATGGTCGTATTTCTCGGGTGTGGGAATTTAAGGTTTTCGCTGCCAAGCATGCGGCAATGCAAAAATTTTAAATATAATAATTCTAGAGGTATGAATCATTGTTGAGGACTCTGTGATTATCGTAGCCTTGCTCACTGGCATGACAGAGATTATGAGTATCATGATGATTGGACAGACGTATACGATTATCGATTTGCATGATTTTTCTGTGTTTACCTTGTTTTAATTTTTGAGGATGATTCTTTTAAGGTGGATAGACTAATAGCACCCAGTTTCTATTTGAGAGTAATTTTAAATTTTATAATTTTAGTCATTTAAATTTATGCTTTGATTTTTGAGATTTTAAATCATTTTAAATTTTAAGCCATAACTTGTGATTTTGATAATTTACTATTGTTTGGTTTTAATTTCGAGGACAAAGTTTTTTTAAG
This sequence comes from Iris pallida, assembly GCA_029216955.1. NCBI lineage: Eukaryota > Viridiplantae > Streptophyta > Magnoliopsida > Asparagales > Iridaceae > Iris > Iris pallida. The sequence continues at coordinate 4,681 of JANAVB010011525.1, forward strand.
GTGGATAGATTTGTCACCTCCAGTTTTCTGGAACAGGGGTATTTTTTTCATTTTTTATTTTAGAATATTTTTTTAAAATTTATTTTATTATTTATGATATTATTATGGGGTTATTTGAGTCGGGTTCGAATTTCTACTCAATCCGACTTGTATCGGGGACCCGGGGCAGTTTTGACTCTAGTAGGACCCACCCATTAGTTAGACATGGCCCACATGATATTTATTTTAGTTAGTGGTTAGTCTAATTAATTATGGATAGGGTTTGGTTAGATTAGAGTTTTAGAATGACTAAATTAGCCTCAACCATTAACCCTTTTTCTAATTTTAATTAAATAGGCTAGTTGGGGTATTTTAGACATTGCAAAATATGTCCAAAATAGCCCATACATGGCCGGCCCTAGCATGAGAGGGAGGAGAGAGACTCTTGTTATTTTCTACTTTATTTTTCTCTCTCTAGTTCTTCACCAAATTTCTAGAGAGAGTTTCCATTGATTTCTCCACCAAATCTCTTCATTCTTCCACCCAACCTTCTTCTTTTCTTCGCTACTCAAGCCGAGGAGGAAGCTAGCCAAGTTTGGGAGGAGTCGGAGCTCGTTCATGTCCATTTGGGATTCCTACGAGTCGGTGTCGCATTGGGAAGGCTTTTCTTCGATTCGATCTACCGGGAGGTATAAATCCCTTCTCTTTCTCATTTTTCTCATGCATTTAGGTTGATTTTGACCCATAGGAATGACCCCCATGGTTGTGTCTCCATTTGTGTCCATTTCGTGTCCATTTAGAGACTTATAGGTGTGTCCTATGTGTAGGCTCGTGTCCTAGTGGGAAAATCCCTATTTGGACACATGTAGATTATATATATATTGTTTAAAGGTTGTTTTAATATTAAATCTCAGATTTCTAATAGTTTAGAGGTACGTTTTCTAAGTATCATATTGTACCATATTTATTTACCTATATATTGTATATATATGTGGGTTATATATGTTATTCTATATATATTGTATATATATGCTATTCTATATATATATATATATGTGGGTTATATATATGTTATTCTATATATATATATATATATATATATATATATATATATATATATATATATATATATATATATATATATATATATATATATATATATTGGCTTATATATATATGTATAAATATTATGGTGTGTAATGTGTGTATTTCTCTATGTTGTGGGTAGGGTGTGGATTTCAGCCAAGGCTAGGGGAGGATTGAGAGTGGGATGGTGGAGCTATTGTATATGTGTATGTGTATGGTATGGAGAGTGTTTGAGAGTTGGTTTGAATAGAGGGATTGAGTGTGGAGTTAGAGAGGAGAAGGAGAGTGGAGTAGTGAGTGTTAGGGGGAGGGAAGAACAACTGCTAACAGCAGTAGGTTCAACAGCAATGGCAGGACTTGTTGTCCCCTTTTAACTCCCCAAAACCTGTCTTAGACCCCCCACAATCAACCACATAGCAGTCCCCTTAACAGTCCTCAACCCACCACCATTTCCAGCCTTCAAAAACTTGTCAAAATAGTCCATTCAACCATAGATGGATGTCCCTTTTGCTCCCAATAACAGCCCCTACAAACACCACCATAACCCCCCTTGTTGGCTGTCATTTCTTGTCCAAAACCAGCCCAATACAGCTCCTAACCACAGCCCTTTGGCTGTCCATATTTAGCCCCTTTAAACACCCCTAAACCCACTCAATTGCTACCATAATTAGCCCCCATAGTTGTTCCCTTTTTGATGTCCAATAACCTGTCATGGTTGCCCCATATTTAGTCAAATAACAGTCCAATACAGTCCAGATATCAGCCCCAAACAAGCCCACACATTGCTGTTCCCAACTGTCCATATATCAGTCCATTTTAGCACTCTAATGGCTGTTCCTAACCACCCTAAATTTCAGTCCTCAAACCACTACAAATTAGCCCATGTATGCACCCATAACCACCCCACAAATTAGTCCACTAACACAACCCATATCAGTCCCTTCAATGTCATTTGTGTGTGTGTGCTTATGAGTTTGTGTGTGTGAGAGAGAGAGCCTAGTGTGTGTAGCTAGTAGCCTATAGGTATTAGCCTATGTGTAAACCTATAGGAAAGCCTATATGAGTGTGGTATCATGAGTGTTGTGTGTGAGTGAGTTGTGTGGGTGAGTGCTAGAATGATGTGAGAGTGGTATATGATATTGGTAGGGTAATGGGTAGGGTAAACCAACACATGTTCTAAGATAGGCTAGATACCTAGGATACCTATATTTCTTTGTAGGTAAACCCTAGATAGGATAGTATCTAGCTACCCTAAGGAGCCTAGGCTAGTATCTTGGGTATTAGCGGGGTTTCCTTGTATTGGGCAAGGTATCAGAATTTACCATGGTAAGGGTAATGTAGGTTTTACCTAGAACTAGGGTATTTGAGTCTAGAGTCTAAGATATGGTTAGAACTTGGTTCCCTTGGTTGGTAATGATCAAATATAGTGCTTCTAGACTAGTTTTGACTTCGGTTGACCATTTTGACCAAAAGTCAACAAAAGTTAACCGAGAGTCAAACTTAGCCTTTAAGCGACTAGATTTGACCGAAACCAAACCAGAGTTGACCAGTTGACTGAAATTTAACAGTTGGTCAACATTAGACTAGTTTGACCTAGGGTTGACCTCGAGTTGACCTAGAGTTGAACAGAGTTGACCAGAGTTGACCAGTTGACCAAAAGTCAACTGTAAGCCAACCATTGACCCGTTTGACCTAGTTTGGCTTAGATTGGCTCCTAGTGACCTGGTATGACCTGGTATGACTCCGTTTGACCTAGATTGACCTAGTTTTGACTTAGACTTGCATTCATGACTTAAATTAGTTTCCTTTTTCAGTATAAAGCCATGTTTGACTCATAGTATCTTATTTTAGGTATGTGATTACTCTGAGCGTCTGTTCACCTTATCCGCTCAAGGCCACAGGCGAGTACATTCAATAATAGTTTTTATTGTCTTGATAACTGCTATATCCGATTCAGTTGTTGTGTCTTACTCGATTTTTAGTCACAATAGTTCACGGACTAGTATACGTTGGATCATGACATGGGATGTTGTTCCTAGATTTACATGGTATATTGGTACATGTTCTGTCTTATTTCCATGTATTGGTATTGACACCGATTCCAAAGGGGACTTGCTACCCTCTTATGAAATCCCGTGTCATAACGTATCATGTCCCGATCCATTATACTATTCGGAGATGGGGAGTTATTAGTGGCTGTGTGATCAAAATTCTCTCATTGTTCTATTGTATATATGGTTCATAGCTATACCCTCGCCTTACCCTATATGGTTCATAGCTTTCCATGGTGACCGACCTTACCGCTCTATTGTATATATTGTTCATAGCTGGTCGGATGGAAAGCCTTAGTATATTTTCCTAAGCCAATCATATAACACACTAATAATTCAAGGCACCTTTTATATTTATTATCGTTGGAGACTAAGTTCTGTTCGGGAGAAGGGTTACAGCCCCAGTCCTTGTTTGGTTTAGGGGTTGTAACTCGGCTTCCGAATAGTCCCCAAGTCGTCCTATTCAGTACTCACATCTCGATATATATATTTTCTGTTGATTATGTCTTGCATTTTATTATAATATCTCTTATAGAATTTCTTAATTCATATGGAACTGCTATTGGTGTTTGTACTTGCTCATTTTCCTGACAGGATACCGTTGACAATTTTACAGATGATTCAGAGGCAGATTGCCCGACCTATTATGGGTCGAGTCAGATGGAGTAGACCTGGACCGTGGCTTGGTAGTAGAGCCACTAGACTTTGCTCACCCTGAGTAGAGTAGCTTAGTTAGGTTTGCCTAGCCTGCGAGCCAGCTAGTACCTTCAGTTTGTAGCATTTTATATTATATTTATATGACTCTGTGTAGTTGTGTATAGCTTTGGGCTTGTGTGGATCTCGAACTTATTTCTTGCTTTCATCTATCATATTTTCTTTTGTGCTATCTATCCTAGTTTGCTTTTGTGATTGAGACTGTATTGCTATGTCACCTCCATTCGGAGTGTATATACTGTACAAGTACCTTTATCTATTTAGTTGTAGTATTTATGGATGACCTAGACAGCGTTCTACCGCCAATGCTGCGGCGTGGGCTGGACGTAACCACGTACTCGTGTCCCTAATCAGGGTGCAGATCGTGAGACTCTGTCCCAACTATTCAAAAATTTAGTCGTAGGACAACTAGCAACCAGCAAACCCTAAAAATTAGGCCCTAAAATTAGGGGGGCAGAGTTAGGCCCGAACTCTATGTGGGGCAGAGTTCGGCCCCAACTCTATCTCCTTGGGGACAGAATGTTCATAGGCTATTTATGGGTTTCGCAGGTTTTGGGACTTTTGTTTGTGGAGCTTTGGGTGTAAAGTCTAGAATTGAGATCCTCAGTGCGACTCAACTTACAATAGCCTAGACTCAATAAAAAGTAAAAATACAGACTCAAAGAATAAGTAAACAACAGCATGTCATAGTAATTGTCGATGACGTTCGTCTTGATCTGATGTGTGGTGATTTTCTGTTTTAGAGCTTGGTGGAGCTTGTTGTGTCAAGTTGGATCATAGAAGACATCGTCTTGTTAGTTATCAAGATTAGGTTGACTGCGATCCAGTTTGGGTCAATAAGGTAGACTATCCAGATGACTTGATGTGATTGTATCTTTAGGACTGTCATCAATAGCTTTCATTACATCATCATCGTATCTATCATTTGATATTTTATTGTTAAGTTCACCGAAAGTGACGTTGATAGACTCTTCAATAGTTAGCGATTGCTTGTTGAAGACCCGTTAACCCTTGCTTTTGGCGACATAACCTAGAAAAATATCTTCATCGACCTTGGAGTAAAACTTTCCTAGATTATTTTTAGTATTAAGAATAAAGCACTTGCAGCCAAAAACTTTCAAATACTTATGTTAGAAATTCTATCAAATCATAGCTCATAGGGTATCTTTTTCGATATAGGTCGAATAAGAACCCTATTCAAAATATGGCATACTGTATTTACAACTTCAGCCCAAAAATATTTCAGAAGATTGTACTGATTAAGCATGACTAGCCATATCGGCAAGAGTTCTGTTCTTCCTCTCCACATCACTATTTAGTTGCGGAGTTATGGCAAAGGAATTTTCATACAAAAAATAATTTTCTTTACAAAATTTTTTGAAACCACTATTTTTGAATTTGCCTCTATGATCACTTCGGATATGAGTAATCATGAAGCCTTTTTCGTTTTGTACCCTTTTACAAAAATTGACAAACTCAAAAAAGTCTCCTCTTATTTGCAAGAAAGGAAAACCATGTGTATCTAGATAAATCGTCCATAATGACATATGTAGAAAGCTTACCGCCAATATTGGCGACCCTGTTAGGTCCAAATAAGTCCAAATACAGAAGTTGAAGGGGTCTAGAGTTACTTACAACGTTTATTGATTTAAAGGAGGATTTGGTAGCCTTGTTCTTTTTATAGTCAGAACATACCATATCATTCTTGAAGGGGATATCTTAAAGTCCTCTTACCAGTTTCTTTGTGGATAGTCTAGAGATGGTAACCATTTCAGCATATCCTAGTCGCAAGTGTCAAAGCCAGCTATCATTCTTGTTGGCATATAGGCACCTTCCTGCATGGTTAGTATCTTTTGTCAAATAAAAAATATAGATATTGTTTTCTTTTATACTTTCAAATATGATATTGTTGGTAGTCCTTTCATACATGGAAAATTTGTCTTTTATAAAGTTAATGCCATAAATGTGATCAACAAGGTGACTTATGCTGTGTAGATTATGTTCTAATTTCGTAACTAGACAGACGTTCTTGATGACATGATAGGAAGGAATACTTATATTAATATTACCAATGATATAGCCTTTAAGGTTGTTAATGAAGAAAGTGTATCCTTCCTTTTTCATCGGTAGCTTTGCAAATAGGTTGGCATCACCGGTCATATGTCCTGAACAACCGCTATCGAGAATCCACTTGCTCCTAGCATGAAAAGGAGGTTCCATGTACAAAACAAGTTGTAGATGTAACCTTTCGTACCCATACATAAATATTTGTATCTACCAACTTTCTAGTTCTAGATAACCTAGAAATGTCATTTTCATCCGTAGTAGTGACATATGGCATGGTTGTTGGTGCTAGGTGTAGGATGATAGATCTATGAAGTCGTGCTTTATGATTTACGAGGATAATTATAGTAGAATGCGTGATTATGTAGTACGGTGTGTTATGATTTGCATGCATAGTGATGATTTGGATTGGTGTGTTTTGCATGCATGATGATGAGATATATTATCCTTTCTTGGATAAGACTTATTGTACGTGTTCACATGCTTGGCTACGTATCTCGTATTTGGTTGGATAGTGTTGTTCAACCAATTTACCCAATCTAGTCTTTATTCTTTTAGAGGTAGCACATATTTCATCATACTTAGTAGTTAAAGCGTGTATTCTAAGAGTAGCTATGTGATACTTCTTTTCAGATTCGAGTTCCTCCTTGACTTTAGTATTTCTCTTGAGATTTCTTGTTAGTGCAATCAAGAGCCTCATGAAGACTAAGCTTAAGTTTGGATATCTCATCTTGATTATTATAAGAAAATGTATCCTTAACTTCTCTTGGTAGAGTATTAAGTTCTTCAATCTCAGTCTGATAGGACTGAATACCTTTTTTGACATGCATGAACTTACTATTGAGCTTTTTATATTCCTCTAGTAGATCACTGAAGGCATCACCTAATTCATCAAAAGTAAAATTATCATAGTTGGTCTTATTTGCTACCTGATCAGTTAGTGCCATGAAGCAGAGGTTTACAAATTCTCGAGTCTTTTTTTCTTCTTTAGACTCACTTGCTTTGCTTTCATGCCAGATGCTTATGTTAGCATACTTTCTTGATGAAGTTCTTCTGGATGGGCGATCCCTTTAATTATCATCGAATATTCCCTGTTTATGTGACCAGTCATTTTACAGTTATAGCACATTGGCTCTTTCTCACTGTTGTTGTTTGACTCCTTCTTCTTTGATCTTTCAATTTTTAAAAATTTTCTAAAGTTTCTGGTAATCAGGGCAACATCATCGTCTTGAGAGTCATCATCGTCAGATTCATAGTTGAAGGCTTTCTTGTGATGATGTGTCTTGAGTACAATCGTCTTTTCTTTTGGTGCGAGCTCTTCAAATTCTTTGAGATCTAACTCACGAGTCATTAGCTTCCCATAAGTTTCTCGAGGGTCATTATTATTAGATCATTCCCCTCGATGATTGTTGTGGCCTTGGGATTCCAGTTTTTGGTGAGTCCTCTGAGTACCTTTTGAATCTTCTCATGGTTACTGTACTCCTTGCCAAGAGAGGATAGAGAGTTTACGATGTCTAGGAACCGTGTGAACATTTGACTCACCGTCTCATTTTGCTTCATCTTGAATACTTCATATTCTTGTGTTAGACGACTTATCTTTGATTCTTTTACTTGCGTGGTTCGTTCATGAGTTACCTCAAGAAGTTTCCATACTTCGTGTGAAGTGGTACAAGTAGAGACCCCATTGAATTTTGTTCTGTTTAAAGCATAAAATAATACATTAATAGCTTTAGACTGGCATGTTTCCTTTCTATATCTGTGTATTTATCATAGGACTTCTCAGTAAGTTGCCATCTATGACTATCCTTGGTGGCTTATTATACCCATATATTACTACAAACCATATATCAAAATTAAGAGACTCTAAGTAAAAGCTTATACGTGTCTCCTAGTATGTGTAGTTTGTACTGTCAAATATGGGTGGCCTATTTGTCGACTATCATTCGCCATTGTTGGTGTGGATAGATCCAATAGTTACCATAACTATAGGATGTTAGTCCGGTAAAAAGAGATCTAGCTATGATACCAAATATAGAAAGCAACACTAGAGAGGGGTGAATAGAGTACAGCGGAAATATTTATCCAATTAAAATGTATTCTAAGTGAAGGAAGCATGCAATCAGAATAAAATTGCGTGTGTATAAGACAAGTATTAGAAGCAGGAGAGTTCAGAAAGCAAACACAAACATCAAGATTTTATCCTAGTTTTTCTCTTAGAGGACTAGTCCAGGCCAGAGAACTCTTGCCTGAAGTTGAATACACTATAGTCATAATAGTGAAACACAAGCTTTGAATCAGAAGCCCTTGCAGATCCTTACATATTGTACTTCTATCCGAAGGGCACAACAACTTCACTACTTGTGCTTTGAACAGAAAAGCACAATAACTTCAAGAGAGAAAAAAACTTTTTGAGCCAAGCTCTGTATAATCGAGATTGTACTTGGAACTAGAAGGCTGAGAAGTTGATCTTGGAGATGGAAAGCTTAAAGCTCAAAGATCACTCTATAGGATAAAAAGATGAGAATAGATGAGTGAGTGGTAATATGGAAATACATGCTTATTTATATGATATTTGTGGACAGAGTTCGGCCAGAATTTTGGTGTATATTTAATTTTTTTCGAATTTGGGAACCACAATATGAGGTATTGCATAGCTATCTGGGATGTCCAAATATGTCAAGGCCGAGTTCGAACGAGTTCAGCTGGAGCTCAGTCCGAGTTCGGTTGCCAAAATAGGTATGGACTTTTGGCTTGTTTAGAATAATTTTGCTTTGAATGGATTGGGCTTTTGTAGATGGATTTGTAGGCTGTTTGAGTGAATTTGTTGCATTTATATGAGTGGACTTCTGGTACCAAGTGCGACTCGATGTACACATGTCCTAAACTCAATAAAATTCAAAATTATATAATTGACCACAAGTAAAACCTTCAAGCATCTCAGTATTATTGAATCTTAATTGGAGCCATACTGCATCATACCGAGACAAGGTTTGGTTAAATATCAAAATCAACTTGACTGAGACCGAATGGGCCAAAAAATATATAGACCTGTGCGAGTGTTATAAGTTACAATAAAACATATGAATGGCGTTGGAATAAATATGATGTGCTACTTGAACTAAATTGATAATTCCAAGAGTTACAAAAATGAAAGATGATCCAAAAAAATTATGAAAGTAATTGGATTCTCCGGACGAATTTTTTTCTTTTGGAAATCCCCAAACTATTTATATGATACTTCTAGATTCCTAAAGAAATATCAGTCAAATTCAACTTCTTCGGGTTCTGAAGGGCTAAACAAGTTAGGCATAGGATCTTGAGTTGGGTTCGATGAGGATGCCTCATCAACTCGTCCCTTTTTTTGGAAAATAACTTAGGTGCCATAGAGAAATTGAGAGGAGTTAAGAGATTATACCTCCGAAAAATGATGTAGAATGGAAGAAAACTTCGAAAAATCCTTAGATCCAAACTTTGGAACGATGAAAACCCTAGGATTCTGAGGGATTTTTAGGCTAGGGTTTTGATTTTTAGGTTTTGGATGGGGGTCTGTTTGGCTGCTTTTTAGAGAGTAAGGGGAAAAGAAGAAGAAGAAGATGTAATTTATAAGAGTGGGCCAGTTCTCGGGGTCGAGTGTAGAACTAGGGGACCAAGTTCGGCCAGAACTCGATCAGAGTTCGGTTCCCTTGTTCCTAGCATAACTAATTATGTAACTAAAATAAAACGATTTAATCTTTTAATTGATAAAGTATTAACTATATCATGTTAGCTGTAGTGGCCGGATCCCAGCGAGCAGTAGTCCGAAGATGCTTAAGCTCCATGTCGCTTCAGAATCTTTATGTTTGTGTGACAGAAAATCAAGTCAAAAATTAACACCAAGAATCAAATTCAACAACGAACAAAGAAAGTAGAAAGAAACTATTGTAATCAAATTTCGAGATAGTTTATAATGAGATTTTAAAGGGTCTTCCCAGAAATCTTCTCAAGTAGTCCTAACTGTGATTGAGTAACCTCTCACGCCAAAGCCTATTCCTTATCTCTTACCGCAGGCCCGCAGTAGTGCAACTAATCATCGCACTACCAAGACTTCGCACTAATGCGTATCTCGACCTGCATGGGCAACAACTAAAAAAGTGTCACAACCCGCACCAGGTATAAGGGTACAAGTGTGTAACAGTGCCCAACCTACACCACAGAATTGGCGGTAGAATGCTGTACTAGGTCACTATATAAACACCTCACACAATTATATAATATACCTGTCATGGATCTCAACTCCGAATGGAGGACAAGTAAAGATATAGTAAAACTCAATCACAGTCTAAGCACGATATATAACACAAAAGTCTAAATAACTTCTAAGACTAAATAAACAATAACTTAAAATAAACTACTAAAGTAATAATATCTCAAACAATCTCAAATACAAAGTTAAGTATCTCTACTTATTACAATTCAAGTTCTATACATGAAATCTAAAATAAGACTACTAAACTAGTCTTCTGAACACTCCTGAGAATCGGGACCAAAGGTAGCTAATCCCTCCTCGGTTCTATAGCAAGTAGGGCATGTATCCTCAAGGCAAATATCTGTAATATTTTGTCAACGTATCCAGTCAGGATTGGAACGAGCACATCTCATCTAGAAATCCCAAGTAAATGGCAAAGACTATAAAGTAGTTATAGACAGTTATATTGATGAAGCATGGAAGTTTTAGACAGAAAAGATGTAGAACAACTATTTAAAGTACATGAGAAGTAATATAACAAATCAGAAGATCATGGCAATGAAGACTACAAATAAAAGCTAGCTGAACTAGAGTAATGTGACATAAGTCGAGACAGTACAATGTAAGTCAAGTGTGATCCCAATGTGGGTCTAGAACAACATGAGTCGCGTTTGATTCCAATCAATGATTCTAGTAGAGTAATTCTTGTAGGTAATTCGAGTATTGGTGATTCGAGTTTGGTGATACTTGTAATTATCCTTGTGATGATTCTAGTGATGATTCTAGATAAGACTCAAAAGTGTGTTTTAAAATACTGAGATCAACATGTAAACGGCTAGGGATAAATCCATCACATCGTACATTGGCCAAGTGTGGGATGGCTATCGTTCGAGTATAGTTCACAGCAAGGTGGTTCGAGTATTTAGGAATATTTACATGTCTACTCAGTATTTCTCTGCCCGATAAATACAAGTGAATTCATAATCCGACACTAAAGTAGAGTACAAGTACAGCCGGAACATGAAGGTGCTAGTCGGTGATTCGATTGGTGGTTCGAGTAATAGAGGCTAGACGAGTAAAGTATGTGTGTCGTATACATGAATTCAGCAATACCAATTCGTGTTTGTAACAGAGAATCAAATATATCTAACTAGAACTGAAATACAGTAATCGACAAGTAAATAAAAGAACTATCAGAAAATGTACTCGCCTAATACCCTGTGCGACTAATGTAAATAGATGTCCGAATCGGAGTCACAAAGTCCTATTTAGAGCAATACAGGTTATAATGTGTTCAATAGGTAATAATTGAATTTTACAACGCAATTTACATGATTCTAGGTCAATCTAGGTCAAAGTCAACTCTTGGTCAACCTTCTAGTCAAACTAGGTCAACGACAAGTCTATCTTGGTCAACTGTCTAGGGTTTGGTCAAACTCCAATCTACAAGTTCAATTAGGTCTATTTGGGTCAAATCTAGATCATCTATAGCCTATCTCGAGGTAGACTAGGAAACCAAGATACCACAACCCAGGGTATAATACAATACCTATATATATATATATATATTTTAATTTAGGAGCAGATGGTTGAGTACACGCGGCACGATTGCGCCCACACTGACACGCGCTGGCGGCTGAAACACGCACAGACACGTGCACCACACGAGTTTGTGTCCACTGTAGACACATATTGGACACATATCAGGACCGTAGAAACTTATCCCTATCCTAGGCGAACCTATAGGCACGGGCAAGTGACCTAATTCGTGTCGTGTCGTGTCCACGAATGACGTGCACGCGTGCACGATGATTGTGTGCACAGTTTGTGTCTGTATTTGTGTGTTGTGATTGGACACGGTTCGTGTCATGTTTTTGGACACGAATGACTCTCAGGACACCTACATATGCTACACTAATTACCAACTCTCTATTTGTAATTTTGATGTTTAAATTGATTTCGAATATATTAATTCCCTAAAACCTGATACGCGCTGATGCCACTTCACTAAATTTGATTTTCTGGTTTTAAATTGTTTTTTTAACTGTTTTTATGATGATTACTGTTAGAATTAGTTCACTTACACATGTAATAGTATACTGCAATGTTGAGTCATGGGTTGGCGTGAGGAAAAATAGGGAATTGGAATTTCGAAATAGGATGAACTGTCATTTTGGTTTCATTGCTGAGTTCACCAAGTTAATCTGAGACTGTTTTACATGTTAATCTGAGATTTGATATTGGATCCTAATGTTAGGTTATTTCAGAGCTTGATACCTGGATGATTAAGCTGAGTAATATGTTAGTTCATTAGGTTCATGCTAGGTTCATTCAGTGGAATGTAGGCACACTGTCATGTTGCCAAATACCTGAGACACACACCCATATTGGTTCACATGATACACTACTGAACACACATCCTATATCTACATATGTCACACACATTCCTCACTGGAAACTGAGCTGCCAAGTTAATCTGAGACACTTACACTATGTTGACACATTGAACCCCCTTTCACATGTTCTTGGACCTACACTAGATGCTAACATAAACTAGTATACATGATCCATTCCTTAGAAATCCTGACATTCATTCATGTCCTAATATCCTAATGAGACCTAGCATAACATAAACTAAGCATTCATACAACTGAATTGAACTATCGTTTAGTTCCAAAAACCTGAGAACACAATATCCTATAGCCCATGTACCCATACGACACACACACACTCTATTCTATAATTCCTGTCACTAAGATTCCTGAAATCATATGACACTATACACACATGAGACACATAGCCTATCCACATACACCCCCACCTAATGGATACACACACAGGTACACCAAAACCACACTCACACACATTCCACACATATGACACTTTACACACACACACACTCTATTCTAGTTTTCCATGTCATGCATACACACATATGCCTAGTTCCCCTCTCTACCTCTATGTATATTTACATATATATATATAATGTGGGTAAATAGATAAATATAAATGTGAATGTGTAATATGATAATGTAAGGTGATAGGGTAAATTGAATTCAATATCGCATTGCCTATATAAATGTGACCTATGTAATGTGAGTGTAATGTATATAGCCTAATGTGATATGTGCAAGGTAATGCAATTATTGCATTTGCCTATGTGTATGGCATAAAAACACCTGTGTTTATGTGTGGTAGACTAGTATGATTTGGTGATGGTGTGTGCTTGATTAGGATAGTTGGTTAGACCTAGATGGCCTTGTTAAGCCTAGGTTTGACCAACCTAGACTTGTTTGACCTAGTTTAACCTTGTTTGACCTTGATTGACCTAACTAGACTAGAGTTGACCTAGTTTGACTATCAGGGTTGACTAGAGTTAACCAAAGGTTGACTTTAGCCTAGATTGACCCCAAACATCATGTAGATGCATTGTAGCAGTCTATTTTATTATTTTAGACATGTAGTGACTTGTACTGTTCTATAGGAGACAGATACCACTCCTCGGATAGTAGATACTCTTCAGATACTCAGGATACATGCGAGTACATTCTTTGACCGTTTCATACTTGTTTGGATTTATATTCTTGCTCTAGATTACTGTACTTGATGCTGACACGATTGTTATCACGGATTGGTACTATATGGATCTTCTTTTGAGATGTTATCCCCTTATATTCACTAAATATATATTGTGAAGTGCGTTTTACTTACATATTGTATTTATTGAATACCCTTATCCTTGTATGCACATTATGCATATTGTACTCTCATTATCACATGAGTCCTATGGATAGACCATTGTACAACTATTGTATAACATTGTACATCTATTGTATAACATTGTACACTATAGTATAAGATAACGTAACTGGAGTGGATCCTTGTGTATTGATTGGGAAGGGGGAGTAAAATTGGTTATGTAATCAAATCCTATTGTACAACATTGTATAACTATTGTATATGTCTATTGTGCACTCACGTACAATTGAGTTACCATTGCATTGTCCTAAACTGTTTACATAACCATATTTTACTCTAAATCACATATTGCTTACAGTTTATACTTATCATATATAGATATTTCCTATTATCAAATCTCTGCTATTTTTCATATACATTCTTCTTTCAGCGTTTCCTGTATCTTACTCTATTGCATGCTTTATATTTCTTAACTTGATATGAACTGTGTGAGATGTATTGTGCTCGCTCCTGTCCTGATTGGACCTGTTGAAAATATTACAGAGGATGAGGTTGAGGCCCGCGTAGACATCTACTATGGGACAGCTATAGACAACACTTGTGACTTGGACCCACTTACAGAAGAGGATCTACCACATGTGGTTTAGACTGCTAGCTTAGACTCTTACCTGTCTTTCTCATTGATACATTATTGTATATATTGGGAGTTGTTTTATTTGGATGTTTGTAGAGATGTTATCATAGACACTTAGTCCTTATCTGGATTGTACCTCTGTGGATTTTCTTCTGTTCATATCTATCTATCTATCTGTTATCGTATTCTACCTCAGATGTGATTGAGACTGTATTTTTTATGTCACCTCCATTCGGAGTGTATATACTGTATAGGTACCTTATATTGTTAGATGATTGACCTAGGACAGCGTTCTACCGCCGACACTGCGGCGTAGGCTGGACGTACCCACTTCTCGTGCCCTTACTCTAGGGTGCGGGTCGTGACACATTTTTAGTGGTGGCCCATGCAGATCGAGTTTATGTAGTGGTATTCGAACTAGAGTATCACTACGGCCTGTAGTAGGATTAGGATATTTTGAAGGTACTCAATCACATTAGGAAAAACGCTTATCTATTTCATACCATCTCAGTTCTTGCTGATATTGTTCGCCTTTGAATATAACTGTCCTCCTTTGCTATTTCGACCCATTCTCAACAATTGTGTCTTTTGATCTGACTCCAGGATGGTTGAGACAAGATCACATCGCCAAGGCTAGGGGACGCCGATGAGAGGTCTGCCACCTCTCATACCCAGCAGCCTGCCCCTGGTACCGCAGCCCCAGTCTTGCCAGCTGGGGTAGGCGTTTCAGCTGCGTTCGGAGGAGCCCCACCACTACCAGCAGGGGGTATGCCTCCACCAGTTCGGAGGCAGGACCCAGTCATCCCAGAGGTACCTTTCCAGCAGCCACCGCCTACAGGATACGTGGACGCGGCATAGATGTTCGCCTACTTTCAGCAGTTTATGGAGGCGCAGCAGGCCCTGCAGGCCAGGGGTATGTAGTTGGCCCTTACGATAATCGCAGCTCAACCAACAGTCCAGCAGCCAAAGATATCTGGGATAGAGCAGTTCCAGAAGATGAGCCCCAGAGACTTCCTGGGGACGGAGGGGATTTTATATGCTGACGAGTGGATCGAGCATATAGAGGAGATCTTCCGCCTGGCCCGGATACCGACAGATCTCCAGATAGAGACAGCAGCTATCCGGATGCGAGATCTTGCTCGCACCTGGTATCAGTCAGACCCCAGGATGGGGATAGCTGGACAGACCTGGGAGGAGTTCAAGGGCTTCTTCAAGAAGAAGTTCTTTCCAGATATAGCGCTTCGAGCCTTGGAGTCGCAGTTTGAGAGCTTAGTTCAGGGGAGCCTGTCAGTAGAGGAGTACGCTGGGGAGTTCGGCCGCCTCGGCAGATTCGTAGAGGGCTTCAGCGAGATGGAAAAGGCCCAGAGGTTCCGAAAGGGTCTGGTCAAGGAAGTCAAGTCCTTTACAAAGGGCAACAGGGATACCACTTTCGAGGAGATTTTGACGGGAGCTTTATTAGCTGAGGACAATCTTGAGCTGAAGCTCAAGAGGGGTCAAGACACTGTCGGAGCCAGTAGCAGTGGAGGCCAGGCCAAGAGGCCTCACATACAGATTCAGCAGCAGTATCAGCAGCCGATGGTCCACTTCCAGCAGCAACAGAGGCCTGTTCAGCATCAGGGACGTAGACAGGTACTATATCAGCAGGCACCCAGGCAGTAGCAGAACACTGTATGCAACTTCTATAAGAAGCAAGGCCATGGGTGGGACGACTGTAGAAAGAGGCTGGGCATGTGTTTACTTTGCGGTTCAGCAAAGCATCAGTGTAGAGAGTATCTCGAGAACCCAACACCATTGGCTCAAGTAGCACCAGGAGCTAGGGCTCCGGCAGGACAGCAGAGGGGACCACCATTGCAGACTCAGCAACAGAGGTTCGTACAGCATCAGCAGCAGGCCAGGGGAGGCCAGCCAGGGCGAGCTTTCGCCATGGCAGACGAGGATGCTCAGGCCGTTAGAGATCTAGTTGTAGGTTCCGTTCTTTTGATTCAAATTCTGCAATTACTGCCTTGAAAATTCGATTCCCTCTGTTCCTGGTTGATTTATCAACTTTGTTCTGTTGTTCATGTGTTATGTTTGATTTTCTTCTGAGATGAATCATATGGGCTAGGTCACCTCAGTTATGGGATCTAAAATCTTCGATGGTCGTGTTTAGCTGGCATAGTGAGGACATATAGTCAGATTTAGGACGTATTTCTCGAGTGTGGGAATTTAAGGTTTTCGCTGCCAAGCATGCGGCAATGCAAAAATTTTAAATACCATAATTCTAGAGGTATGTGCCTTAGTCAAGAACTCTGTGATTATCGTAGCCTTGCTCACTAGTACGACGAAGATTCTGAGTATCATGATTTTGGACAGACGCATATGATTATCTGACGGTATGTTTGAGACTTTGATTGTGGGATGTTTGACCTAGAAGGACTACTATATTTTAATTTCGAGGACAAAATTTTTCTAAGGTGGGTAGACTTGTAACACCCACTTTCTAAAATGAGGATAATTTAAAATTTTATATTTTAATTTATCTAATTATGATATTTAAATAATAATATGTTTTTTAGTGAGCTCATTTTAAAACTATTTAAAATTATGACTTGTGATTGGTGTCTTGCTAGTGTAACCCTAGAGCCTAGCCATGTGATTAGGGTATTTCATTTATCATTTCTAGCTTGAGGGTATTTTAGTCATTTTTGAAATTTTGGGATTTATTTGGAATTATTTTGTATTAATTAGAATTATTGGAATTTAGGTGATTTTTAGTATAATTTAATTTAGTGCTATTCTTGACTTTGACTCAGGGTGACTTAGGAGACAGTCCTAGAAGCTAACCCTAGTCATGACTACTTGATTAGAGTATGAAATCCTAGTTTGACCTAAGTTAGTCATGTAGGAATCAAGACTTGAATAGAAGGCTTAGTGATTTGGCTAATAGGATTGATACTTAGAAATTGGTTCAATGACTAGTGCAAATAGATCCATAGCCAATTAGACTCAACCCTAACCCTAACTATCACTTTATGACCAGCCAACTAGGGCTATTCCCCCATAAATAATTTCTTCATTTATTGTTCTTGCCTCTTTATTGAGATTTTAACATTTTGGAGAAGGAGGTAATGTCATTTCTTCCCCAATCCCTAGATTCTTCATTTTAATTCCTTTTCCACTCTAGTCTTTTGCATTAGTTCCTAATTCATCTCTATTTCATATCCATGGAGAGAAATCTTAGGTTTGGACCAATTTGGAGCACTTGGCCATCAAGAAGAAACCCCCTTTTTGAAGCTTTTTCATGCAAATTGCACATATGGTAAATCCCTATTCCCTCCACCAAATTTTGTTTTCTTTGCATGGATAGGAAGCCCTAGGTGTTCCCTAGCCGTAGGTATTATATTTGGGTCAAGTCGTGTCCATTTCATGTCCGTATCGAACACATATCAGTCCTAGAACCTAGGTGTTTGTTAAAATGCTTCTTAGGCATTTATTTTCGAATTTTGAAATTCTAATTACATAGATCTGTAGCTCTTCATGTGTGTATTAACTTTTGTGAAGGGTGTTTGGTGTTTCGGGTTGGTTTGTGTCGTGTTTTTGGCCTTGGACACGCTGCACGAGCCACACGCCTGTGTCCTGCCTATCGGGGTCCATATCTCGTGACACAGGACACTTCAGGACACAATTTTTTGTGGAAAGCAGGGGGCAATGTCTGACATCATGCTCCCAAAATTTGGGAGCAGATGGTTGAGTACACGCGGCGCAATCGCGCCCGCACTGACACGCGCTGTCACGCACTGGCGGCTGAAACACGCACAGACACGCGCACCACACAAGTTCGTGTCCACTGTAGACACGTATTGGATACATATCAGGACCTTAGACACTTAGCCCTATCCTAGGCGAACCTATAGGCATAGGCACGTGACCTAATTCGTGTCGTGCCGTGTCCACGAATGATGTGCAAGTGTGCACGATGATTGTATGCACTGTTTGTGTCTGTATTTGTGTGTTGTGATTGGACACGGTTCGTGTCATGTTTTTGGACACGAAATGACTCTTAGGACATCTACATATGCTACACTAATTACCAACTCTCTATTTGTAATTTTGATGTTTAAATTGATTTCGAATCCATTAATTTCCTAAAACCTGATACGCGCTGATACCACTTCACTAAATTTGATTTTCTGGTTTTAAATTGTTTTTTAACTGTTTTTATGATGATTACTGTTAGAATTAGTTTACTTACACATGTAATAGTATACTGCAATGTTGAGTCATGGGTTGGTGTGAGGAAAAACAGGGAATTGGGATTTCGAAATAGGATGAACTGTCATTTTGGTTTCATTGCTGAGTTCACCAAGTTAATCTGAGACTATTTTATATGTTAATCTGAGATTTGATATTGTATCCTAATGTTAGGTTATTTCAGAGCTTGATACCTGGATAATTAAGCTGAGTAATATGTTAGTTCATTTGGTTCATGCTAGGTTTATTCAGTGGAATGTAGGCACACTGTCATGTTGCCAAATACCTGAGACACACACCCATATTGGTTCATATGATACACTACTGAACACACATCCTATATCTACATGTGTCACACACATTCCTTACTGGAAACTGAGCTACCAAGTTAATCTGAGACACTTACACCATGTTGACACATTGAACCCCCTTTCACATGTTCTTGGACCTATACTAGATGCTAACATAAATTAGTATACACGATGCATTCCTTAGAATTCCTGACATTCATTCATGTCCTAATGAGACCTAGCATGACATAATCTAAGCATTCATACAACTGAATTGAACTATCGTTTTGTTACAGAAACCTGAGAACACAATATCCTATAGCCCATGTACCCATGCCACACACACACACTCTATTCTATAATTTCTGTCACTAAGATTCCTGAAATCATATGACACTATACACACATGAGACACATAGCCTATCCACATACACCCCCACCTAATGGATACACACACAGGTACACCAAAACCATACTCACACACAATTCTACACACATGACACTTTACACACACACTCTATTCTAGTTATTTCCCTGTCATACATATACACACACACACACACATATGCCTAGTTCCCCTCTCTACCTCTATGTATATTTACATATATATATATATATATATATATATATATAATGTGGGTAAATAGATAAATATAATGTGTATGTGTAATATGATAATGTAAGGTGATAGGGTAAATTGAATTCAATATCGCATTGCCTATATGAATGTGACCTATGTAATGTGAGTGTAATGTATATAGCCTAATGTGATATGTGTAAGGTAATGCAATTATTGCATTTGCCTATGTGTACGGCATGAAAATACCTGTGTTTGTGTGTGGTAGACTAGTATGATTTGGTGATGGTGTGTGCTTGATTAGGATAGTTGGTTAGACCTAGATGGCCTTGTTAAGCCTAGGTTTGACCAACCTAGACTTGTTTGACCTTGTTTGACCTTGATTGACCTAACTAGACTAGAGTTGACCTAGTTTGACTGTCAGGGTTGACTAGAGTTGACCAAATGTTGACTTTAGCCTAGATTGACCCTAAACATCATGTAGATGCATTATAGCAGTCTATTTTATTACTTTAGACATGTAGGAACTTGTACTATTCTATAGGAGACAGACACCACTCCTCGGACAGTAGATACTCTTCAGATACTCAGGATACATACGAGTACATTCTCAGACCATTTTATACTTGTCTGGATTTACATTCTTGCTCTAGATTACTGTACTTGATGCTGACACGATTGTTATCACGGATTGGTACTATATGGATCTTCTTTTGAGATGTTATCCCCTTGTATTCACTAAATACATATTGGGATGTGCGTTTCACTTACATATTGTATTTATTGAATACCCTTATCTTTGTATACTCGTTGTGCATATTGTACTCTCATTATCACATGAGTCCCATGGATAGACCATTGTACAACTATTGTATAACATTGTACATCTATTGTATAACATTGTACACTATTGTATAAAATAACGTAACTGGAGTGGATCCTTGTGTATTGATTGGGAAGGGGGAGTAGAATTGGTTATGTAATCAAATCCTATTGTACAACATTGTATAACTATTATATATGTCCATTGTGCACTCACGTACGAAGGAGTTACCATTGTATTGTCCTAAAACCGTTTACATAACCATATTGTACTCTAAATCATATATTGCTTACAGTTCTTACTTATCATATATAGATATTTTCTATTATCAAATCTCTGATGTTTTTCTTATACATTCTTCTTTCATCGTTTCATGTATCTTACTCTATTGCATGATTTCTCTTTTCTAACTTGATATGAACTATGTGAGATGTATTGTGCTCGCTCCTGTCCTGATTGGACCTGTTGAAAATATTACAGAGGATGAGGATGAGGCCTGCGTAGACACCTACTATAGGACAGCTATAGACAACACTTGTGACTTGGACCCACTTGCAGAAGAGGATCTACCACCTGTGGTTTAGACTGCTAGCTTAGACTCTTACCTGTCTTTCTCATTGATACATTATTATATATATTGGGAGTTGTTTCATTTGGATGTTTGTGGAGATGTTATCATAGACACTTAGTCCTTATCTGGATTGTACCTCTGTGGATTTCTTCTGTTCATATCTATCTATCTATCTATCTATCTATCTGTTATCGTATTCTACCTCAGATGTGATTGAGACTGTATTTGTTATGTCACCTCCATTTGGAGTGTATATACTCTACTAGTACCTTATATTTTTAGATGATTGACCTAGGACAGCGTTCTACCGCCGATACTACGGCGTAGGATGGACGTACCCACTTCTCGTGCCCTTACTTAGGGTGCGGGTCATGATATTACC
Source organism: Iris pallida (assembly GCA_029216955.1). Lineage (NCBI taxonomy): Eukaryota > Viridiplantae > Streptophyta > Magnoliopsida > Asparagales > Iridaceae > Iris > Iris pallida. The sequence goes on from JANAVB010011525.1 coordinate 26,006, forward strand.
GAGTGGCCTCCCTTGATCCCAGACATATCTGTCTCCCTATCATCGACTCAGACTACAGGACCGTCTGGTCCAAAGGCACTTGCAGGATTGATTCCCACAATGAAGATCATCAAGTGGTCAGCAGGCTTTAGCACCAAAGAAGACTCGACGAAGGTCGGCGCCTGGGTAACCCTGCCTAATCTACCCCTCATTTGCTTTGACCGAGCGGCTCTTAGGCATATTGGCAACTCCTTCGAACGTATGTAGCCTCAGCCCCTGAGACCAACAACCTTTCTAAGGCTCACTATTCAAAATCTGTGTGGAACTCGACCTCACATCCGAACCACCCAATTTTATTACTATCGAACTTGGCAACCAGACCCACACCCAACAAATCCTCTACGACAACCACATTATGTTCTGTAACCACTGCCATTTAAGAGGTCACCTCATAAAGCACTGCCACCGTCTTCATCCTGAGCTAAAGAAGAAACCCCACCGGAACTACAATGTCTACAGAGGGGAGGATACACAAACCACCCCTTCACCACGTCCGAACTCGCACACTCGATTTGGCTCCAGTTCCAACAAGACAGATAAGAGCGGACCCTCCAACACATATTGATCTCCTTCAACACCCAAGCTCTCACCCTCTCTAACTAATTCGACGCTATATATTCGGGGACGTGGAATCCCCATCGGAGACAGCTCTCCCTAAGTCGACTGCACGCTCACCAAGATACACCCTAACCTGGAGGACGTAGAAGCGTTCACCGACACCATCGATACTGATCATCAACTCAACATCGAAGACTCTGTAGAAGAAGCTCTAGCAATTCTGTGGCCAGAACAAGTTCGGAGAGGAATACTGGTCCAAGCCGCAAGTTATCCTCTCCAACAAACTATTCTTCAGATTAGAAGCACCAGTGTTTCCATAGTCATTTCCTCTGAATCCTATTCTGACTACGCCGGGGAATCGGTCAGTCCTCCTCCGACCCACAGGAGCAATCAAGCAGCGACCATCCCACCTCAACAAAGGCAGGAGCAGCAACCTCAAGCGGGGCCAAGGTAAACCAAGGACCCACTGAAACCACAACCATCCAAACCAGATCCATAGCCAAGCGGAACAAAACACCCTCCACAACGTCCTTAATGCTTAACATCCTATCCTGGAATGTTCGCGACCAGGCGAACAAACCTACATTAAGGAGAATAACCAGTCTTCGAAAAATGCACAAGATCGATATCCTCATTATTCTAGAACCCAAAATCCCCCTAAAAGATTAAAATCTATCCAGCTGCAGCTGGGCCTCCCCACGGCCATAGCAGGCAGACACGATATTTGGATCCTATACACGAAGGACGTCAAAATCGAAGTCATACAGGACTCCTGGCAGGCCCTCTCATGCTGGTTTGAACACCCCACACTACTAGATCGTGCCATCCTATCCGCGGTCCATGGCAGCTGCGATATAGTAGCAGAAACACCTCTGGAATGACCACCTTGACATCCACCTCCACCACATCAACTCTCCTTGGCTTTATTGGGGACTTTAATGCGATTACCTACAGAGAAGAGAAAACCGGGGCCGGCCCCCTCCCATCCGGCCATGCAAGACTTCAACAACTTCATCTTTAATGCCCATCTAGACTATCAACAGTTCACCGACAATGCCTTCACCTGTGCAACATGCAGGATGCGACCATCGTCAATATTCTCGGCTGGACTGGGCCCTCACGAATGCAGTATGGCACGGAATAGGATCACTACCAACCTGTCACATCTCAACTCCTCAGAATCAGACCACGCACCTCTGCTGGTTGAAATTAAAAAATACTCACTCATTCAAAAAGAACTTCCAATTCCTCGACTTCTGGACCGAGCACCCATAATTTTTGGGCATCATCATGGAGGCGTAGAATCGAGGGGACTCTCTAATCCCCTCTCCTGGGTGAGCAACAAGCTCAAGGCTAGAGGAAAGCCCTACCAATTAGCAAACTAGCCTACGGGGACATTTTTTAAGCAGTTCGCGTTGCAGAGGACGACGTCACCCGAGCCGAAGCTGTATTCGCCACGGACCGCTCGTTAGCGGCCATGAGAGCCCTGAACATCACCAAGGCTATTCTCAAATTCAGGCTCAATGTGGAGACTGATTTCTGGAAGCAGAAAGCGAGGTTGAAATAGGATAACGAGGGGGATAAAAACTTGAAGTATTTTTATGCCTGCGTAACGACCGCAGACAGAATTATCATTCACCATACAGTTGAAGACAACGGGAACATCATTACCGACAAAAGGAGCATCCAAGCGGCTGCCACAGATTTCTATTCCAAATTATTCTCCAAAGAGACGGTTCACAAAGATAGACCCTTCCTTGATCAAATCCCTCTCCTCATTAATGAAACCGACAACGTCCAGTTGGAACATCCCCCTACAGCCTAGGAAGTTAAAAAAGCTGTGTGAGATTGAACGAGCACAGCGCTCCTGGACCGGACGACTTTTCAGGGGTATTCTTTCGCACCTGCTGGGATATTATCAAGCAGGACATCACCGAAGAGGCTATTGCATTCTTCAAAGGTGTTATATATCCCAAAGCAATTTCTAGCGCCAAGCTGATCCTTATTTCGAAAAAAGATAACCCGAAGTCCTTTTGCGACTTTCGTCCCATCAGTCTTTGCACCTTCACCAACAAGATTATCTCCAAGATTATCACAACCAGAATGCCAAAATTCTCCCCAAGATCATTTCTAGGAGCAAAGCGAGTTTGTTCGTGGAAGAATATCCAGGACAATATTATGCTGGCCCAAGAGTTAATCATGTGCATGAAATTTCCAGTTAGAGGGGGCAACATCGCTATCAAAATCGACATGGAGAAAGCTTATGACAGACTAGATTGGTAACTCATGATCTGGATTTTCAGAGCATTCGATTCTTGGAAACATGGACCAATCGTGTGGAGATCCATCAGCAACTCGTGGTTCTCCACGGTAATCAACGACCAAGTCGAGGGGTTTTTAAATCCAATAGTGGGGTTAGACAGGGCGACCCTGTATCTTCCTGTCTTCATTATAGCTGCCGATGTCCTGAGTAGGAACCTTAACAACATGGTCAACACCCCTAACTTCTAGCACTATCACACATCCAGCGGATGCCCTATCATCACCCATTTGGCATTCGTCGACGATTTAATCATCTTCTCTTCCAGGGACGCAGGAGCGGTGGCGGTGGTCCACAACACCCTACAGAGGTACTCTAGATGCTCCAGCCAGAAGATCAATTATTCAAAAAGCTTTATCTATGCCCACCACAACACCAATAGAGAGCACGCAAACAATCCTTCCAACTTAACATCCTTTATGGTTGCTCATCCTCCGTTCAACTATCTAGGTTGTCCCCTTATGTACAGGAAATCCAACGTTAGCATCTTTGAGAACTTAATCACAAGAATCATGAAGAAACTTGATGGGTGGCATAATGCTACATTATCCCCAGGTGGCAAGATGATCCTCATCAATCACGTGCTCACATCAATCCCCATCCATACTCTGGCTGCGTGCTCCCCGCCCAAGAAGGTTCTTCTTCGATCGAACAGATCTTTTGTAATTTCTTCTGTGGGCATTGCAACGGCCAAGACAAGCATCACTGGGCTAGCTGGGAATCCATGGCTCATCCCACTGGCGAAGGGGGCCTGGGATTTACCAAACTTACTCACATTGTCAAAGCTTTCTCGATGAAACTGTGGTGGAAACTTCGTACACATAGCAACACTTATGGAGCATATTTTTGAAGGCCAGGTACTTCAAACACATCCATCCTTCAATGGCCATATCTAACAGCAGATCCTCAGCGGCTTGGCGCCGTATCCTTATCGGGCGAGACCTTGTCGAGCCTGCGATGAGACTCCATTTGGGTGTGGGCAATTCGGACCCATTCCTGGAGAGATGGATTGGAGATAGCATGATCCCGAGTCTCACGGAAACCCCGATAGACAGAAGGATTACAGACTTGTGGGACCCCATTACTGACGACTAGAATTGGGACAAGATTCGTGAATGGTCCGGTAACGAAACGGTGGATAGAATCCGCATATGCGGACTACGCATCGGTTGCGAGGCCGATGCTGAGGTGGACGCTCGAGGCATCATGGGCATTTTCGGTGAGGTCAGCGAGAATCGCTGTCCAGAGAACCGGGCATGCCATACCATACCATTGCGCTCTATTGGCAGACCTGTATCCCAAGAAGTGGTCTTTCCTTATGTGGAGAGTCATTAGAAAGAAATTGCCCACAGATGACATCCTCAACACCATTAGGATTAGCATAGCATCAGCATGCACTTGCTGCTCTGAGCGTCAAATGGAGACTATAGACCACATCTTCTGTCAGTGGAGCCTGCCAGGCAATATCTGGAGAACCCTTAACCAGCAAATACAGTATCGAGCTGGAAAGCA
>JANAVB010011526.1:0-7500 GCA_029216955.1 Iris pallida
GCAGCCGGAGAAGGGGGGTTGGAGGGAGGAAAAGTTTTATTTGTAGAGAGAGAGAGAGAGAGCGAGAGAGAGAGAGTTATGGCTCTGATACCATGTAGAAAATAATAGTTGAGATTAATTTGTTGATGGACTACTTCACTACTTATAGGGAGTCTAGCTCCTCTACATACTACATATCCCGATATGGGACTAAAAGTCCTTTATTGACTCTCAACAGATTGTTTGATGTTAGGCTAGAGCAGTCGATTGGGGATCAGCTGTGGAAAAGGCTGAATATTTTGGATTTGTGTGCTACCACAGAATTTGATAAGACAGAGAGTTGTATGGCCACACAAATACAGAGAAAAGAGAGACGGATAAGGGAAAAGAGGAAAACAGATTCTTAGCCTCCGAGGATCTTAGATGTTGAATGTAGCAATTCGTTACAAAAATTAAAGAGCAATGCTAGGAGACACCAAAATCTAACCACACATTTTGCTGACCACATGTGTTGTAGCCTATGTGTGTTTCATGTGTGGGACCATGACATTAATAGTATCCGCATATATGTTGCCACATCATATGGTCAGATTTTAGTGTTCGCTTAGAGTTATTGTTACACATATTTTACTATATCCCCCCATATTCTTATACTCGGGGAATGTTCTATGGTTGCTCACCTGTTACATTAACTTGAAGTGGCACCAATAAGCTTGTTTATCTGGCAAATTATTTGAAATCTGTTAATATGGGATGTCAAGATTGTAAGTTTTGAACTGTTTATGGAATGGACTGGGTATCAGCAGAGCTAAAGATGCCTAATTAGATTTACATGCTAAGATCATGAAATGTAGAGGAAAAAACCGGAGTCTTTGTCTAAAGAAATACCTTGAGGAAGGGTCGATGTATAGAACCTTCCAATGATAATAGTGCTTTTTTAAATCTCTCAGATATAAAAGAATTTTTGGATGTTGAATTTTTTTAACAACAAATTGGTAAGCTCGACAATTGCATTATTGAAATCTAGAATGTTGTCTACATTGTTAAATGCATAGGACCTTGAACTGCTATTTCAACTATGGATGTGTCATGATGACCCACAACGCTGGACCTGAGCTATAGTTACTGATATCTGTTTTAAAAAGGGCAAATAGTTTATGGATGTAGCCTGAATCTGACCAAGATCAACACCATTTTAGCATTAGTAATATACAATATCTGACACACTGAAGGATATTTCTGTTGGAAAATAATTGCTTTTCTATCTTGAAATCCTATAAAAAATAAATAAATAAAATTAAGTTTATCGGCCTCCGGGGAAGTCGCGTACTAAGCACTGCACTAAGAGTTGATTCGGATTTATGTGCAGACTTGTTCCAAATTCTCCTAGTGGTAAATCCTCTGCTCTACCGGTATCCCGTCGTCGCACACAACTCGGGGAGATTGACCAAACTTAGCTCTTGTCCAGAGTAGGAGAGATTGGAATGGAAAAGAAGGAATTATGGTTGTGAACGAGGCGGAGGAATCATATGATAATTTTTCTCAAGTATACTTCTACAAGACAAGTGAATGAATTATATAGACAACCTTCAACCCATAGAGTTAATATGATTTTAGGATTAAAATAGCCAATAAAGTAGCTAATAATCTAGAAATTTAGGCTCAATAATATAGCCATTAGGGATGATAAATAGGCTATATCAATGTTGTAACAGTCAAAATTAAGTGCAAAATAATGGTTTTGTAAATTGATTTTTTCACCAATAATAACAACAATCCTTTCCAAAATCCAAGTTTCGAAACCAAAGATAACAATATTCAAAACGAGTAAAGATGAAGAATTTATGGGCAATTATATACTACGCATAAATGAGATGGACTATATCCTTGAATCTCACTTAGGGACTATTGTTTTTATCTGAAGAAGTGCTTGATGGACTATGCCTTGAATCAGATTTCTTGAACCAGATTCATACAATAACACATATAGTACGCTAGAGGTTCTTGGATCTATCAGGTGGCACGTTTGATTGGCCATACATACTTTTTCATATATAGGATCGCCATGTCCTATAGTCGCGGCCTTTACGACCTCTCATATAGGTAAGTCCTCAAAGGGTTGGTGATTGGAGTCAACCCTGCATAACTATGCTTTGACCTATTAAGAGTTTTAAAACGCATCCTAACCAAATCACACCGGAACACTATCACCATAGGGATGGGGTATCCATGTACACATGTACAGCCTTGGGTATTTATTTTAAGAGAATTTAATCTCAGGGTCAATGTTCCATAATAGTCACCTAGTCCAGCTTGTTCCTACCCATTGAACCGACTTCTTGGGATCTCTAGTCAGACTCGGTTGGATTGCCACTGCCAGTGACTAATTTATGGACTTAACTCCATCCCCTCGATGATTCTGTGATCAATGTCCTAGACAAACTCTTCGTCAAGAATAAACAGACTCTTCGTCAAGAGATCTACAAAGTTCTTTTATGATTTTATAGTTAAGAACTACAATTTTGTCTTTTAGGCTCTTTTAATGTCTTGAAATGCAGCTGCATGTACCTGTTCATCTTAGAATTAACAAGATCATGCTTTTAACATAATTTAAAATAAATGACAGGTACAAAAATATGTAGATTGTGAAAACTATAAAATGTTTGAGTCATACAACTTCAGTACAAAATGTAACTGAAGATAACATTTTTGAGTATATAATACTATTAGCTATTATTCTTACACAAACTCAAGAGATGACAACTCCTCAAAGAGAAAAAAAAATATATCCATAAATGGATTAGATGTCGAGTCAGTTACCTTGTATGTATTAAAATGACTTTCTATGACATAAGAGTATCTAATATGATACAATTTTATAGTATATAATATCCTTAAAAAATTATTCTGAAACTGGTTTGACTGATTTAGTTATTTCCTAAATCAGATTTGATGACATCAAAATTATTTAACAAGTATATAGTTTCACTAATTGCTAATATAAATATTAGGACGGTGAGCAACAACTCATCTGACTCTATCATCCTTTAAAGTAAGATACAATAACTTTCAGCCTTGGCTCTAAAGATTTATCTTTACAAGCCATTTTTACAAAACTGGTAGTCTAAGTAGTAGAATAATAGTTTAAGTGATTTTTGCTAATTGTCCTTATCAAATCTTTAGTTTATAATGATTTGATCAACTTGGGTTAGCTGTAGGGCCGGTTCCCAGCTAGCGGAGGTCCACAGGGGAACGATTAAATACCGTATCGCTTAGAACTATTTACGCGATTGACAGAAGGACCCTTTCGACTTGTACCCAAGATAATCTCAACTTTTAAAACTTTATATTTATAGGGATTTGCAATATCACTAAACTATTTTCTTTTGACTAAATTGTTTGAACGAATCAAAAAGAAATATAGAGATAGATTATATAAAGCAATGTTGTCTAACATAATCTTGATATTGTGATAGAACAATATTATAATTTTTTCTAACTAGAAATTCTAATTTTATGACATATAGTCATTTAAGGTTCAATTATGCAAACTAATCAAGGAACAAAAATATCATTCAACATCACCATAAGCTATATGCAGAATCCAAGAAAATTGGCTCACGTACTTACAAATAAAAAATGATTAGTATATGTACGTTGTAAATATATAAATTACCATTTTTAAATGGTCAGAGCACTTTTTACTTATGGACTTAATTTTGGCTTAGAAACAACAATTCAGAAGATATGTCATATTATACACTATGATGATATAGTTCTATTATTCTAGTTAAACATCCATTAGCTTTCAAGAATTAGACAAATAAAATTTACAACATCAAATTTAGAATAATAGAGCGAAAAACTTTGTGTTACTTACCTTCACCCTTCACCCGTCACCCTTACATGTTTGCTCCTTTTCTAACATGTCATATTCTCTAATACTTTCTTACTGTTAACATGTTTCTTTTCAAAATTTAAAATTCTAATGATTCGATCTTCAAAATAGATGTTAGTTTGCATACTACTAAGAAATGTAATTTGAAACGATGCACAACTTGATCATTTTTGGCCCACCAATACATTCTTACTATGAATTTTAAATAATTCAATAATATTATTAGTTATGAAAATGAGAATCGTATGTATGCTACCAATATGCCAAAACACTAAAGTCTAACATATATTTATTCACAGTGAAAGAAAACGTACGATGATAATATATATGAGCATGTATCAAATTCTCTTCAGAATATAATAAAATATACCGCTTTTAGAAAAGAAACAAGCAACTTTAGCAAAGTACCAATATACCATTTATATATCAAGCTCTCTTCTTATAAGAAAGCTTCTAAAAAACAAAATATCTCTATGATTTTTTTATCAGAACTCTATATTAAAACATAAATGTTGCTCAACATAATTTTAACAATAACAAGAAATGTTAACAAGTAATAATTTTATTCAATGTTAACATAAAGATTTTTTTTCTTTTTTTTTTAAACAACAAATTGAAACAAAAATTGAATCAAATGTGAATAAAGGGGAAATCGTTAAATGAGCAAGACGCATATTAAATATTAGGAAATGATATGGACACTCCAAAATTCAATAAAATGCATGAAAATATATGTATTGCCAGTATAAATCATGTGCCATAATATGGGGACAAAACATAATGAGGAGTTTAATCAAATGTTAGTTCAAGTGGCCACAATCATCATATTACATAGTCAAACAATCGAAACTTATTCAAGCACCTAGAATGGAAGAATTGACTTGTCAAGCAAGTCATCATTATATCATTCATATCACAAGAATTTGCAGCACAAGAATTGAGTACAAGTAGATTAGTGCCACCACTAAAGAATTTTAAGAACAATAGCACGTATTAAATCACAAGTTGTATCTACCAAAAATATGAATCATATATAACATTGTATCCGTACCTTATTCTTTCCGAAACAAAAAAGTTTGGCAACAACAATCACATCTTCTTCCATATTAACATCTTCTTATGCCTATTTATCTTATTTTGGAAAAGTTTACAAAGTGATAGTGAATTTTACAGTTTATGACCGTACTAAAATCAAGTGACCAAAATTTCGAAATCAAATTTGTTTAATCAAATTTCATCAAGTGATTTTGTGATATGATAAATCCAAATATAATATAATACAACATGGAGCTTATTGGGGAGCTCATGGTCACAAGACTTGTAAAGAACTATACTCGTGAAAAACACAAAGCTATTTGCAATTTTCAATATCCTTCGTCATATAGACCAAACCATGGCCACTGGAGAGAAAAAAAAATGACTCAAATGGTGTAAAGTGACAATATACAACCCAAAAAAAAAAACAAACACTTATATTTTTTATGATCTTCATCACATAAAACTTTGGTGTTGAAGCACAGGAGTCCTCCAACTAAATTGACCATGTAAATAGTGTATAACCAACACATCGTACAACTCTTAGCACTCAATTTCTAAAGTCCTCTGATTCTAATTCCTTATCATATTCTAGAGGTCAGTAATTGTTTTGGCTTCTACATTTATAAGGGTAAAGACAATATTTTAATAGTCTTAACTATTTACAAGAGTAAGCACTAAATTTTTTAATTTGCATTCAATGATAACATAATGATAGAATAATTTTGGTCACTATAGACATGACATACAAAAATAAAATCATACATAGAATAAAATATGCAGTACACGATCAACATTTTCCATTAGTCATACTACATTCTTTGGCAGGAATATGTTGTTCTTAAACAAATATTTTATATTATTTTATTTTAAAAACCATAGTAATTAACCCAGTTAAAAAATACAACTCTATTAATGCATCCTTTTCTGTATGATGTTGTGAGGTTGTTATTAGCATTTTGCAGAGCAACCATATATTTTTTTCTTTTGAACATAATGCATCATATGACAACAGTTAAAAAAATCAAGTATACACAATTTCTAAATATCAATGATCAAACTAAATACATTAGATATATGAATATTAGGGACTAAACTTTAGTGAGTCAATTATACGACAATGAATATTCTCTAGACTATCATGTTACAGTTTCAATGCCCAGGCTAACTGCAAACAAACTTATATAGAGATATCACAACTTAAAGAACTTATACATAGCCATATATTATGTTAAAGGATAATATATGGATTATATATCAACATCATTATATGCAATCTTGAATTATAAAAGAATCAACTTATTCTATAAATTGTTCATGGCAGACATAGCCTCAAGAGTCCATGGATTCTATAAAATATTGCAAAATTATCAAGTAAAATCCAAATAACCACTTATGTCAATAATAAATCAAACATGAAAATTGTAAGAGCCTATGATGAACATAAAACAAACATGCATAGGACAAAAATAACTGTTACATACACATTAAAAGGTAATCATGAAAAAAAACATAAATATATTTAATTAAGATGCAAACTATGTTGGATCTCAATGTTTTAGCTTTCTTAAAAAACAATGAAGCAATTTGGTATAGAAAATCTCTTAAAAAAATATTTGAATGACAATATGTATATTTGACCGAATTAATGGATCTTTCAATCTTCTATTTTAGAACATGTATTTTTGTTTTCTCCGGTCTATTAAACAGAACATAAAATAAAATAATCCAGAATCGTCAACTCTTAGATTGTTGGAAAGTAATTGCTTTTCTGTCTTGAAATCCTGTAAAAAATAAATAAAATAAATTTACCGGCCTTCGAGGAATCGCGCACAAAGCACTGCCCTAAGATGATTCGGGTCTATGTGCATACTTGTTCCGAATTCTCCTAGTGGTAAAACTCCCGCTCTACCTGTATCTCATCGTCGCACAACTCGGGAAGACTGACCCCAACTTATCTCTTACCCAGAGTGGGAGAGATTGGAATGGAAAAGAAGGAATTATGGTTGTGAACGAGGAGGAGGAATCATATGATAATTTTTCTCAAGTATATCTTCTGCAAGACAAGTGAATGAATTATATTGACAACCTTCAACCATAGAGTTAATATGATTAGGATTAAAATAGCCAATAAAGTAGCTAATAATATCTAGAAATTTAGGCTCAATAATATTGCCATTAGGGATGATAAATAGGCTATATCAATGTTGAAACGGTCAAAATTAAGTGCAAAATAATGGTTTTATAAATTGGTTTTTCACTTCAGCTCCTCATAGCTGAAGAGAGTGATGCTTATAATCTGTACTTAATTTCTAAAGCAGTCTTTATGCTACAAAATATAGTTTATATGTAGGTCAGATCTGTAAAGAATGAACCCAAAAGCTTTCGTATAATGGGGAATCCAAACTTGATAATGAGACCAAAAACCCAACCAAACTCTTATTCAGCAGGATACTGACTTTTGGTATGGGTTAAAGCCCAATGCTATTGGATAATGCTAGAATTCAAACTTGACGAGGAGAGCAAAAATCCCAATCGAACTCTTATTTCAGAGGAGACTGACTTTTAGATGTTGCTTAGGGATTTCC
>JANAVB010011526.1:12500-272944 GCA_029216955.1 Iris pallida
GAAAAAGCCCTGAGACTAAGTCTATCGTAATGTGTTCCCACTTCTACTCGGGAATGGGTAACGGCTGCAATAGACCAGCTGGCCTCTGACGCTCCGCCTTGACCTGCTAGCAAACTAGGCATCTCAAAATAAAATGTGATACATCCCTCTTCATCCCGTGCCACCAAAGATGTTCCCTCAAGTCACGGTACATCTTGTTGGCACCAGGGTGAATAGAATATCGAGATCGGTGTGCCTCCTGTAAGACTGCCTCTATCAGCTCTTCCTTTGGCACGCACAACCGGTTGCCATGCCTCAAGGATCCATCTTCTGCTATGGTGAAGTCATCTAGCAATCCAGCTAAAGCCTGGGCTTGAAGTCTATAAAGGCTCTCATCTGTAGACTGTGCCTCCTTGATCTGCTCCATCAAACCTGACTGAATGTCAAGCGCCATCATCTGTATCACTGACCCTGGCCGAACTATCTCGATACCAAGCTTCTCTAGATCTTCCCACAAATGCCGATCTATCATCAGATACCATGCCATCGGATGCATGCTCAGCGCATTCGCCACCACATTTGCCTTCCCGAGGTGATACTGTAAATCGATCTCGAAGTCCTTTATCAACTCCAACCATCGTCTTTGCCTCATGTTCAGCTCTTTCTGTGTGAACACATACTTCAAGCTCTTGTGGTCAGTAAAGATTTCCATACGCTCTCCGTATAAGTAGTGTTTCCACAACTTGAGTACAAAGATCACCGCAGCTAACTCTAGGTCGTGGGTAGGATAGTTCCGCTCATGAGTCCGTAATTGCCTAGATACATAAGCAATCACTTTCCTATGCTGCTATAGGACACATCCTATCCCTTTCCCGAAGCATTGCTGTATATGGTGAAACCTCCAGATCCTGAAGGTAATGTCAGAACTGGAGCGATCGTCAGCCTCCTCTTCAGCTCCTCAAATGCTGCCTGGCAGTCCTTTGACCAGATGTACTCTGCGTCCTTATGTAACACCCAGTTTTCCAAATGAGGGTAATTTTGAACTTTTGAAATTATATTATTTTTTATTGATATTTATATCACATTATGAATTTTGGTGATTTTTAATCAATTTAATATGGTTTTAAGTCATGACTTGTGATTTTGATGTGCTGCTAGTGAAACCCTAGAGACTGTCTGACCTAGAGCCTAACCATGTGATTGGGGATATTTATTTATCATTTTTAGCCTAGGAGTAATTTGGTCATTTTGGCTTATTAGAATTATTTGATTAAATATTGATTTTTGGTGGATACTTTGACTTTGACTTATTGAGGCTGGGTGGACTAGCCTAGAACCTAACCCTAGCTATGGTAACCCTATTCAAACTTGAGTTAACCCATTTTAGTCATTAGAGATTGGTTTTAGAATGAGGGGATTAGGTTTAGTGAAATAAAGTCATGACTTATGGTTTAATGCAATGACTTGTGATTTAATGACTTAATGACTTGTGACTTAAGCCCATTGGCCCATGACTTGAAACCCTAACCCTAGCTCTTCATTTTAGGCAGCCACAACAGCCCAACCAAGGCCTAACTTCAGCCTATATAATGTCTCTACACACCCCTTGCCTCCTTTAGAACATCCCTTTGTAGGAAACCCTAATTTCTTCCCCAAATTGCCTAACTCCTCCATTTCTCCACCAAATTGATCCCAACCTCTTGCAATTGGATCTAAATCTGGAGGGGAGATTGAAGGAGGCTTGCTTGCAAGGAGTGGAGCTCTTTTGGACACAATTGAGGAAGAGGAATTCTTTAATTTGGGGCTTTTTATTGAAACTTGCTCTCAATAGGTAAAACCTATCAAAACCCTTCCATTTCCCAATTTCTTTGCATGGTTGCATTCATTAGGGTCAACCCTAGTTGTCCCTCAAGTTTGGTAGGAATTAGACTCGGTCTGGTGTCCGTATCGGACACGTATCGAGTTGTATTGCTAAGTGTTTGATGAAATGCTTGAATGGATTAAACCTTTGTATTTTCTAAAAAAAATTACATATTTGGGAAGCCCTTGATGTGTGTTTTCGAAATCTTACTGACTGAGCACAATTTTGAGTCGGATTTATGTCCAAATCTGGACACGAACCTGTGTACGGGCCCCCGTACGGTTGCCCTGCCTCTCGAGCACTATAGCGGACACGACACAGCACGTCGTGACATGAAATTTTGTGGACACCTAGGCCACGTATCTGACACCACACTGACACAATTTTAGCTCATCTCATCGAGCGGATTGAGAGAAATCCTGCCCGCACCGAATTAACACTGCACGTCACATTGTTAAAAATGTGCACTGATACGGGCTTGTAACTTGGACACGACACAGGATCGACCCAGGTCAGGGTATGGGAGTCCTAGCCCTACTATGGATGAACCCATATGCTCGAGCCCGACCTACCTCGAGCTCTGTGTCGAGCCCATGAAGGCTCGACACACACGCACAAGGGTGCACTATTTTTTTGATACCAAGAAACTGTGAATTGATTTCCTGAATTTTCCAATGAAGTGAACGGTTTTGTATAGATTAATTGGGTGTGTTTTGTTCCCCCATATGCATCTGAGGATTAGCTACATATTAGGGTTTATATTGCAGGGGATTAACTTCGAAATTGCATAGGGGCTTTGGGTTCAATTGAACTAATATACTGTTTTTCCAATATTAAGACTGATTCTTTTTGAATACTGCTTGACACTTCGTGGACACATGTTTGACACATACTCTGACACACCATGCTGTATTTGATACTACAGATGCACTGTGACACTCTCAATTCATTTGATTCAATCGACACATTACACTCACTTCACACACACACTTGTAATTGCCACACTTGCTCGACACATTCCTAGTACTCACACACTCGACCACCCCTTTCTAATTCCTGCAATGTTGATATGGTATTCAGATTTCATATATATAGGTTTAAGTTTGGGTTTGTATATGTTGTGTATGTTAGATTTAGACATGTGTGAGTCGAGTGTCAATACTTGTACATATGTGAAGGTGAACCAAGTCTTTTTGGAAGTGAATGTTGAGTTTGGATATCTGGGTTTAGGATTTGAGTAGGTGATGCTGAGTTTGAAGGATTTAATGAGAGAGTTGACAATTGGTTTTGAATGTTGAGTTGATATTTCAAAATATCTGAGAATTATGAGGATGTTTTGGTTTGGCAATTGGTTTGCATTAGCATGCGGTTGGCAGCAAGCCCTGCGGGCAGCAGTGGCTTTTGGCATTGATGTTATGTATTTTGGATGTTATATAGATAAATGTTATTGGGGTTAGTTTGAGTTGAGGGTAATCTCAATTTTTCTGAGATATAGGGGAGGTAAGGATAATAAGGGTGAGTGCACTCTATAGGAGCTAGCACCTAACTAGATGTATTGTTTTAGCAAGTGGTACGAGTGAGTAGGCAGGGAGAGAGAGCAAGATGATCAGCACAGGAATGGCCAGGTGCCTTGCAGCCGGTCCTTGTGTGATGAGACTCTCAGTCTCAGCTAACTTTCATTTTAGGCTTATGAGAGTTTGGGTTTTAGGATTAAGAAAGCTGTGAGTGTTCTCAGGAAAAAATAGAGGATATGGGTTGGCTTGACAGGTTTAGTTAACAGTAGGAGTTTTAGTTAACAGTAGGTTATGGGGGTCTGTATTAGGAATTGAGGGAAACTTCTGGTGAGTAGAGGATTGATGTATCAGGGAGGGTCTTGTGTCCTGAACCTATGGGGTTAGATATATGAGTGTGTATGTGTTGGGGTTTAAGGAAATTAGGATATTGGTAAGTGAGAATTTTAGTTCATGTTAGGATTAGGTTGTAAGCAGTTAAACCTGAAATTGCCTATACTGCAAACAGCTTCCTGCACACATTTGTTCACTGCAAACACTCATTTCATTCATTCACTGCCATAGAACATTCATTTCACCTGTATTCAGTGATACATACCCTGCACTTCAATTCGAATATTACCCTGCATAAGTATGGTATGCTGTATAGTATATTCTGCTATTGTATCAAGACTTCATTAGCCACTGCAAGTACTACATACTGAACCCTTCCTTGCATTTACAGTTTACCTAATTTCATTGTCCTGCATTCCTGTACATTATTGGTATCAGGACATTGCTGCCCTTTCCTTGTTTGGTTCAGATTGCATATATGTGTTTGCACACATATATGATAGTCTAATGTTTACTTTGTGTATTGTTTTAGGTTATGAGTTGAGGGCTTGCCTTAGCTCATTTGCCCTCATGGTTCATTGTAACCATACATATGGTATATATGGGTTGATGCATAAAGTTAGGAAATAGGGAACAACATGGTTGGGTAGAGGATTACCTATAGGTTCACCTATATATTTTGTGTAATGTGAACATCTCGTATAGGTAAGGGTAATCACATGGTATATGTAAATGCATGTGAATATGTGGGGTATTGGTAAATGTAGGTAAATGAGCATGGATACATGTATACATGAGAAATGTAGTGTAGGCTATGAATATAATGTGTGTATGAATGTATAGGGATATGAACCTGTGTATGTATGTATCTAAGCATATATGTAAATATATATATAGTATATAATATGTGATGATTGTGACTTGTGATGTTGCTTGGTTACTAGTATAGGCTTGGCTAGGCCTAGTGAGACTTAACTGGATTAAGATTGACCTAGTTGACTAGTATAATTGACCCAGAGTTGACCAAGAGTTGACTTTGACCAAGATTGACCTAGAAATCATGTAGATTGCATTCTAAACTTCATTTACCTTGTTTTAAAACACATTATAACCTGTACTGCTCTATTTAGGACATTGTGACTCCGGTACAGACATCTGATATTATACTACTCTTTTCAGAGTATCAGGCGAGTACATTCTCTGATAGTTCTCTCATTTATTTGTCAATTACTGTACTTCAGTTCTAGTTAGTTGTATGTGATTCTCTGTTTCAACACGTATGGATATTTCTGGATTCATGTATACGATACACATTTATTGTCTGGCCTCTATTACTGGAATTATTTACTGGTATCATCATATCTGGCTGGACTCATCTTGAATCATTGTGTTGGATTTCTGGATTCACTTGCTGGGAGGGAAAATACTAGATTAAGACATGTAGACATACCCCAATTCTGGAATCACCCTATGCTGAATTGAACTGGAATGATAGCCATCTCACACCCGGCCAGGTGTGTAATGTGCCGGATTACCTATAGCCATTTTCAAGTCGATCTCGGTATTTTAAAACACACTGCTAGAGTATAGGCTAGACTCACCCTGGAATCATTAATCACTATAACTGGAATCGTCCCTTACTGGATTCATCTTGTATTAGATTCATCTTGTACTGGACTTACATTGGAGTTACACTTGTCTACATTACTGTCTGGACTTATATCATATTAACCTGGTTCAGCTAGTTCTATTTTTTTACAGTCTTTATTGCCATGATTCTTCTCTTGTTTAGTTACTTACTTTCCTTGCACTTTATCTGTCTTTCTTACCATCACCTGAATATAAACTGCCATGTTCATCAATACAACTGTCTATAACTGCTTTATAGTTTTCTGTCATTTACTTGGGTTTTCTAGATGAGATTGTGCTTGTTCCTGTCCTGACTGGACCTGTTGAAATTTTACAGATAATTGCCCTGAGGACACTTGCCCTACTTATTATGGACCAGGAGACGGCTTAGCTACCTTTGGCCCCGGTACTCAGGAGTGATCGGGATTTAGTTTAGTAGACTTGCATCTGTTTTTATGTAGAGCTTGTTGTATAGAATTGAGACTTGAGATGTATTTGAGATTGTTCGAGATGTTGTTATTATTTCAGTAGTTATTGTTGTCTTCAATTTTCTTAGTTATATTTCAGTGTTATCTTATCGTGCTTAGACTGTGATTGAGTTACACCATATCTTATACTTGTCCTCCGTTCGGAGTTGATCATGATGAGTACATTATATACTACATGAGTTGATGGTTAGTTAGAGACTTAGAACAACATTCTACCGCCGACACTACGACGTAGGCTGGGCACTGTTATGTACTCGTACCCTCACAGTGTGTGCGGGTTGTGACACCTTCCGCGTTAGTTTCGTCATGGGTTCAGCTATCCTAGCAAAGTCCTGGACGAACTTCCTATAATAGCCGGCTAAACCCAGGAAACTCCTGATCTCTGAAACTGATGTCGGAGCCTTCCATGTCTCAACGACAGCAATCTTCCTGGAATCCATCGAGATCCTCTCTCCAGTGACTATATGACCGAGAAACTCCACTCGGTCCAAAAAGAACTCGTACTTCGACAATTTGGCAAACAACCTCTCCTGCCTCAGAATCCCTGAAACTATCCGCAAGTGCTCTGCATGCTCCTCCGACGTCTTCGAGTATATCAGGATGTCGTCGATAAATACTACGACAGATACTGGTGAAATGTCTTATTCATCAAGTTCATAAAGACAGCTGGCGCATTTGTGAGATCAAATGGCATCACCAGAAACTCGTACTGTCCGTACTTCGTATTAAACGCCATCTTCTTGATGTCTGCAGCCCTAACTTTCACCTGGTGGTACCCAGATCTCAAATCTATCCTGGAAAACACCTTTGCCCCACTCAACTGGTCGAACAAATCATCTATCCTGGGCAGAGGATATTTGTTCTTAATGGTGATGGTATTCAACGCCCGGTAGTCAATGCACAACCGGACTGTACCATCCTTCTTCGGCAGCACTGGCACTCCCCATAGAGAAGCACTAGATCTAATGAAACCCTTTTTCAACAGGTCATCAATCTGCTCCTTCATCTCTACGGCCTCCTTGGGGTTCACTCTATAGCAAGCCCGGGATACTGGTGATGAACCCGGTACTAAATCTATAGTGAACTCCACATCTCTGTCAGGCGGAAGTCCTAGAAGATCCTCTGGGAATACATCCAAAAACTCCCTAATAATAGGGTGTGGCGGTGCTAACTCCCCAACTTTCGCATAACAGTTCGGATTTAGGCTGATCTCCGGCCCTTTCCTCCTGACACTGAATGGTGTCGTGCCTGGGGGACTGAACAGAATTCTACCCTCATAACAGTCTATAGCTGCATGGGCATAGCTAAGCCAGTCCATCCCCAATATGATATCATATCCGGGGAGTGGCATCACAAAGAATCGTCCCCTAAACTCTCTTCCAGCTATAGTAATTGAGCATCTATAGATAGCTCTAATGGGCTGTGGTCCGCCTTCCGTTATTACTCTACTCATCTCCTTGGTAGATGTAGATACTAAGTGGTGTTTATGCAAAAACTCTAATACAGGAAGCTATGCGATACACCAGAGTCAAACAAGCATAGAGCTAGAAAAGTATGCAAATAAATATGACCTATGATGACGTCAGCCAAATAATCTGGTTTTGAAACCTGCTCCGGTTCTGCCTCAAGAGCCAGACTATAAGCCTTCCCCTGGGGTCCCTTCTGCTGCTGCAGATGTTGCCCAAACCTTTGCTGCTGAGTCGAAAGCGGTGGTCCTCTAGACGGGAGTCCGACACCTGGTACCCTCGCTACTGGGCAGTCCCGAAGCTGATGGGTGGTAGACCCACAAGCTAAATACTGCCCTAACCTCTTCCTACAAACGATAGTGTCATGGCCTAGCCTCCTACAGAATGCACACAAAGCTCCCTTCTGCTGCCGGGGTCCCGGGGCTCTAGCTGGTGGGGTTGGGTGATGAGGTTTGGGAGGACGGTATGTGTGCTGGTGCGGTGTTGGTGCTCTCGGCTGGAAAGCCTGACGCTTGGACGGTCCCTTGAGGTATACAGAAGCTGGCCTCTTGCAAGACAGAAGATGCTCCTCTATGCTCCGGGCCAACTCTAGGCTCTGGTAGTAGTCAGTCGTACCATTTTTCACTATAAGAATGCCAATATCTGGAACTAGACCATGGCAAAACCTACACGTCATCTCCTCTGGGTCTGCAACTAGACTAGGAGTGAAACGGCTCAATCGACTAAGCTCCGCTGCATACTCGTCAACAGAACGGTTCCCCTGCTGGATATTCTAGAATCGTAGCCCCATGGCTACCCTAGCGGTAGTCGAGAAGAATTTCTTCTTGAACTGGGTCTTGAATTGATCCCAAGTGGCCTTCCCTCTCGCGTATAGCGGCTCATTCCGGAACCAAACTCCTGCCAAGTCTATCAACAGAAATCCTGCAGCCTCGACCTGGAGGTCACTCGACAACCTAGCTCCAAGGAGCTTCCTCTCTACTGAGTCTAGCCAGTCATCTGCTACTACAATGCCCTCAGTCCCTAAGAACTCCTTAGGGTTTAGACCCATGAAGGCCTTGATTGTCCCCGCTCTCTGTCGTGGCTTTACAGGTGGTGGGACCACGGTACGTTCCTCAGAACGCTCCATGCTCTGGCGGAGTAAAGTGGTCTGCTCCTGATGGGTTGTTAGGAACCCCTGGATCAGAGTGAGCAGTTGGTTCCCGTCGAGTGTGACGGAAGCCTGGGCAGGTATAGTGATAGGTGGTGGTGGGAGTACCGGGTCCTACTGAGACTGTGATGTGGAAGGTGGTGAAGGCATCTGGGTTGGTGGATTTGTGTAGTGGGGGAGTAAGGTAGGTGGAGGTGTATCGGTAAACTGGTCAACCGACTGGATGGAAAGTGTTCCATTTTCAGGTGTGACATACTGGGATGAGCGGGTGAGCACCATCTAAATAAATAAAAGGACTTATAAGGACTCTTTTAAGTAATCATTCATAAACAACAAGAAAGTCTAATTTTGAAATAACGAGCATATGATGTGATGTGTTTCCTATGTTGCAATCCTAGTATTCCTCTAGGTGTTCTAAGCGTCATTCCTAATATTGTCTAGTCACCTTAAGTTCCTGATTGTAGGCATGCTTGGTACAATGACGTAACCAAACAATTTAGTCAGGACCTGCATGGGCCACCACTAAAAACATGTCACGATTCGCTACCCAAATTATTGGGCCGGGCCGAGTCATGTCCAGCCTACGCTTGAGATAAAGCGTAGTAAGCTGTTCTAAAGAATAATAAGATAAGACTAAAGTGTGCTAACAGTTCTATATGTAATAATGAGACAGAAATGTTCCAAACACAAAAGTCGTCTCGTATATAAAAAAGATCCAAGTACAAGTCCAAAATGTAAAGCTGGATACAGGTCCAGTCACAAAATACATAGTCTAACAATATGACTACTCTCGAAACCCCGAGCAACTACGCAAACTAGACGAGTTTCCTCGCAGGTACATCCTCGTAAGATAAAGCCTGGTCCTCGGCAGCAACTCCATAATAGGAATCACAAAGCAACTCCTCCTCAGTAAGTATACCTACAATGTTATCCTGTCAGCACGGGAGCAAGTACTGAATCTAACAAAAATATAATACTGAGCATGTGATGGAAAGAGAAAAAATAATATATCTTGTTTTATCCAGTTTTATATACATTTTATCGTGGTAATAATTATTTGTTTTAAAGTTTAAAACTGTAGTAGGTGAGTGATCAGTCAATAGGTAATCAGGATGTACAATAGTACATATCAATTTTCTAAAGTGTACATATGTACCCTTAATGGCATCGGTGTATGTCCATACATAAACGCGAGATCAGACATGCGACAAAGTTACATATAGAATGTAACAGTGCTCGGTAAATACATACGGAGAAGGGGGTCATGATCACGTACACTACTAACAGTTTGCCCTTAACCCGTTGTTTAAACATGTGAGAGATATAAAAACTGTCCTAAGCATGGTAGAGACTAAAAAGTAATACAACATGTGAATATTTAACTTGCTACCCCAAGGATCAGCATTTAACATGGTTGAAAATCACAGTTTATTGTTATAGCAGTATGTAAAGTTTGTAGAGGTACTTGCCTTTAGCAAAACAAGGTAGTGATAGAAATGCTAGAGATGCCTGGTGACTCGTCACTGTAGAAATAATAAATAAACTTAGTTTTCACACTAAATTAAACACTAAAACTCTAGTTGTGCGACATGACTTTCTGACTGGACACGTAGCTAAATGATGATTTTAGCATAGAAGGCCAATGTGTGGTGACACAATACCCAAACTAACTTTCTAGGGTCTTTACACTAGTGTAGGGGGTGGTCCAATACTACAATAACTCAAAACAACACAAAACATTGCAAGTCGTAACTATTCAATAAATAAATCAAACTGTACACTATGTTCCAACAATTTTTGAGATAGACAAAAAGTACAATTTTACATAAAATAAAGTACCAAATTGATCTTTGTTAATTATAGAAATTTATACTAATTTTTTTGGAGTTTATAAACCTTTATAGATATTTATTAAAAATCAGCAAATATATGTATCCTGAAAATGAGTTCTGTTTTCCTATTTTTATAAAATGCCAAAAGTACATATTAAATGCTGGAAAAATAATAATAAATTTGCTAAATTAACATAGTATTTAAATACAATTTTTCTCAGATTTTTGTAGCACTTGAAATATATATAAAAATTTAAAAACAGCAAGCAACAGTTTCTGGAAAATAATTAATTAATTATTTACTATTTTGTCCACGTATTCGAAATTGAACCGAAGTTCAGATACGGGACCCAAAGCCATGAATCAAGTCCAATATGACTTGTACAGACTCTGAATGTATTAGACACAATTGAGCCCAAAAACCCATGCCAGGTTTGGACATCAATTGGCCATGATTTATAAAATACAGAAATTTAAATATGTATATAAATATATTTTAAAGTGGCAAAATATACAAGTCACAAAATTATATAATAACTTGTGAAATTATACATAATAATATTTTGCACCAAAATTGTATTTGAAAATATATACATATTTATACAACAAATACAATTATATATATATATATATATATATATATATATATATATATATATATATATATATATATATATAAATATATATAAAAATTATGTATCCTAGCCGCCTTCGCCTTCTCCGACCGTTTCTTGTACCTAGGAGCGTCGAATCTAGCCTTTATGGCAGTCCACTTCTCGGGCGTGATCCAACCTTGGATCGGTTTTTTCGGAGCGGTCTCGAGCCTTCTGGTCGTCGATCGTATCCCAGATCAATTTGGCAGCAACGACAGGAAATTGCTTCACGATCGTCTCAGCCCAGTGTGGTGGATAAAAATATATTTTCTATAAGAATTAAATTATTTAGTTATATAATATGCATAAAAGATGATTTATACTAAAAGCAATATACTTTAGTTACCTTGAAGTGGGTAAACCAGAATGCCTTCCTCTCGTCCGAGGCATCTGAGTAGTTGATCCAAGGGCCCCCGTAGTTGGACCTCAGAAATTGCCTCAATGCCCTCTGAACTGGAGAAGGAAGATATCTAGACAACGGTAATTAAATTCATGAATATATAGATATAAGTATAAATAAATGTTAACTAATTAATTAACTTACTTTGTAGGCCCATCGGACCAACTTTCCATCCTCGTCTAGTCCGGAGGGACACATGGGAGATCGATCAGATCATATGAAGACGGCGTAGGTGCGACCTCCTCCACCCACTCCTCCGTCTCCATAGTGTCGTCCACATGAGGAATGCTGCTGGACGGGCTAGGATCAGGCCTGGAACTGTCCATCCCAGGAGTACTGCCACGTACTGTCGACGCAGATGGTGATATTAGTGGTTGGTACACTGGAGTGTTTCACTTAACAAAATGTCTAAAATTTTGGCTTTTGAAAATAAAACGAGAAAAAGTACAAAAAGTACAAATATTCTGGGAAGTATTGCTATGGAAGTCTGATCTGAAGGCGATCACTTTGTTCCTTGGACCATACGATGATGATGAAGATCACTGCTAGAAGATGAACAGCCAGAAGAACTAAGTCACCAGAAAGGTATCGACGCACTTGGGCACTGATGGCGAGGTCGAATGCTTTCCTGCTTTGCTTCACTCTGTTCTAGAAGAAAAGTTGAAGAAGAATGCTCTCGAAAATCAAAGTCTCTGGGCTCTGATCTCTGTATTCTCCCCTGTCTCTCTACTAATGATCCTTTTGTTATGAAAAATAAGTCTATTTATAGACTTAACCCATTGTGCATAAAAAGCAACAAAATTGGGTTTTTACGCTGGTAACTGTCACCCACGATGGAAGTCACCCTCTGCGTATGTTGACACGTGTCCCATTATTTCAACAAAAATAGGGAGCACGTACACACGTTCCTCAATAAATGTGGCATGAAAGCCACGTGGATAAACCACGTTCCAAAGTAGTCAGGAAGGATCGGGCGTAAAAACGACCCAAAATATGCTCCTGGCGTAAAGTAGCTACTGGTGTAAAAATAACCCAAATAAAACTTCCTAGCATAAAGTGGCTAAAATAGCCTTGAGCATAAAACTTAGCCCAAATAGACTTTACGCTCACAATAGCCTTGAGCGTAAAAACTCACATAACTATCGTGCGTAAAAAGAAGTAATTATTGAGCGTAAAGTAGCCTTTTTTGCACACCATACGACAAGTATCGAGCTTGGTGAAAATTCGATCTTGTCGACTTCTGTGTTGTAGGTTGTCAGCAAATCATTATGTCATAGTCATTGTCACTTGCATTAAATGCATGATCTGACAGCTTCCCAGCGTAAAGTAGCTAGCGTAGAGGGTAGCTAGCGTACAGATTAGTCTGGCGTAAAAATAGCTCTAATAGAGAATTGCTTGCGTAAAGTCTTCAATTCCTTTGAATTAGTCAAATAAAGCACTTTTTACGCTCCTACAAGATCCCTTCAAAGTTTTCAGAATTTGAAAAGACTTCAAAAATTTCGAAATACTTTGAATATAAAAAATCAAGAAATGGCGCCGGTCAATACTCAACCATCATAATGAATTTTCTCTCGAATCATTCGAACGCCTCTTCGTCTCCCAGAGTTGCATTGATAATGTTCAATGCCCTCTAAACTGGAGAAGGAAGATATCTAGACAACGGTAATTAAATTCATGAATATATAGATATAAGTATAAATAAATGTTAACTAATTAATTAACTTACTTTGTAGGCCCGTCGGACCAACTTTCCATCCTCGTCTCGTCCGGAGGGACGCATAGGAGATCGCTCAGATCATATGAAGACGGCATAGGTGCGACCTCCTCCACCCACTCCTCCGTCTCCATAGTGTCATCCGCATGAGGAATGCTGCTGGACGGGCTAGGATCAGGCCTGGAACTGTCCATCCTAGGAGTACTACCACGTACTATCGACGCAGATAGTGATATGAGTGGTTGGTACACTGGAGTGTTTCACTTAACAAAATGCCTAAAATTTTGGCTTTTGAAAATAAAATGAGAAAAAGTACAAAAAGTACAAATGTTCTGGGAAGTATTGCTATGGAAGTCTGATCTGAAAGCGATCACTTTGTTCCTTGGACCATATGATGATGATGAAGATCACTGCTAGAAGATGAACATCCGGAAGAACTAAGTCACCAAAAAGGTATCGACGCACTTGAGCACTAATGGCGAGGTCGAATGCTTTCCTGCTTTGCTTCACTCTGTTCTGGAAGAAAAGTTGAAGAAGAATGCTCTCGAAAATCAAAGTCTCTGGGCTCTGATCTCTGTATTCTCCCCTGTCTCTCTACTCATGATCCTTTTGCTACGAAAAATAAGTCTATTTATAGACTTAACCCATTGTGCGTAAAAAGCAACAAAATTGGGTTTTTACGCTGGTAACTGTCATCCACGATGGAAGTCACCCTCTGCGTATGTTGACACGTGTCCCCTTATTTCAACAAAAATAGGGACCACGTACACACGTTCCTCAATAAATATGGCATGAAAGCCACGTGGATAAACCACGTTCCAAAGTAGTCAGGAAGGATCGGGCGTAAAAACGACCCAAAATATGCTCCTAGCGTAAAGTAGCAACTGGCGTAAAAACAACCCAAATAAAACTTCCCAGCGTAAAGTGGCTAAAATAGCCTTGAGCGTAAAACTTAGCCCAAATAGACTTTACGCTAACAATAGCCTTGAGCTTAAAAACTCACATAACTATCGTGCGTAAAAAGAAGTAATTATTGAGCGTAAAGTAGCCTTTTTTGCACACCATACGACCAGTATCGAGCTTGGTGAAAATCCGATCTTCTCGACTTCTGTGTTGTAGGTTGTCAGCAAATCATTATATCATAGTCATTATCACTTGCATTAAATGCATGATCTGACAGCTTCCCAGCGTAAAGTAACTAGCGTAGAGGGTAGCTAGCGTACAGATTAGCCTGGCGTAAAAATACCTCTAATAGAGAATTGCTTGCGTAAAGTCTTCAATTCCTTTGAATTAGTCAAATAAAGTACTTTTTACGCTCCTACACGACCCCTTCAAAGTTTTCAGAATTTGAAAAGACTTCAAAAATTTCGAAATACTTTGAATATGAAAAATCAAGAAATGGCGCCGGTCAATACTCAACCATCATAATGAATTTTCTCTCGAAACATTCGAACGCCTCTTCGTCTCCCCGAGTTGCATTGATAATTTTCAGTTTCCCATAGGGAATATGAAGGGTTGATTAATTGTATATATAAGGAAAAGCTTTTCATTCTCACTTTTCATCCTCATATTGTCATGGCACCGAAGAAAGAAATAGAGGCTGATAAGGAAAAGGCCCAAGGCTCAAGGCTTGACCTAGAGACGGAAGTCGATCAATCGCTACGAGCATGCAACTTCATGGAGTGCTTTGGACTGATACCAGCAATCTTCGATCGTATAAATGGTGGTCCTTCAACAGCCTACGAAGGATCCGGTGATACAGAAGCATTCCTCAATCTGATACGTCGTTCAGGGATCCACAATATGTACCAGTTAGGCACCTCCCTTTGTCAGCCCAACGAAGGAGAGAAGAAAAAATAATGTTTTGTGTAGGAGTGTCATCTATGCATTGTGACACTCAACTTATCTGTAGTGGCCTACTCTCTTTTTTATAAAATAAAATCCTGGTGTTATTTTCACCTTTATTCTTGTGGTGCATTGATATAGGATCATTCTACACCTTTTTTGATTATTTCCATGTTTGCTCATTCCCAAAAGAAACAAAACAACACGTGGCAGCTGTTCTGTGGTTGTGAATGCCTTTTGTTAGGATCTTTTCCGAAATATACTTACGCCATCTGCTCCTTTGAACCTTTATAAATAGCTGAGTTAAAGAATGCATTCTCATTCTATTATTATTCTTCTTCTCCGAAGATAGCTTTTTGAAAGATTTAATTCTCCAACAAGAGATTGATAATGGCGATGCTTTTCGATGCCGTTCTCCTATGCGTCATATCACCAGACGTTGATTCAGCTACTCTTAGGGCCGAACTATCTGATCTTGATGGTAAGCCCATCATGAAACAGTAGCTTTTCTGTGTATAATCATCATTTATCCATTGTTATGCGCATCACATTTCACCGAAATAGGTATTTGATTTACATAAAAGGGGCAGGGTACGCTCAAGGTGCGCAATCGGCTGCCTTTGAGCTTTTGTTGAAAACAAGCGCCTGTCTTTGATATATAAGGCACGCCTGCTGAAAATGAGCCCAAATCCTTAATAGATAAGGTGCGCTTGAAAAACGAGCACAAATCCTTGATAGATAGGGTGCGCCTGTTGAAGACAAACATTTGTCTTTAACTGAACAAAGTGCGCGAGCATCTGTCTTTGACTGAACAGAGTATGCCCGTCTTTGATGGGCCAGTTTGCGCCTGATGATGATGACACTTTTATTGATTAGTTTCTCTTTTTGTGCTGTTTTTTGCAGAAGCTTGGTTAAAGAACTTTTCCAGAACTGGCATTGGCGATATAGATACCGTGGGGAGCATTCTTCTGACACACACATCAGGGAGCTCATACATTTTCGACGCACAAATCAGACAACTCAGAACTCTTCGTGGGATAGAAGGGTCTTCCTCAGATGGTAGGAAGAGCCTTTATACACGAAAAGTTAGATGGTGGAGTCAACTCTAACCCGAGAAAGTGGGTAGTAGAGTTCCTTTTACGGCAGAACTAGGAATCGTATCCCAATGCTGGATACATTCCTATCTTTTTTGAAAGGCCGTCATTTCTCCACCAGTTGTATTGGTAGCAACACGTCTTCGGGCTGCCATACTCTGGGATTCTCCTTTCGTCTGAGAGAGAAGACCAGAGTTAATTCCTACTGCTCTTGTCGCCATTGTGGCTCAGACAGCAAGGAATTGCCACCAACAACGAATCCGATGAAGAAGATCCAAAGAAGTAATAGATCTACATTAGGTCATCGTTGTCGTATAGAATAAAAATCCAAGATGTAATAGATTTCCATTATGATTTGTAAGAAAGTCTAAGAAATATAATAGACTTTTATGATGATAAAGTGAGAATGGAAATGACAAGTCTTCTATACTCAATAATTTATATCTATCCAGAGGTAATATAGACATAAATGAAATCTTGTTTTCTGTTTCAGAGTATACAATACTATCAGAGGTAATATGGACATGATAGATCGTAACAACTCAAAGAAAAATAGATTAATATCTATTCAAAGGCCAAATGGACATGATAGATAAGAAAAAAAGTAGATTTAATATTTATTCATAGGTCATGAGAACGTGATAAATAATAAATCCAACTTTTTATACCAACTGGTAAGATAAAAGATTAAAATTTCTCTTCGAAGAGACAAGTAATCAGCTTAACCAAGCATTGGTAGCTGGAGAAGAAGACAGATGTCATGCCAATATCGATGAAAGAATGAATGAACCAACGTTTCTTTTGGGAAAAGACAGATCAATTCAATTCCACAATTAAATGGATGAATCTGATATAATGAATGGATAGGTCTTTTCGGGAATGTAAAGTTGTTTCAATTTCCAAGACCAGTTCATTAATAGTTCTCTCCTATAAATAGATGAGAACTTTTTTATAAAGTTTTATCCTTGTTTCCATTCTTCTATCGAAAATGTCTTCTAAGGACGTGCAGCAAAAGACGGAAGTCACCATGAAGGTTGAGGACGTCATCGAAATGCGCCCCGTTGAGCCAATTGTGTCGGGCCCAACCGGAATAGGCGAAGGCACTTCCACGCCCAAGCCACCACAAGACATTTTTGCGTTCTTAACAGAGTCAGGAAAAACTCCTGAAGAAGAGGCGCTGAGGATGGCTGCCTGTAAGTTTTTTGTGAACTCAGGCAATGATGTCTTCGATGCATTGGCTGACTATGTATTCAATAAGGAAGGCAGTGGTCCTCGTCCTTAATCCTTTATTCTGAACAAAAATAAAAAAGATTTTATTTTCATTCTTTTTTTATACATAGTACTTCTTAAGAAATTTGCCATTGATCGACATCATGAGTAAATCTTCATTGGGCTTAGATAACCGATAGGCACCATTGGAAAACACGGTTTCGATTACATAAGGACCTTTCCTTTTTGCTTGGAATTTACATTTGCTCTTATGAGTCATTACCATCGGTCTTCAACAGCTAAAACCAATTTACCGACCTTGAATACCCTCTCTTTAACTTTACGATTGAAAGTTCGAGATATACGGGCTTGATATAACTCAACATGCTGTTGCGCTTGAAGACGCTTCTCGTCCAATCCTTCAAGTTCTTGGAGTCGTAAGCGATCATTATTCTCTGTAGTTAACTCATTAGCAATGACTATTCGAAGAGATAGAATCTGAATTTCCAATGGAAGGACAGCCTCACATCCGTAGACCAGTAAAAATGGTGTAAAACTAGTAGGATTTCGGACTGTCGTTCGATAAGCCCATAAACATTCTCCAAGTTTCTCATTCCAATAACGTTTATTAGAAGAGACAAACTTTTTGAGAAGTATGATGATCGTCTTATTGAAAGCTTCGGCTAAACCATTTGCAGCTGGATTATAAGCCGTAGAAGCCAGATTTTGAATTCGATTCTTATCACAAAACCGATACAATGCCTGACTGGCAAATTGTGGTCCATTGTCATGAATTATCCGTCGAGGAATCCCGAAGCGATAAATGACATGGTGTTTGATAAAGCTAATCACATTAGATGTTTTCACTTCAACAAGGGGAACTGCTTCTGCCCACTTAGAAAAGTAATCGGTTATGGCCAATATAAACCGATATCCCTTTACAGAAGAAGGATTAATTGGACCAATAATGTCCATACCCCAAGCTTCGAAGGGCCAAGAACCTGCTGTAGGATGCAAGAATTCAGACGGTTGATGAATAAAATCAGCATGAATCTGACATGCTTTACATCGTCTGGCATAATCTACAGCATCTGCTATCATGGATGGCCAATAATATCCCATTCTTCGAATGCGGTCTTGTAATTTCGGACCTGGTTGATGAGCACCACAAACACCATCATGAGCTCCGCGAAGTGTTTGTTTAGCTTCACTTTCTGAGAGACAGCACAGCAAAAGTCCATCATATGAACGATGATATAGTATATGTAAAGACGAATCATAATAAAATCGAAATGATCGTCTCTTGATTGATGCCGCTTCTTTTGGATCTTCAGGTAAAATTCCATGAACCGCATAATCAATGAATGGACTTCTCCAATCCCTCTGTTGGGAACATGACTCTGTAATATAACTCTATTCAATATACAGATTATTCTTGACACAGAATAAGTCTCGGTCAAACAATGTGATTGTGTTTTGTCTTCGAATTGGAACAGCTAAGTCTGCAGCTAGGCTAGCAAGAGCATCAGCTTCCACATTCTGAGAACGTTGTACGAATTCGATGAAGAATCCTTTGAAAGAAAGGAGTAACTCGATTACCACCTGATGATAAGGGATGAGATCAGGATTTCTGACTTCATAAGTCCCTCTAACCTGATTAACAATCAGTTAAGAATCTCCATAAGCTTCCAGGAATTCAATATCTAACTGTTTTGCTACTTGGAGACCAATCAACAGAGCATTATATTCTGCTACATTATTAGAGCATGGCTCATTGAGAGAATAAGTACGGTATATAACCATTTTATCAGGAGAAACCAAGACGATTCCTACTCCGGAGACGATATTGCCTTTAGGTCCAACTCGTGATGCTCCATCAAAGTATAATTGCCATATATCATCCCTCAAAGTCATGTTGCAATCCACAACTTCATCTGGAATATCTTCATATAGCTTTGATGTCTCAGGTATAGGGTGAGCTGCTAAGAAATTAGCTAATGCTTGACCTTTCACTGATTTTTGAGGTACATAGACCATGTCATAAGGAGTGAGCAACATTGCCCAGGTAGCTAACCTGGAATTAAGAATGCTTGGTTTGCTCATCAATATCCGAATAGGATTTATTCTGGATATGGCGTGAATAGTCTATCCTGACACATAATGCCGTATCTTTTGAACAGCAAAGACCAAAGCCAGACATTCCTTTTCTACAGGAGTATACCTGTGTTCAGCTCCGACCATCATTCGACTGAGATAATAAATTGCCTGTTCATGACCCATATCACTTTTTTGTGCAAGAAGAGCACCAAGCAAATGATCTAAGGATCGGACATATAGCAAAAATGGTCTTCCTACCACTGGTGGTACCAGAACATGTAGATTTGTAAGGTATTGCTTGATGTCATTGAAAGCTTTTTGACACGCTTCATCCCAAATAAAGGATACACCTTTTTTAATAGACGGGAGAAAGGTTGACATCTCCCCGAGAGATTGGATATAAATCTCCTGATATAAACAATGCAACCTTGGAATTCTCGAAGTTCTTTTAGATTGTGTGAAGGACGCATTTTAAGAATTGTTTTAATTTTATCAGGATCAACATGAATATCCTGAGAAGTGATGACAAATCCCAAAAACTTGCCACTGGAAACCCCTAAGAAAGACTTAGTAGGGTTCATTTTCAATTAATGCTGACGCATCAATTCAAATACTGTCTTCAAGTCTTGAATGTGATCATCTTTTGATCGACTTTGACAGTAATGTCATCTACATAACATTCAACTGTCTTTCGTAGATGTTCCTGAAAGATGTTGCTCATAGCCCGTTGATACGTGGCACCGGCATTTTTGAGACCAAATGGCATAACCGTATAGCAGTAAACCCCAAGGGGTGTTCGAAAAGTAGTATGCTTCTCATCTTCTGGATGCATCTTGATCTGATTGTATCCTGAGAATCCGTCCATGAAAGACATGCGTTCAAAGCCGCATGTATTGTCTATCATGACATCAGTAATTGGAAGTGGAAATTCATCCTTTGGGCAAGCTGCATTAAGATCTCGAAAATCTATGCAAACTCAAACTTTTTCGTTCTTCTTCATAACAGGAACAATATTGACAACCCAATCTAGGTATTGTTTTTTACGAACAAAGCCACATGTAATCAACTTTTTGACTTCCGCTTCAATTGTATCCATCATATCTGGTCGAAAATGCCATTCCTGTTGTTTTACAGGCTTGGAATTAGGAAGTATATTGAGTTTATGAGTAGCAACTTTAGGATCCAAACCCGACATATCCTCATAACTCCATGCAAAGATATCAATATTTTCTTTAATCAGTTTTATCAGCTCTTTCTTTTAATCTTCGAAAAGATTCTTACTAATGAATATTGGCTTGGACGTTGTTCCATCTCCAACATCAATCTGGAGAATCTTATCTTCCGTAGGTGGTTGTCGTTGTTCAAAACGAAGTTTCCACTATGTATCCATCTGTTGAGCCCAAGGGTTATTCTCAAATGGCTCAGATTCACCATCGGTTTGGACCATGTTGACTGAGAATACACACTCAGCTTCATCATAATAGTCTTCTCCAACATATAAGGAATGGGATGTATCAGATTCAATGAAATAGATTTTTTCTGAATCCGATGAAGAGAATTCTTCTTGTATATCATCATTAAACATATGGGACGGATCATATTCCAACCCATGACGAGTTTTCTGGTAAAACGGATCACCACATAATGGTAATCGTCTACCTTTGCCTTGATTGAGACCTTGCATAGTCTTCAAATCATATCCCATTTTCTGGATAATCTTGAGAGATTGCTGACTATATTTGTCAGTTCAAATTCTTCCTTTATCTTTATCTCTAAGATCATCTGTCTGAACAACTGGAATATTTCTAGCCAGGCCAAACACAATTTGGTGCTTGTTTTTCTTATCAGATGGAATCACGAAATAAGATTCTTCGTGACGTCTAAAAGTTACACAAGCTTGTGATGAAGCAGCTACAGGAAGAAGATAGAGAGAAGATGTCAAGAACTTTTGAGCATAAGGTCCTACATCAACATGAGGAGGAAAAGAATTTTCCTTATGGTCAATGTATAAAGTTTCCTCAGTATCTATGTCATCTTTATATTGATGACTTTGATCATCAGGAGATAAAGTCATTCTTTCAACAAATTTGACAGCCATATACTCAAAAATGAAATCTTCATTGATATCAAAAAGTACATAATGATCAATATTTACATCATTTACAATTTGACTACTACGCTTCGGATTGATCATTAACGGACCGTCATCCGTCTTCTGCGTAGACTTGTCAAGGTTAATGACCAATGGTGGTTCTAGATCATTCGTACGAGAATTATGTCCCTTGACTTTGATTATAAAAGATTGAACTTGGCTCTTGACAGGAATACTCATTGATTCCTCATATGAAGCTTGAGTTCTTCCTTTGACCTTGATCATCAGAGGTTGATCATTGACAGGTTGAGGTTGGATTCGACCTTTGACCTTGATCTTCAAAGGTTGGTCTTCTGGAAGATCTTTATTGATGGACTGATCTTCGACAGGTGATTGATCTTCAGCCATATCTGATATCTCTTTCACATGCTGTTGTTTGGAGAGTATTGAATCAGAAAAATAGGCTTCGATACCCTTGAAAGGATTGATATCAGTAAACTCAGTCTTCACAACCCCTTTGGAATCCACGTACTTGAAGCATTGGTGGAGAGTTGAAGGTACGATGTTATGCTCATGTATCCACGGTCTCCCGAGAAGAATGTTGTAGGATACGTCTGAGTTGATAACATAGAAGGTTACCATGGTTCGAAGATCACCAATCTGAATCTTCAGACGAATCTTCCCCAGTGGTTTACTCTTGCCAGAGTTGAAACCAACTATCGTGGTACTAGTGTAAGTCAGATCACTAGTAGGAATCCTCAACGGTCCTAGCATACTCGGAAGAATAATGCTAATAGAAGACCCAGGATCAATGAAAATCCTATCAATTTCAGTAGATCAAATATACCCAGTGTAGCACAAAGGCCTGTCATACTTGTTATGCTTCAACAACATATCTTCTTGTGTGAAGGTGATGTTGGAAATCGCTTCCATCACACTATGACATTGTGGGCAAGACACTGGTGTGTTGTCAGGACTCTTGAGTTGAGCTAAGCATGAGTCTGCTTATAGCAAACCTTCACTTAGAGTCTCCCTGCTTTCTTTAGAAAGGCGAAGCAACTCGAAGATAGAGAGTCTAGCCTGAGTATTAGCTAACTGGGCTAGAATAACAAATTTGTAGGGTTTCAACATCACCCCTTAACTTGAAGCAGATTTCAAAGGTACGTCAAAGCGTACTGCTTTCTGTTTCCCCTTATCTACCACAGATGGTTTAGCAGAAACATGAGAAGGTTGAGCTGGTAGTGTTTCCACTACGTCTTCTGCTTCTTTGGAAGATCCCTCATAATCCTTATGGTACTCTTTTCCATATCTTGTACCAGCAAAACTTTCTTCTTCAGACTCATGAGAAGGAAGTACCATATTACAGGATTTAATCTTTTTCCCCTTCTTTTTGCAAGGAAGTTCAAAACCCAATCCAAAAGTGGATTTTTGACTTTGAATCTGTAAAAGAAGTCGCATTCCTTTATCATAATTCAAACCCTCTGCCTTTTGAAAGTCATAGCCCATCTTTGTCATGAGAAGGACTGATTGCTGACTGTATAAGTAAATAGGCAATAGACTTTTAACATATGGTTCAACAGAGGAAGAAGAAGAGATCTCTGTAACTATAGAAGAATGAGGATTCGGGATACGAGAAAAAAATCCCTGTAGGAGCTTTTTCATAAGCAGCAAAAACTTATTGTGCTCTGTGTAAGGGAACACTGTTCATAGCTAGCCACTGCTGATGAGTAAGCTTGAGCTTGGTAGGAGGAGCCAGACTTGGAGGCATATGTTCAAACCTCTCAGTCGATCTTCCAAAGGAATGCCATCCTATAGATGATCCAAATCATCAGGATCTGGAATAACATGAGAAATCATGTTGCAGGTTTTGACTTTATTATCCTTCTTGGATTTTGAAGTTTTACCTTCATCTTCTATTTCAGGTACTAAGTCAGGATGTACCCACATAATTTCTCTATTCTTTAATGTGAGAGGCAACAATCCTTCATTTTTCTCTCTGGCAGGCGCGATATTCACAATCTTCATTGTTGTCTTTGGAATTAGGACAATTCCATCTGGGACTTGTTGAGGAGGAAAACCTCCAAATTGACGAGAAACCATATTGGTTGTGACCGTATGCTCATCGTTAGTTAAAGCGATGGCATTGGCATTGATCAGCTCTTGGATTTTCTTCTTTAGAACGTAACAAGCCCTGGTGGGATGATTTATGTATCTGTGATAGATACAATACTTGGGATTATCAGTCAGATTCACCTCATTAGTCCTTTTTGGCTCCGGAATCTGGAGTTTGCTACTTTTTACCAGACATTGAAATATCCCAGGAATATCACTTTCGTCAAAAGAGTATTCTTCTTTTGGCTTAGAAGACTCATGATTATTTGTGTCATTTTGTTCTTGGAAAGATTAACCATAAGGGTATCCTTTCCTTTCCCATTACGGTTGCCAGAAGTATTACCAGTAGAGCCTTTCTTTCCTTTATCTTCTGAGGCAAAAATCATCCCATGCTCACGAGCCAACCTTCCATTGGTCTCAGCAGAAACTGTTGCTATAATAAACGAGGCCCAATCTGTGAATTGGGAACCCGTGAAGACAGCAATAGATGGTCTCAGATTCATCTTGCATGTATCAATCAACGCTAAATCTGGCATACCAGGAGGCATCTTTAGAGTCGCCTGTCGGAAATATTTAATGAACGTCCGAGTATCTTCTTTCTCCTTTTGTTTGATTTCTATTAAGGAGGACATGTTCATGTCCATGCCTCCTTCATGGAAGAGGGAGAGAAACATTGCTTTAAATTCGTCAAAGGACGAAATACAATTGTCGGGTAAACTACGATACCAATCGTAAGCTGAACCCATCAAACACCCGATGAACACTCGAGTGAGAAGAGCATTATTTTTTTGCAGATGTACAGTCATAATATCAAAGTAATTGATATGCTGACTAGGAGAAGCCTTTCCATCAAACAATACCATTGATTGTGGCTTGAATTTCGGAGGAAAGGGTACATCATTCCAATGAGGAGGATAAGGTTGCTTAATCCCTAACCTCTGGAGTTGATCCTTGTGCTTCAAAACTTCAAATTGTGCTTTTAGTTCATGCATTGCTTCAATAGCTTCACTGGTTTGAGGAAGCACATTTGATTGAATGGTTGTTGGATGTACCGTAACCCCTTTTGGAGGTGGCACATCTTCTGGAATGATGGGATCTGGGGATGCAGAATTTTGGTTAACAGCAGGCTCTTGAATATTCAGAGGTATATCAACCCCTTGACTATCTTGAGTTTGTGCTACTACCTGCACCGGTGTTACCACTGTCGGCTGAGCAATTTGTTGAGTCAATATTATCTGGTGCATGCTTTGCATCATGGTAAGCATGTCCTTTAATGATTGCTCAACGGCAGTGAGACGTTGTTCTGTATTAGCAGATGACGTCTCCAGTTCATCTCCAATAGCGTAGGATTCAACCTCTCTTGAAGATACAGAGGGATTGGTATAGAGGTATGAATCAACACTATCAGTTTCGGACTCAAAAAATTAAGTACCCCCAGCTTTTGAATCAGAAGTCTGCAACTGTCTTTGCCTTCTTGATCGAGTATTCTGATATACTTCTTCAAAGGAATCAAAAAGTCTGTTGAATTGTTGTTGACCTAGAGTCAGGAACGTATTGCGTCTTGGACGTCGTCCTCTGTTGGTATGAGATGCCATGTTGACTGACGCATATGACAACTCATGTTCTTGGTCATCAGCTCGTCGTTGAGGTTTATTGAAACTTAACCGGTCAAAAACTGACCATTTAGAAGCCGAACAACAGCATTTGATTACAATCTGGTGACACTCACAATGTTGATTTTCTTGGGGGAGTGTCACGGGAGATTGTCTATTTTTACGCTTTTGCATTAGCAATTTGCGTAAATCAGAAGGAGTAGAGGGAGTAGTCTTCTTTATTACATTTGGGGTTGAAAAATGTTTAGTCCCTTGTGTATAAAGAAGATTACTGGCTGCATTTGCAGAACCAAATTTTATATTTTTACGTGCTTAGAGTTGTGTGCGTAAATCCTGAGATTTTTGAGCACGAAGGATTCCATCTTCATTGCTTGTAATTTGAAGGTTTGGTACCTTGTGTACAGCAATATAAGAAGGTTGTTGGTTGAAAATAGGAGTTTTACCAACTATGTTTTTATGCTTCATGCGTGCAGTACATTCACTTTAGATGCAGAAGCATCATTGTGAATTTTATCTACACTGTCACAGACAGGAGATTTATCTTTACGCATAGAGCGCAAAACATGAGTATCTGCCACGTCATAGACGGGAGATTTTCCTTTATGCGTGGAGCGTAAATTTTGTATATCTACCGCGTCACAGACGGAAGACTTATTGTTACGCTTAGAATGTAAAGCATTGGAGTCTGCCACATCACAGATAGGAGACTTGTTTCTACGTGCGGGGCGTAAAACTTGATTTTTATGCTCAGAGCGTAAAACTTGATTTTTACGCCCAGAGCATAAAACTGGAGGGTCTGCCACATTACAAACGGGAGACTGATTTTTACGCCTATGACGTATCACTGAAGTAGAGACTGCCTCATCACCGATGGGAGTTTCTACAACAGGAGTAGGAAGGATTCCTTTGCCTTCAGAGACAGCAGAAAGATCCGAGGATGCTTTGGATTTGGGAATCCAAACTTTCACGCCTTCCTCAATTTCTGAACATTGGAATAGCGAGTACCACCCCCAGTCCGGAGCATTTCTTCGTAGGCAGTCTAGTCGAAGTATACAACTTGAGTCTTCTTTGTCGATCCGATCGACACATCATCGTATTGAGCAATTGCCTTCTCATCAGAGGAGAAGGTCATCCCCAGCAGAGTTGCCATTTTGTTTCACTTAACAAAATGCCTAAAAATTTGGCTTTTGAAAATAAAACTAGAAAAAGTACAAAAAGTACAAATGTTCTGGGAAGTATTGCTATGAAAGTCTGATCTGAAGGCGATCACTTTGTTCCTCGGACCATACGATGATGATGAAGATCACTGCTAGAAGATGAACAGTCGGAAGAACTAAGTCACCAGAAAGGTATCGACGCACTTGGGCACTGATGGCGAGGTCGAATGCTTTCCTGCTTTGCTTCACTCTGTTCTAGAAGAAAAGTTGAAGAAGAATGCTCTCGAAAATCAAAGTCTCTGGGCTCTGATCTCTGTATTCTCCCCTGTCTCTCTACTCATGATCCTTTTGTTATGAAAAATAAGTTTATTTATAGACTTAACCCATTGTGCGTAAAAAGCAACAAAATTGGGTTTTTACGCAGGTAACTGTCACCCACGATGGAAGTCACCCTCTGCGTATGTTGACACGTGTCCCGTTATTTCAACAAAAATAGGGAGCACGTACACACGTTCCTCAACAAATGTGGCATGAAAGCCATGTGGATAAACCACGTTCCAAAGTAGTCAGGAAGGATCGGGCGTAAAAACGACCCAAAATATGCTCCTGGCGTAAAGTAGCAACTGGCGTAAAAACAGCCCAAGTAAAACTTTCCAGCGTAAAGTGGCTAAAATAGCCTTGAGCGTAAAACTTAGCCCAAATAGACTTTACGCTCACAATAGCCTTGAGCGTAAAAACTCACATAACTATCGTGCGTAAAAAGAAGTAATTATTGAGCGTAAAGTAGCCTTTTTTGCACACCATACGACAAGTATCGAGCTTGGTGAAAATTCGATCTTCTCGACTTCTGTGTTGTAGGTTGTCAGCAAATCATTATGTCAGAGTCATTATCACTTGCATTAAATGCATGATCTGACAGCTTCCCAGCGTAAAGTAGCTAGCGTAGAGGGTAGTTAGCGTACAGATTAGCCTGGCGTAAAAATACCTCTAATAGAGAATTGCTTGCGTAAAGTCTTCAATTCCATTGAATTAGTCAAATAAAGCACTTTTTACGCTCCTACATGGAGTACTAGGAGACGAGGGACCGACACCGTCATCCACTAATGGAGTACCACTCCGTCCACCGGTGGAACCTCTACCTCCACGGGATACTCCACTACCGTCATGGAGGTACGATCCTCTGCGTCTTGCCATACCTGATAGAAATAGATATCAACAAGATAATAACCATGCGTTTAACATATGACAGTTTATAAAACTAGACTCGAAGCAACCCTCCATTGAATTTCTAGATAATAACCATGAATTTAACATATCACAGTTTATAAAAATAGACCCGGAGTAACCCTCCATTGAATTTCTATATAATAACCAAGTCTAGATAATAGCATTCAAAAACATCCAAGTCTAGATAATAACCATGTTTAGAAAATAAGAAACATCAAGAGTGGTAAAAACATCCAAGTCTAACCCAGAAATAAGTCTACCGAAAACAAATCCGGTCAAGTCATATCATACTGCTCTACCCTCTACGTAGGCGCAGAGAGATCTCCCTTCTCAGCCACTGCGCATAAGTAGTATCCACGCTAGCAAGATCAATATCCATAGGAACTGGATGACTGGAACTCCCGGTACAACTGCCTTTTGGTACCACCTTCTCCTTCACATCTATCTCGGCTTTAGGAATCACTTCCTCCTTAATAGTAGGAGGAAGTTCTTCCTTAACCTTCATCTCTGCTTTAGGTACCACTACCTCTTCAGCAGTAGGAAGAAGCACTACCTTCTCACTAGCAGGAGGTACCACTACCTCCTCAGCAGCCATCTGTGCCTCTCTCAAGCGACGTACTTGGGTCATGGGTGCCATCTCGTAAGATTGATGGAAACATAGAGCTTTATTAGGGATTAAACAAAATGACAGTATTAGACATGTAATATGTAAGATTCATTGTTGCATGGAGATTAATTAGTAGTTAAACATATTTTACATTTTATTTTATTTTCAATCATCTTCTAAAAATTTATCTTCTTCGTCCTCCGTATCCTCATTTTCCTCTTCCTCCTCATCTTCGCTTTCATCTACTTCATTTTTCTCTTCGGATACTTCTACCTCTTCTACACGATTAGACGTGTAATATGGAAATTTTGTTGTGTCCACGTCAACTATATTTGTTACGAGAGGTAGCTCGTCCTCCTGATATGCTATTTCGTCAACATCGTAGGATAAGTAGTGAAGTAAACTAGTTGAGCCTGACTTGCTAGGACAAATGGTTCGTATCCTTGATATTGACGCTGGTAGTTAATATCCATAGGATCATGCATGTCAATTTTCCAACCTTGATCTTGGATCAGATCGAACCAATCACACCTGAACAACATGATCCTAGCCGGCTCTATGTGATAGTTATATGTCAACTCCACAATCTCCCGTAAGACGCCATAGAAATCTTTGCTCGGATTGACATCTTTGTAGTTTGTAGATCGGATACACAAACAACTATTTTTGGTCGAATCAAGATCCGAAAAGTTCTCTCTGATCGGAGCCTTTGTTGACTTGAACCTAAACTCATTCACACAATAGCTTGGCCAGATTTTAGCAAAATAAATGGGCCCCTTAGGTAGAGTTCTAATAGACTCATTCTCTAGTATTGCATCAGGACGATCGACATAAATACCACAATATAAGAAATTAAATTCAGCGTTCCATTAATTACTGTGCAAAGTGCATATACGAAAAGTAATTACTAAGCGTCTTACATATGCACTCAACCATGAAGGAAAATAATGTCTCATTTCCTATTCCAGTTCTTCATCAGTTATGTACTGTCTACTCGACCTTACCTCATCATTAAACATGCTAAAAATAATAAGACATCGACCAATTAGTGTAATATTAATATTAGATACTATTATATGCATAGATGACATAAATGTGGACGTATTAGTTACTTACCCCTCGAGCTTCTCCATTTTATCCTCGTCGCACTTGAGTAATATATATAACTGAGTAGCCCTTAGTTCCTTGTCAT
Source organism: Iris pallida (assembly GCA_029216955.1). Lineage (NCBI taxonomy): Eukaryota > Viridiplantae > Streptophyta > Magnoliopsida > Asparagales > Iridaceae > Iris > Iris pallida. The sequence goes on from JANAVB010011526.1 coordinate 41,759, forward strand.
TCAGATATCTTTTGTCACTACCACTTTTCTAGCTTGAGGGTATTTTGGTCATTTTTAAAAATTTTGGAATTATTTGGAATTATTATTTATTATTTAGATTTATTAGAATTTAGTGATTTTTAATATAATTGATTTTGGTCCTATAGTTGACTTTGACTAGTGTTGACTAGGAGACTAACCTAGAGACTAACCTAGGTCATGACTACTTGGTTAGGTTAAGTAACCTTAGCTTGACCTAAGTTAGCGATGATTAACTCATTAGAACTTATTTGGAGGGATTAGAATTGATAAGGCTAGAATGGCTTGTGACTTCATAAGTCATGACTAATGACTTAAGCCTTAAAAGGCCATAGGCCCACACCATGTAGCCAAACCCTAACCCTAATCAGCACATGGCCGGCCACATGATCTCCCCTCTATTTAATGTTCCTCAAAGTTAGGGCTAGCCTCCATTAGGATTTTTGGCAAGTTTTAGAAAGAGGTAAGTCTCCATCTTCAATAAATCATAGAAAATCCATTTCAACTCCTTTTTCCCCCAAACCAATTGCAATAGGTTCTAATTTTATTCCTCTTGCTATTGGTATCAAGAAATCTCAGCTTGGGAGCAAATTGGAGGAGTTGGCTATCAAGAGAAACACCTCTCTTTGGAGCTTTTTGAGGATTTTGATACACATAGGTAACTTTCATTCTACACTATAGAATTCTGATTTTATTGCATATCTAGGGAGCCCTAGGCCTAAACTAACTGTAGGAATAGGTAACCCTAGAATTTGAGTCCAATTCGTGTCCTATTTGGATACGTATCAGTGTCATTGGTGCATGTGTTTGATAAAATGCCCCAATGGGCATTTCGAGTGATTTTTAAGAAACTAAATGAATAGAAAATTAGGTTTATATGTCACTTACATGTTTCTTATGTCTTTGTGTGGTTTTCGTGTCGTGTCGAGTCAGCACAGACACGTGAACACGCTATCGCGCGTGCACGGGCAGTTTGCATGCCCTGCTTCACGGGGGACACAACTCATTGGACACGCCACGAGGACACGAGAAAATTGACATGTGACACGGGGCTAACACTGACACGGGGCTCTCCAAGTTTCAGAGCCTCACATGTTGTATCGGACACGCACGAGCTCCTGCATCGAATTTGTACTGAATCGATAGCAGTCAATTTCGTGCACTGATACGCGTGTCCTTTCTCACGCACACGTGTCATGGACACGTATCAGTGTGTCCTAGTCCTAGCCCTAGACCTAGTCGACACTTGGACATGACCACGAGGTCCGTGTCGTGTCCTGTCGTGTGCACGAATACTGCGAACACGTACACGAGGTCTAGTTCACTGCACTGTGTCCAGGTTTCTGTTTTGTGCTTTTATTTGTTTGGACACGTTTGTGTCCTCGTGCTTGGACACAAATACATCATAAGGCATGTACACAATATATACTTACATTACCAACCACTGATTTGGTGTTTAGTTTAATTTTGATGTTCAATTCTAAATTACCCCTAAATTCTGATACCTTAATATCAGTTCATTGCTCACTGTTTTGTTCCAGATTTTTAACTCGAATTTTGTCATCATTTTTAACCTATCTAACACTGTTAAATAGTGTGGTTTGAACCTCTAATGTGTACACATATATGTTTGCTAAGTGTGTGTTGAATTTGGGACTGTTTTGGTGTTTGTTGGGTTCAAATTCTGAGAATGTTTATGTGGGGCTGAAAACTGATTTTTAGTATTCTAAATGAACTGAGATTTCTGGGTATTTGAATGGGACTGAACAAAGATTTGGTTATGGTTGACTGAACTGAGTTTTAATGGACTGATTTTCAGTGTTTTAATCTGGGATTTAGTTAGGACTGCCCTGTGGTTTATGCATTGGTTTTCAATGGGTTGCTTCACTGATTTGTGGCTGTCACACTGTTTAGGTTTCCAGATTTTTTATTGTTGTTGCTCACTGTTTTCCTCACTAATTCACACACACAAGTGTCTATGCCTAACACCACTCACATGTCTATGTGTCTCACTATTATACACACACACACACAAGTATCATTCACTAATTTTTACTCACCTCACTTCACTGTTACACACTCACACACTCTCATGTTTCACACACACACAAACACATTTTATTTCCTATTTCTTTATGCTTATGAGTATGTGAGATTCCATTTTTAGGTATCCTATATATGTGTGATATACTATAGGTACCTATATGCATATGTGTACCATATTATATTAATATGGATATAGATAATATATGTATATGTGTATTCTACATTGGATTGTGTGGTATGGCCATATGTGTATCCTATAGTAATGTGTGTGCCTAATATATATATATATATATATATATATATATATATATATATATATATATTAGATATATAATGTCATGTAGATATGTGTTATAGGTTGGTTTGGGCATGGTATTGCCTAATAGCTAGTCTAGGACTCTTAGCCTATGGAAGTGTCTGTGTGTCAGTGTAAAGTCTAGATTAGACTTGTGTAGTCTTGTTAGACTTAGAATAGACTAGTTAGACTAGTATAGACTAGTTTGACTTAGGTTTGACTTGGTTGACCTAGTTTGACTTCTAGGGTTGACCAGAGTTGACCAAAAGTTGACTTTGGTCGAGATTGACCTAGATTCATGTAGTATGCATCGTAGTGCATCTTATTACCATTCTGGACTTGTTGTGACTTGTGCTGTTCTGATTAGGAGCCAGACACCACTCCTCGGACAGTATATTCACCTTGGACATTCAGACATCAGGCGAGTACATTCTCTGATCATTTTATATCATGTTTAGGATTATATTCCTGCTTTAGACTATCTTACTTGATGCTGACACGATGGAACACGGATTAGTACTATATGGATCCCTTCATGAGATGTTATCCTTCTCGGGAGCATCAGATACTTTTGACCAGTGTGTTTCACTTACATCACGTATCTTATGCTTCTATTATCATGAATCTTCGGGAATCAGCTAGTGACTCATGTACTCACATGATCACCGAGCATTCACGAATCAATTCATGAATCACCCTTATGGGCAACGTAGTATAATCATGAATCTTAACGTAACTTGAATGGATCTTTGCGTATTAATTAGGGATGGGGGAGTATAAATGAACATGTGAATAAATCCAAGTAGTGTAATCATGAATCAATTCCAAGTAGTGTAATCATGAATCAGTCCTTAGCCATTCACATGTTTATCCAGTACTCTAAAAATCTAGCACTGTCTCTCTTCATATATATCATAGATATTTACTTACAGTCTCTCTCTTACATTATGCTATTCTTCAGTTTCCTGTATTTTATTCTCTAGCATGATTATATTTCCTTTCCTGTTATGACTTGTTGAGATGTATTGTGCTCGTTCCTGTCCTGACTGGACCTGTTGAAATATTACATAGGATGAGGACGAGGCTGGCTGTCCTACCTATTATGGGGCTACTTTAGATGACAGCTGTGACTTGGACCAGCAGCTGGACCCTATAGCTGTGGACGACACTCCTCTAGACTAGGATGTCTTTATTTATATTCATTCTGGATGATTGTATATATTGATACTTGGGATTTGGGATATGTATTATCTTAGACACTTAGACTCTCTGTTTGTACTTGGGATTTTCTTTCATTTCAGCAGTATTTATCTATCTATCATCCCATCTTGTCTTCTGCCTTAGTTTGTGATTGAGTTTACTTTCTGCTATGTCACCCCCATTCGGGGAGTATAAACTGTTTAGAATTTATATTGTTAGATGTTGTGACCTAGGACAGCGTTCTACCGCCGACACTACGGCATAGGCTGGACGTACCCACGTCTCGTGCCCTTACTCTAGGGTGCGGGTCGTGACATCTTTTCTTTATTTTCCCAAAGGCTTTCTGAAAGCATTGAAGACTTTCAGTATTGTATCATTAGATTCAAGATACCCATCGTCGTTTCTCAGAGCTCTTGTTCTATTAATAGCAACATGTGGCTTGAAATACATCGAGCAGAAGTTTGTAATCTTCTCGAGAACATAGGCTTCACAAATAGAACCCTCAACTCGAGCCTTATTTTTCACCTTTCTTTTTAGGTGGTTCAAATACCGCTCAAACGGGTACATCCACCGATAATCGATGGGCCCACCAATATGTGCCTCTAGGAAAGATGAATTGGCAAACGCTCTATGGAGTCGAAAAACCCAGGAGGGAATACCCTCTCAAGCTTGCACAGTATTATTGTAATATCCTTCTCTTGCTTTTCTAGACGATCGACAAGCAACTTAGTAGAACAAAGATCTCTGAAGAATATGCTCAGCTCTGTCAACGGATCCCAAACGACCGGCGGTAATAATTCCTAAACTGCGATCGGAATTAACCTCTCTATAAATATATATGTGACAGTCGTGGCTCTTCATACCCGTCAGTTTGTTCTCCTTCGGGTCGACGCATCTTCTTAAATTCAACATCTACCCGTCAGAAATTTTAGGCCCTAATCTACCTACAAAGTCTTCCTTTATCCTTCCTGTCTAGTGAGAAAATTATCCTAGACTACTTATACTTCCCATTGCCTTCCTTTATTAAATGCAATGTAGGACGTCTGCATATATCTTTCGAGTCCAACCTGGCCTTGGGATTGTCTTTCGTCTTTTCCTTTACGTCCATCACAGTATTAATTATGTTGTCAAACACATTATTCTCGATATGCATGACATCAAGGTTATGTCTGATCAGATTGGTGTTCCAATATGGCAGGTCCCAGAATATGCTTTTTTCGTCCAATTATGAGTGCGGCCAAATTCATCACACTTGTATCCCTTTGTAGGCTCTTCAATAACACTTGGAAAATCCTTAACCTCCTCCCATATCGTGTCTCCGGTCCACCTTGGCGGTGGATTGGCCTTCTCCACAACCCCGGCACGAAAAGGATTTATGTTACTCCGGAATGGATGGTCCTTCGGCAGGAACTGTCGATGACAATCAAAGAAGCACGATTTTCCTCCGTGTTTCAAACAGAAAGCCTTCGTGCGGTCCATATAATATGCGAAGTTACGTGTAGGCAACTCTAAAGGGGGTGAATAGAGTTTGTGTCGATAATAACCAATTAAAAATGCAACTCTATATCACCTCCAGAAAACAACTATCAAGAGAGTAAGTAATCAGAGAAAAATACAGAAATAAATAGAGATCAGAAGAGCATACGCAAACAGAGCATACGCAAACACAACAATTTTAACTTAGTTTTTCTCGTGGAGGACTAGTCCAGGCCTGAGAACTCTAGCTCAAGATTGAAATCCACTATTTGTGAAATAGGGTACAACCACGTGCCTTTACTCAGAAGAGCATGCCAACTTCTTACAACTTCGCAGAGGCAAAACTTGGAATTGCCCAAGTGACTTTTCTTTCACTTTGCACACAACTTCTAGCTGATATCGCACTGAGCACCTTGGGCTAAGGAGAGTTATTGCTTAGAAGATATAAAAGAGTGGGGCTTGGAGTAGTAGAGCTTAGAAAGCTTGAATATTTGAAGGTAAGAGAAGATTTGAAATGAGAGAATTCAAGCTCTATTTATACTAGTCTGAGGAGGCAGAATTCGGCCAGAATTCTATCCCATGAATTCAAAATTTTGAACGTTGGACAGCTAGTATCAAGCGGGCCCTAAAAATTAGCATCCTAATTTTTAGGAGGCAGAGTTTGGACTGAACTCTGCTTAGGGCAGAGTTTGACCCGAATTCGGTTTCTATGAGGCCAGAACATACAATGGACTATGAGAGGATTGGTTTGGTTTGGTAATTTTCTTGTTTTGTATGGCAGAGCTTGAAGAGTAAAGTCTAGGTTCGAGATAGCTCAATACCACTCAACGTACATGTTCCTAGACTCAATAAAATGAAAAGTACAGACTCAGTACAAATACAATTGCATGATCAACTTGTTGAAGACGTCTGTTTTGAGCTTGATATATTATAGAAGATGTTCTTGACTTTGAGCTCAATGTGTCGTATTGGATCATGTCAAATATTATTTTGTTAATTCTCTAAATTAGGTTGACTGTGATCCAGTTTGGGTCAACAATCTCCTCCATTTTGATAATTGATAAAAATGATATTTGTATGTTACAACATTCATACCTGGACACATGTTGAAGGGAGTCGTTTGTATTGAGTAGCTCCCCCGTAAATAGATATGTCGGCTTCCCCGTAATTAACTATTTCGGTTATGTCCTGATATAAAAATATTTTTCCAAGTGCAACATAATATCCAAGATCATATAATATCCAACAACATATAAGATCATTATCAACCAAATATCAATAACATATAAGATCATATCAACCAAATATCTATGCTTCTCCTCCTTCGTCATTTAGCAAAATGAATCATAGCTCTCCCGTAAAGAGAGATAAATGTGACAAAGTGAGGATAGCAAGCACACAATTCATAACCATAACCAATTATCTTAAGAGACAACTAAGCAGTTTTGATAAACCCAAGGAAATAAACTAGAAGTTCATACATGATAAACTGAAGTCTAAAAATATAGTACAAAGAGTGCTATTGTAGTGCCCCGTCCCGCTCAGACAATCGGAGGAATCGAAATGCCGACGGCGTTCGGACTTAGCCTTGCAACGGCTGCTTGAAGACTCGCTCGGTCGAGGCGACCGCTCACTCAGGTGGGGTAGTTTCGGTAAACTTGCCTCATCTTAGCCTTCACATAATAAATCACACGTTTTCAACTTGCACAAGTAGGCTTGATAATAAAAGAGACGAATCCACATAAGGGAATAATCCCGACGGGTCGAATTGAGTTAGAATATGGAAAGGTCCAACGGTCGGCTTAGAGTTGGTGCACGGCGTGCTTTGAAAATGACACTCGATCCTTCGTCCCGTGGCTTGGAAGAAGAAAATTTGGTATTCGTCGCAAAGCTAAGAGTTAGCCTAAGTCATAGGCATCGCCCATATAAACGCTTCATAAAGCATGCACGCTTGCATAATGCAAGGCTTGGGATAGCCTTTGCTCGTCCCTCGGGTAAAGTTGTAGGCTTGAGTAAGTTAGAAAAAGTTATGCCGGTCGACCTAAGTCATTCCAAGTGCTGTCTCGCTCTTTCTGCGATTGTCAAGTTAAATAGTCCTACGATCCCATGGCCCGTCGTATAAAGTATAACTCGGGCGGTAGCGTTGCGTAGAACACGGTTGGCTTAAGGCACGATGCACGGACTTAGTGTCTAAGGCACGAGCTACGGTTGATTTCAAGTCGAGTATAGAAAAAGGGCTATCAAATGGTCGTTCTGAGTTGAGTAAAATGATATGGTAACATGGAAGAATGCTCGCGATCGTGGGTCATCGAAATGATCTCAAATGATAGAAGTCTTGATATTGGTTTTGAAAGAGTTGGTAACACGGGAAGAAGAATGACTGTGTGAGATGTCAGTTTGAGTCGAGTCTTACATAGTCATTGAACAACTTGTCGACAAGGGCTATGTTTCCACGAGCGGCAACCGTGGACGCCATGGGACCGCATCGTCCTGGGGGGAAACAAGGTATAGCCGAGCTGGACCAACCGCTCAGGTTAGTCGGAAACTTTCAGCGGGGCTAGCTACCTGCGTTAAAAGGGTCGCCGAATAGCAAAGCTATAAGTTTAGGATAGCTTGTCATGCTAGTGGCTAAGTTCATATAGATTTCGGCAAAATAGCGGCTATCCGCAGGTGTGCCTTTGGATTGAGTCGAGTTGAATAGGTGCACGATCAAAAGATAATATTTGGGCCTAAGATTTGGCTGCAACATAGACACCGTGCTTCGGCACGAGATGTGGCGTCGAGTTTTGAGTTGTTGGATAGAGTTGCATAATTTGGGATTGAGTTGTCTTGGGTTTAAGTCAGGAATTGCCACAAGGCAAAGTTGGTTAAGTGACACTAAGTTCACAAGTCTCAATTGGGTCAGTCGGTGATCAAAGTAGCAAGGGCCGCGAGGCGGCGATGCGGTTAAGTCTCACTGAGTTACGAGGCACGGCACAATAAAGGAGGTAGCACGGTCACACGGAAATGGAGTCTCATCGTGCAGTCGCGTCTCTGATTTTGGGCCGTAAGGAAAACACGACTTGATTGGTTAACGTTGTTGCTGCAAGCACGGGATGGTCTTGAGACACAAAATAGGCCAAGCCGTCTGTCCTAAAACTGATCCTAAGGCAAGAGTAGAAAGATAATCATAATGGGACTATGTTGCACAAAGTAAATCAAACGTGTTGGTTTTGTATGGGTGGGCGAGTAGCTCCTTCCACCAGTACAGTTGAGTACTGACACCCACATAGTTTTCATATGCAGGCACAAGTAGAAGCTCGTGGCGCGGAGCTTGCTTTGATGCATCGAGACACGGAGTTCCTTGGCGATTCGAAGCGTACGGTCGCATGGAGTCAAGACTTATACGGGACATAATGTATGGACGTCGCCTTCCGAAGCATCCACTGGCTCAAGACTTGTATTGAGAGATGAGAGAGTGCTAAGTGACTTGTAATGTGAGAAGAGTAAGCTTGAGTGACTTGTAAATCTTGGCCTTGCGCCCCATTGTAACCTTTGTTTCAATATCAATAAAGAGCTTCTTTTGAATAACTTGTGTTTGCTTCAAATTTCTGCTGATATTATTCAATGTCTATGCTTGGGACTTCTGTGCGATGACCCCGTCGCAGCCGCTGTAATCGGCCGTTATGGAACTCGCCTTGCACGAACGCAATCTAGGCTCGTGCGTCATCACCCCTTAGAGAGGACGATCGCTCCTACGGGAGCGGGGCATGACATAATGGTATCAGAGCATGGCTTTACGTCCTTGGACCATCGATTGAATTCTTTAACTCCGATGTTTTTACAAACTCTGAATTATTGCTTTCGCATGTTGATATCGTTGGTGCGCCCTCTCTCAAATCTCCCACGGATGTCCATACAATAAGTCTATCTATTTTTTAAAATATAGGAGAACAGTTTTTGACAAAAATAAAAAGATGGTTCGCGTAAGCACGGTTGGCTAAGTCAGGCTGGGCATATATACCAAGTTACGTCGACCTTAGAAGAGTTGAGTGCGAGATTCGATCCGTCTCGGATGATAACGAGTTGGACTCGATTGAGTAAATGAGATGACTATCGATAGGTATGCAATCGAGCGACGATAACGTCGGTGCGATATAGATGAGCGTGCTTGGAAATTGAGGAATGGTTCGAACGAAAGATTTGAAGAAGCAATTTTGACTCGAATGATAGTTTTGAGGATTTATCAAATGACTTCATCCCTGTGTGGTGTATGCGATAGCTTCAAGGATGTCGATCGATCGATAGAGGATACGGGGTGTCGATGAGTCTATTAGCAAACGTCGTGTTATGCAAAGCCGTAGATTGAGTATTGTTGAATAAGTATAGTCTTGAGATTTGACGAGTTGATTCGAACAACTTAGAAATTGACGCACATGGAACGTGTACGGGATTGATAATTGTGCAAGTATGAAACGCAAAAATTATTGAGTAGGTGAAACTGAATCGAAGAAAAGTTAAGGTGTGCGAACGGATGACTTGATAAAGAAAATCGATAGGTGGATCGTATAGAAAAAGTTAGCACGATAAAAAGATAGCGTACATGAAAAGTTTGATTCAAATGTTTGAAAATGACTTTGAGGATTGGAATGGATGTCGTTTGATGATTGAGTTAGCAAGGAATGATACGAATTGAAGAAAAATGTTGCTCGATGACTTAAGATAAACGGATGAACAATACATGAAATTGGTTTGAGGAAATTGATGTTGTGAATGATTCAAGGGATAATGATCAAACTTGAAATTGAATGTCGAGGAGATTATCCAGTCAGACGATAGCATCATTCGCACGACTCGAAATTGGTTGCAAAGGAAGATCGTCAGGTTACGCATATCGTTGATGGTATTGAGGCGTATCAAAGATCGATATGTAATAACTCGGGGGTACTCTGACTCGGCGAATGACAATCGTGTAAGTGTTGTTGTTCGGTTGGATGCTATACTTAGGGATTTGATTGAGATGAATGTTGGATGAAAATGATTATATTTTGGTGGTTACGCGGATAACCCCAGCGTCGATATTCTTGTCTTGCGTGAGCGCAACTCCAGCCTCGCACATGCGTCGCGTCGGATTTGTGGTGGTCATTTCGCGTGAGCGCTGACATGGTGATTTATGTCGCAGGAATGATCGAACCCAGAAAATTCGGACACGGCAACTTTGATTGTCTCGACTTGTTGGTTTGATGCGAATGAAAATTCGAGGATATTTGGACTTGCGATTGACGAATGAATGAAACTTGGGGATTGAATAGGTCTAATCTACTTACCGAGAATGAATTAGTCTAGACACAAAATAAGAGTTACATCCCGATGAGGATGATTATCCCGCGGGAGCGTGCATGGTGATTCTTGCCCACTGTGGATAATCTGACTCGCGTGAGATCGGAGAGCAACGTATTGTTAGGTCAGACGACCTTGTGATCGATTACGTGAATTGGAATAGATGACGTAAGGAAGGTGGAATACGAAATTTTGGTTAAAGATGAATTATGTCGTAGCGTGCATGAATTGGAAGGATTGATAGGCGAATTATGTCGAACGTATTCGAAGAGATAGACTATGCAAAATGGCTTGATGAACGAGGGATATTGATATGTCAAGGAACTGGTTGAAACGTGAGTTATCGTAGGATGGCTTTGCTGAATGACTCAGACCCCGTGCGACAAATGTCGGAATGTTTGTAGAAAATCTATGATCGATGTTTAAAAATCAGAGTGATACGAGCTTGGGTAGAAAAACCTCGTACTATCAACTTGGTTTGACCTTATGATGGGGTCAGTGTTGATATCGTTGTTTGGGAGCTATGATTCCAATACTGACGGAAAGACATAGCCTAGCGGTTAGGCAGACGTCCGAGTACGAAGTTGTAGGATTTATGGAGGCACCACTCGCGAGTCTCGATTAACATGCACGTATATCAGGGACGCCCGAATATGTGCACGATCCGACTCGAGTGGTGATGGGGGATTCTCTATCACGAGGCTTGGCTGAAATACATGTATTTTGGGGACGCCTGGAATATGTGCACGATCCAACTAATTTATACGTTGAATCAAGTGAGAATTGAGAAATGGAAAAGTGTCGAGGATTTTGAAATCGTATTAAAGGAAAGATTGATAGTAGCACGAGCGTGGCTCAGATTTGGAAAATGCATAGGAGTAGAGAGTGTGAGAGTTCTTGAATGTTGAAACCAGTGATAAGTCGATAAGTGTACTCAGTTATTTTCGAAGACGAAACTTTTTCTGAGTGGTGTATGATGTAGTGCCCTATCCCGTTCAGACAATAGGAGGAATCAAAATGCCGACGACGTTCGGACTTACCTTGCAACGGCTGCTCGAAGACTCGCTCGATCGAGACGACCGCTCGCTCAGGTGGGGTAGTTTCGATGAACTTGCCTCATCTTAGCCTTCACATAATAAATCGCATGTTTTCAACTTGCACAAGTAGGCTTGATAATAAAAGAGATGAATCCACATAGATAAAGAAATAATCCCGACGGATCGAATTGAGTTAGAATATGGAAAGGTCCAACGGTCGGCTTAGAGTTGGTGCACGGTGTCATGCCCCAGAACCTGATTACTGGAGAGTGGGGGACAGACACAGTCAGCTACGTACATTGAAGTGAATCCCACCTCGTAATACGGTCGCGGCTGTCTAGATGCATGAGGGTTTACTACAAGCCATTAGTCTCTTAGGGTCAAGAACAAGCCTAGTGTCACAATCTCACGCAAACAAGTAAATGTAACAAGATGGTAGATCATCAGACATACAAAGTAAGGCATCCCAAACATTACATATTCAGATGATCATGAAGCTAGTCATACAAAATGCGAAGGCTAGCAAGAGTTTAAGTCATACATGATCAACCCTAGGATTTGTCAATCATGTTACAGCCCGTAGGTAGACAGGAATGTAAATTCAACACGAGCTAACACTTGCTCGGCGGCTAAACGCCTCAAAAGAATAATTTTACAATAGAGTGGGAGAGCAAAATAAAACTCACTCGTTGCCAGGGTTTCTTCTAGTGGTCACCATCTGGCAGGAAGGCTGGAAGATCCTCGGAGGCTGTTCCGAAATCTGGACATACAAAACCAGCTGGATCAGACCCCAGAAAGAGCAAGTGCCACAAAGGAGGCTTAACTTAAGAACTAAAACTAGCATATTAGCACATAAGTCATAGATGAAATAACATAGGACATGAGTTAAAGAAAACAGGATGATAAATGATAAGATGACTAAAGGACTATTCCGGTAACCAAGTTACAACCCGTGAACCAAACAAGGACCGGGGTTGTAACCCTTTACCTGAACGGAACTTTTAGTCTCTAACCAATTATCGATAGAGTAAAGCATATACAAGCATGTCCAGAGATAGCCATATACTGGGTCTAGACAAGACTAGACAAGATGGGACTACATCCAATATTCACGGCCAAGCAAGAGTACGGCTTGATAGTTAACTAGCTAGGGTTATCACAAGCCTAGTTACTAGCAAGATGCATTGAGATATTCCTACGGCCACAAGCCCTGCAGACTATCCAGGTTATCCAGGCGCAAGGTTCATGTTAAGAGTTATCTTGGCTTGTTATAGGTAACTTGGATGCAACACATAACAGTGTGCATAGTAATCGTTTCATATAGTTCCCCACATAACAGTGAGCTGGAAATGTGCCCTACTCGTCGGCAGGCTACAAGTCCATCAGGAAGGCACCCAGATAACGAGATTGCTTGTAGCCAAAATATCTCTCTATATGAACTACTTGATCAATCTAGTCATTAACCTAGTCAGATTCAGCATGAATCCCTGACCGTGGTAACCAGGGATACAAGTCCTAGACATGATGCGAGACAAGACTGGTAGCTTATACAAGCGCATTCAATACAATCACCCACGGTGTCATGAGAGTTTACTAGCATGTCGAGATAGCCGTCGCAACAGCATTCAAGATTACATGTTAGACTTACTTATCAAGATTACTTGTCAAGAGTGCGTCACGATGGGCCACTGTCAAGATTACTTATCATGTCAAGAGTGCGTCACGACGGACCACCATCAACAATTACCATGTCAAGGTTGCTTGTTAAGAGTGCACCACGACGGGACACTAATTCAGAGTTATCATGTCAAGTTACTTATTAAGAGTGCGCCTTAACAGGCTATTATCGTGTCATGCTACTTATTACTTGTTAAGAGTGCACCTTAACAGGCCACTATCAAGACTGAGAGAAACATGCATAAAAATAGCTAGTAACATATTCTTGAAGCCAAGGAAAAGATCTACAACTTCTATGTTGGAAGTTGTGAGAGATTCTGACCACAAATTAGCCAAATAAGACAAGAAAATAGCCAAAATAGGCATTATGCGACCAAGGGTGGATGGGGTCTCATGCGGCAGTGGATGGGTACCCATCCATTCGTCTGAGGTCGATGGGGACCCATCCATGCGGCTAGGGTCGATGGGGACCCATCCATGCGGCTAGGGTCGATGGGGACCCATCCATGCGGCTGGGTCGACTTAAACCATGTCACGCCCCAGAACCAGAATACTGGAGAGCGGGGGCAGACACAGCCAGCTACGTATATTGAAATAGAATACATCTCAACTATACGGTCACGGCTGTCTAGATATGAGGGTTTACTACAAGCCAGCAGTCTCTTAAGGTCAAGCCTATTGTCGCAATCTCAAGCAATTAACAGAGTTACAAGATGTTAGAGCATCAAATATATATATAAGGCGTCCCAAATATTACATATTGGATGATCATGAAGCTAGTCGTACAAAATGATAGGACTAGCAAGAGTTCAGTCATACATGATCAACCCTAGGATTTGTTAATCATGTTTACAGCCCGTAGGCAGACAGTAAGTAAATGTGCATCGAGCTAACAGGTGCTCGTCGGCTAAACACCTCAAAAGAATAAATTTACATATAAGTGGGTGAAACAAAAAGGAAAACCCACTCTTGGCCCGGGTTCCGTCTAGTTGTCACCATTGGGCTGGAAGCTGGGTAGATCCTCGGGAGCTGCTCCGAAATCTGGCCACACAAAACCAGCTGGGTCAAACCCCAGAAAGAGCAAGTGCCACAAAGGAGGCCACAAATAAGAACAAAAGCCAGCATATCGGAACATTAAGAATAAAAGGAAAGTACAAGTAATAAAGTACACAGGGCGATAAACGACTAGGGACGTGGAACCATTCCGGGAGCTAGGTTACAATCCTTAAACCAAACAAGGACCGGGGTTGTAACCCTTCGCCTGAATAGCTCACTGTCTCTACTCATTTATAGTTAAGATAAGTAAAACAAACATGCTCAGGAGATAGCAGGTACTGGAGCTAGACAAGACTTAGACAAGGCTGGACACCATCCATTTACAATCGGCCAAGCAAGTACTACGGCTTACTACTTTAACTAACTAGGGTTATCACAAGCCTAATTACTAACAAGATGCAAGTGAGAAACTCCAGTCCCAAGCCCTGCAGACCATCCAGTTATCCTTCCGCGGGTTGAGAGTTATAGGCGGGTACATTGCCCGGGAGACAATGTACCCTTAGGTGACTTAGAGGGTGCAACACATGACAGTGTGCTGGAAATGTGCTCTACTCGTCGGCAAGCTACAAGTCCATTAAAGCGCCCAGATAACAAGATTGCCTGTGACTGGGAATTCTCCATGTTCTAGTTTGATCTAATCATTAGCCTAATCCAATTTAGCGCGAGTCCCTGGCCGTGGTACCCAGGAAGTCACGTCCTAGACATGATGCAAGACAAGACAAGTAGATTGTACAAGCAAGCAAGCAGGAACACCCACGGTGTCAAGTTGATTATACGAGTTAATTACAAGTTATAAGTCAAGTCAAGTCAGGAGTGCGCCGCCACGGGCCACTATCAAGTTATCAAGATAATTCATGTCAGGGTACTGTCAGGAGTGTGCCACTACGGGCCACTATCAAGTCAAGTTGGTCATGTCAGGAGTGCACCACTACGGGTCACTGTCATGTTATGCTAGTTCCTTGTCATACCATGCTGTGTACAATAGTTATTCCAAACATATTAAGCAAAATCAAGTTCATGCCAAAAGGCGTAAGGATATAAAATGGGCGTAAAATACCTAATAAAATACTAATATAAAATAGGACTATAGAAGAGCCAAGATCAAGAAATAACAAATTCATCATAGACAAGTAGGTTGTGCAAGGGGGGTCAGGGGTAGGTCTGCGCAGGGTGTGTACTGCGCATGGAAGAGCTGCGCAAGAGTTGTCTTGCGCAAGGGTTACCTTGCGCAAGGGTAGACTGCGCAGGGGTTACCTTGCGCAAGGGTAGTTTGTGCAAGGGTGGGTTGCGCAGAAGTGAATTGCGCAGGAGCGGTTTGCGCAGAAGTGAATTGCGCAGGGGTTACTTTGCGCATGGCTGGATTGCGCATGGCTAGCTTGCGCCAGCGCAGTCCGGCGCAGCGCAAAGCGCTGGCCAAGTGACTGCGCAAACGGCCATGCGCTAAAGAGCACAGGCCAGGGGTGCGCAATCGGCCATGCGCTAAAAAGCGCAAGGCAGGGGGCTGTTCTTCCTGGCCGAGAGCAAGTCCAAAAACACCAAGAACTTCAATTCTTCATATTTTTGTCAAATCAAAATCAAATCTAGATTTTTAAAGTTCTAACTTGAGTAAAATTGAATTCTCTTCCACATGGAAGCATCAAAACAAGCAAAAATCAAAGTTTAATAGATCAAAACCAAGGATTTCCGAAAATGGTTAAAACCTAGATCTAGAAGAATGAAAGCTCCAAATCACAAAATTCCAAGTTCTAATGTTGATCTACATGTCCTAATCTATCAAATGGACAAACAAAATTGGGTGCTTATTTGTTGGCAAGGTGCACTTGCCTATTGGTTGGGGAGTTGTGTGGAAGAAGGAAGAAGAAGAAGTTTGTAAGAAATAAATGAGAGAATAAAGAGGAGAGAGAAAAGTAGGTGGTGTTATAAAGTGGGGGAGTTGTGGTGTGTTGAGGGAGGAGTGTAGGTTAAGGTGTTCCATTCATGATGAACCAAACTAAACCAACTTTCACAAAATAAAACCAAGCCATGGTCCAAAATCCATTTACGAGAAACCAAAATCCGCAAGTCGAGAAAATTAAAATACGTGCCAAAATCCAAATACGAGCATAAATACGAAATACAGGAAATGGGGGTGACAGAACCCATCCATACGACTGGGGTCGATGGGGACCCATCGATGCGGCTGGGGTCGATGGGGACCCATCCATGCGGCTGGATCGATGGGAACCTATCCATACGGCTGGGGTCGATGGGGACCCATCCATGCGGCTGGGTCGGTGGGGACCCATCCATGCAGCTGGATCGGTGGGGACCCATCCATGCGGCTGGGTCGATGGGGATCCATCCATGCGGCTGGGGTCGATGGAGACCCATCCATGCGGCTGGGTCGATGGGGACCCATCCATACGGCTGGTTCGATGGGGACCCATCCATCTCTAAAAATCTGAGAAGGATGGCCATGGAACCCATAGCTTCCAAGCTCCATAAAACCTTCACCGTAAGTCCAAATTTGGACTTCTATAGGTCAAAATGAGGTAGAATGAAATTCTCTACAATATGAAACAATCAAAACTTGAAAATAATAAAGTTTGATAGATCAAAACCCAAGAAATCCAAAAATTCAACAAGCTTAGATCTACAAAAAATAAACCATGGAAATTAAAAATGCTAAGTACTAAAGTGTCTTAGAATCTCGTGAGGAAGACAATGGAACAATAAAAATGGAGTTCCTCCATGAAGCAAGTTGCACTTGCCTAAGCCTCTCTTGGTAGGTGGAGAAGTTAAGAGGAAGAAGATGAAGAAATAAATGAAGAAGGAGAAGAAAATGAGAAGAGAGAGAGGGGTTGGTAGCTTTTAAAGGGAGGGGTCACATGTTGAACCAACCCAACCAAGCCATGCCAATATTAAACCAATGCAAGATTAAACCAAGATTAGCTAGTTAAGACAAATCACAATATGGTTCAGAATTTTGTACACGTATACTGAAATACGTAAAACGAAAAACGGGGGTGAACAAAGTAGCAAGGGCCGCAAGGTGGCGATGCGGTTAAGTCTTACTGAGTTACGAGGCATGACACAATGAAGAAGGTAGCACGGTCACATGGAAATGGAGTCTCATCGTGTAGTTGCATCTCTGATTTTAGGCCGTAAGGCAAACACGACTTGATAGGTTAACGTTGTTGCTGCAAGCACGGGATGATCTTGAGACACAAAATAGGCCAAGGCATCTGTCCTAAAACTGATCCTAAGGCAAGAGTAGAAAGACAATCATAAAGGGACTATGTTATACAATATAAATTAAACATGTTGGTTTTGTATGGGTGGGCGAGGAGCTCATTCCACCAGTACAGTTGAGTACTGACATCCACATAATTTTCATGTGTAGGAACAGGTAGAAGCTCGTAGCGCGGAGCTCGCTTGGATGCGTCGAGGCACGGAGTTCCTTGGCGATTCGAAGCATGCGGTCGTATGAAGTCAAGACTTATACGGGACATAATGTATGGACGTCGCCTTCCGAAGCATCCGCTGGCTCAAGACTTGTATTGAGAGATGAGAGAGAGCTGAGTGACTTGTAATGTGAGAAGAGTGAGCTTGAGTGACTTGTAAATCTTGGCCTTGCGCCCTATTGTAATTTTTGTTTCAATATCAATAAAGAGCTTCTTTTGAATAACTTGTGTTTGCTTCAAATTTTTGCTGCTATTATTCAATGTCTCTTCTTGGGACTTCTGTGCGATGACCTAGTCGCAGCCGCTGTAATCGACCGTTATGGAATCCGTCTTGCACGAGCGCAATCTAGGCTCGTGCGGCATCACGCCTTAGCGAGGACGATCGCTCCTACGAGAGTGGGGCATGACAGCTATGACATAAAAATGATAAAAACATAACTAAAGTGAACATCAGCAGCAGCAGCAGGTAGAAGACCACAACTATCACGGAGCATGGGAATGGGATGGATCGACTGAATCGCTGACAGAGTGACGAGGATCAACAAATGTCGCATCAGGATCCAAATACCGCAAGGCCCATGGGTCATCAATCTGCAGCCTTCGCAAGAAGGGTCCCGACCCGTAGAAAATGGCATCATGGGATGTCGGGCCATATTATACTGGATATCATGCAAAGTGTTGCTGATAGCGCTCATCTGCAAAGTAGTCCGACAGTCCATCTGGGTGTAGCGATCATCTTCCAAACGAAAGCGGACGCACAATAATTCGCGAATGGAGTCGAGAGTGGCAGGAGGCTCAGGCTAAGGTGCATCTGAGTCAAAAGATTTCTCCTCAACTAGAGCAGGAGCCGGGGCAGTCCTACGTGCCGTGGACAGAAAGATAGGAGCAGGTAAAAAACTGGCATTCGTCCAAAGGGATGTTTAAAGCACGAAAGATCATCGAAAGTTACATCGTATAGACAAGCGATTTGGGTTTCTTTCTTGCACGAATCATTCAATCCATCATCGTGCGAGGAAAGTTAAGTAGAATGGTAAAGTGAAGGAAATAAAGGGCTGTAATCTCAAGATAGGTAACCTCATCGGTAGATCCTGCTTTAGGCAGGATAGAAGAGAAAATAATCTGGTGAAGTTCATAAAAATGATTGTTGAAAAATTTAGCTCGAAGCTTGCGAGGACAGGTGTTGGGTTCACACATCATGTCTTTGAACCCTTCAAGAGTAATCTACCCAGTAAAAGTGAATTCATGGGCATCAATAAGACGCTCCCAAGAGTTGGGATCAGGAAGTTCAAGATATTCAGCAATATCAAAATCATCAAACATGATATCAATGTCGGCGACCCGAGAGTAAGTTAGGTTGTCATCGTGAGTCATATTGCAATAAAACATTTGTATTGCATTGAGGTATATGAGTGACGATGTGGATACAAGTTCATCGAGGCATAGATCCTTGAAATTCGGATCAAACTCGGAGAATATTGTAAAATTTATGGGGTGTCCCGACACAACACTTATGGAGCAAAAATCAGAGTACCACTCGTTAGATGCTTCTAACGAGACAAAAATATGCTCATTAAACGTGTTGGCATCGGAAGGTGGAGGAGGATTGAACAAAAGGTGAATGGGATTGACAATTGGAGGAGGAGAAGGAGGGTTCGATGAAGAAGCTCCTTCGGTTCTAACCCTCTTCCCTCGATTAAAAAGTCTAGGAGCCATATGATAAGTAAAAACTACGATATGAAGAACAATAATGAAAGAGTAGATGGAGAACAAGAGTTTATACCTCAAAATAATGAAGTAGAATTGAAGAGAATCTCCAAAAACCTTGAAATCTCAAGTTTTGAAGAAGGGAGAGCACCAACAATGGAGTTTCTAGGGTTGGGGTTTGGAGAAATAGGCTTTAAAGAGAGGTTGAAGGTGGTAGCAATGAGGAGAGAGAGTCCAAATTCATGCATATGAAGAGTAGGGCCGACTGCACTAGTTAAATCGTGGCCCTTGAATCAAATTGTATGAATGGCTATGAATGGCTGAAGGTTCTGATACCTAGTACATAGAGTTCGGCCCGAGTTCTGTGGGGTTGGTTCCAGAACTCTAAAAGACTGAAAAAAATTGATAACAAATAAAGAGAATTGTCTTGAATTAGCAATGATGAATTATATTAGCCATAAAATAATTTAAACCTTGCGATAAATTTTGTTAAACAATGATCATCACAGGTGAATCGCCTCAGATTAGCTGTAGGGGCCGGATCCCAGCTAGCGATATTCCGGAGACTAGTGCACCGTGTCACTTAGGCTTTTATGACTTGTTGTCAGAAGGACCCTTTCGGCTTGTACCCAAAGAAATTTCACCATGTACGATTATGATTTAACAGTTATTTGTGCAGGTACAACTTATTGTACGACATTTTCATCCAAAAATTTTAATTCTCGATGAAGAATATTGAAACATTCTTCGGCTAGTAGTTTTGTGAAAAAGTCTGCTAGCTGTTGATCAGTGTCAATAAATTCTAAGTTAATAGTGCCATGTATTTGATGATCACGCAGAAAATGATGTCTAATTTTTATGTGCTTAGTGCATGAGTGACATACTGGATTTTTTGGTCAGGTTAATTATACTAGTGTTGTCACAGAATATTGGTATGTGCTTAAACAATAAATTATAGTCTTCAAGGGTTTGCTTCATCCACAGAATCTGAGCACAACAATTTCCAGCTGCGATGTATTCAGCTTCCATTGTGGATAGTTCTACAGAGTTCTACTTCTTGCTAAACCAAGAGACTAAAGCCTTACCTAATAAATGACATGTGCCACTGGTACTCTTACGGTCGACTTTGCATCCCACAAAATCGGCATCAGAATATCCGACTAAGTTAAAGGAAGTGGTTTTGGTATACCACAAGCCCATCGTAATAGTCCCTTTAAGATATCGAAAGATACGCTTAACCGCGGTCATATGTGATTCCTTAGGGTTAGCTTGATATCGAGCACACAAGCAAACACTAAACATGATATCGGGATGATTAACAGTTAAATAAAGTAGACTACCAATCATACTTCGATACATACGTTGATCAACAGGTTTGCCGCTTTCATCAGGTTCTAGTTTTGTTGTAGTAGCCATTTGAGTACTGATTGGTTTGATGTTGTCATGATCAAACTTCTTCAGCATATCCTTTGTATACTTTGATTGGCTGATGAAGATGCCTTGTGAGTATTGTTTGACTTGTAGTCTAAGAAAGTAGTTGAGCTCCCCCATCATGCTCATCTCAAACTCATTCTGCATACATTTGGCAAACTCTTGGCACAAGACCTCATTAGTAGACCCAAATATCATGTCATCCACGTAAATTTGCACTAAGAGGATGGTGTCATCAAGAGCTTTTATAAACAGTGTCGTGTCAATTTTCCCTTTTGAAAAATCTTTGTCAAGTAAGAAAGTGCTAAGGCGTTCATACCAAGCTCGAGGGGCTTGTTTGAGGTCATAAAGAGCTTTCTTAAGTTTAAAAACATGATCGATAAATTTATGATTTTCAAAACCAGGAGGTTTCTTTACAAACACTTCTTTCTTTAATAAAGCCATTAAGAAAAGCACTTTTGACATCCATTTGAAAAAGTTTGAAATTTTAAAAATTTGTAAATGCACAAAGCATGCGAATTGATTCAAATCGTACAATAGGTACGTACATCTCATCGTAGTCGATACCTTCCTCTTGGTTGTATCCTTGAGCTACGAGATGGCCATTGTTACGTATGACTGAACCGTCCTCATTGACTTTGTTACGAAAAATCCATTTAGTACCGATGATCGACAGCAGGTTTAGGAACACTTTTCCAAACTTGATTTCTTTCGAACTGGTTGACTTCTTCTTGCATTGCCGATATCCAAAATTCATCAGAGAAAGCTTCTAAAACATTTTTGGGTTCTATTTGAGAAATAAATGCAGTGCTAGCTATAGAGTCTCTAACAGATGATCGAGTACTTACTCCTTTCGATACTTCACCTATTACCAAGTTTTTCGGATGAGATGGTGTAAAACGAAAATCCATCCAGAGAACTGGTTACAGGTGTTGTATACACGGGTGTAGAAGTTGATGGTCTGATGTGTATATCATCATTATCATCGGGAAGAGCAGTTGTACTATTAATCTCATCAAAGGTTACATTAGCAGATTCTTCAATAATCATAGAGCGTTTGTTAAACACTCTGTATTCTTTACTCTTTGCAGTATAACCAAGAAAAATACCTTCGTCAGCTTTGGCATCAAATTTGCCTAAGTTGTCTTTGGTATTAAGGATAAAGCAGCGACAACCAAACACTCAAAAATAAAAAAAATAGTTGGTGTTCTACCAAACAAAAGTTCATAGGGAGTTCTCTTCGAAATATGTCGAATCAACACCCTATTCAAAACATGGCATGCTGTACTGACAGCTTCAGCCCAAAGTATTTCGAAAGAGAAAATTGATTCAACATGACTCTAGCCATATCACCAAGAGTCCTATTCTTCTGCTCTATAACACCATTTTGTTGGAGAATTCTAGGACACAAAAATTCATGATCAAAACCATTTGAGTCACAAAATTTTTAGAAATCGGAGTTTTCGAATTCGCTGCCATGATCACTTCGGATTCGAGTAATCATGAAGCCTTTTTCATTTTGAACCTTTTTAGCAAAAATTTCGAAATAGAAATAGTATCACTTTTATTTGTAAGGAAGAAAACCCAAGTAAATCTAGAAAATCATTAATAATTACAAAAGCGTAGAGTTTTCCACTAAGACTGGCTACTCTAGTAGGACCAAATAAATCCATATGAAGTAGTTGCAAAGGTCTAGTAGTACTTACAGAGTTAATGGATTTAAATGAGAATTTGGTAGCTTTGTTGTTCTCACATTCGGCACATACCGTATCCTTTTTGAAGGTAATGTTAGGTAGTCCTCTTACTAGCTTCTTGGTTGACAGTCTTGATATGGTATCCATATTTGCATGACCAAGACACATAAGCCAAAGTAGTCCTTCATCTTTGTGAGCGTAGATGCATCTTCCTGTATTGTTAGTATCTCTAGAAAGATAGAATACATATATATTATCTTCTCTTATCCCTTCAAAAATTATGTCTCTAGATGATCTATCAAATATGGAGCATTTAGTTTTGCCAAAGTTAATATCATACTAATGCTGAGTAGGTTATGCTTTAACTCGGTCACTAAACAGACATCTTTAATTACGGTAGAAAGAGGATTGCCAATAGTACCGTTACCTATGATATAACCTTTTAAGTTATTTTCGAAGGATACATATCCTTCTCTCTTCATCGATAGCTTGTTGCGAATATATTTGCATTTCCAGTCATGTGTCGCGAACACCCACTATCGAGAATCCATTTGCTTCTAGAGGATGAAGGAACGTCCACCTACACCACGAGTAGATGTGACATTTGGTACCCAAATCTTTGAGGGTCCTGAAAGGTTAGTCTTGGGTACCCATGCATACAGTTTTAAATCAACTAATCTTCTAATTCTACACTGTGGTGAAGTGTGTCCATGTTTACCATAGTAGTGACATGTAGCATGTATATTCGTGTTAGGTACAGGATAATAGTGATGTCTATGTGTTTGATGTGTATGTGTGGGTGTTCTTCGTGCTTCATGTGGATAAGTATACATAAAAGCATGATTATGAGCAATATGAGTATATGTGTTTCTCTTATGACGTGTGTTTTTGTGTTGAACAAACTTTTGTTTAGTGTACATGTTGTGACCGTGATACTGGGTTCGAGGCTGAACAGCTTGTTTCTCCAGTTTGATCTCTAATCTTTTAGAGGTGTCGCACATATCATTATACTTGGCAGTTAAAGCATCAATTCTTACAGCAGCAATATTATACTTCTTTTTCTCATCTAGAAGTTCTTTATTGAGTGCTGTAATATCGCATGTTTGTTTCTCAATACGAGATTCGACATCATGTAAGCTTAATTTAAGCTTGGATATCTCCTTAGTGTTATCCGTGGGTGGTGTGTCTCTAACATTATCAAGTAAACATGAAAGTCTTTGTATCTCAACTTCATGAGTTTTGATATTATCCTTTGCATGTTTATACTTGCTAAGCAACTTCTTTTGATCTTCAAGCAAGTCACTAAAGGCATTACCAAGTTTATCAAATGTAAAGTCTTCAAGAGGATCGTTTGTTACCTTTTCGGACGTTGCCATTAGGTAGAAGTTTGCTGTATCTTGGAGAGAGTCCTCTTCTTCTTCTGGGTCACTGGCTTCGCTCTCGTTCCAAATACTTGTGTTGGCATATTTTTGAGAGGTTGGCCTCTTGTACGATCTTTCACATCGGTTTTCTTTCTTTACAGTAGGGCAATCTTTCTTGACGTGCCCCGTCTTCTTACAGCCAAAACAAATGGGCTCTTCATCGTCTTCTTTGTGTTGTTCCTTCTTTCTTTGGTTAAAGCAAAGAAACTTCTTGAAGTTTCGGACCATCAGTGCTTGATCATCACCTTCGGAATCATCGTCATCGGTATCTTCTGGAGTAGTCTTTCAGCGATGAGCTCTTAGTGTAATTTCCTTTTCCTTCGGAGCCGCCGCTTCTTCAAAGTCTTTGAAATCGAGCTCATGCATCATCAGCTTGCCCACTAAAGTTTCTAGAGACATGGTGGTGAGATCATTGCCTTCTATGATCGTCGTGGCTTTGGAGTTCCAGTTCTTGGTTAGTCCCCTTAGCACCTTGCGTATATTCTTATGGTTGGAGTAGTCCTTACCAAGAGAAGATAGAAGGTTGACGATGTCGAGGAATCTAGTGATTATCTGTTTGATCGTCTCATTGGGCTTCATCTTGAAAGCTTCGTACTCCTATGTCAGACGACTGATTTTTGATTCTTTTACCTGTGTGGTTCCTTCATTGGTCACCTCCAGAAACTTCCATACTTCGTGTGAGGTAGAGCATGTAGAGACCCTGTTGAATTCAGTCCTATCTATAGCACAGAAGAGAGCATTAATAGACCTAGCATCTAGACTAGCATGTTTCTTTTTTGGTCATATTTGTCGTGGGGTTTATCTATGAGATTCCCCTCGACAATAATTCTAGCAGGCTTCTTGTAACCATCAGTGACTATGGTCCATAAATCAAAGTCTATAGACCTTAGGTAGAAATTCATTCTAGTCATATAATAGGTGTAGTTGGTTCCATCAAATAGGGGTGGCCTATTTGTGGATTGTCCCACACCATAGCTGGCAAAGATAGGTTGTGTGGTTGCCATGGATCATCTCTAGGATGTTAATCCGTTATCAAGAAAAAAGAGCCCTGATACCAATTAAAGTTATGTGTAGGCAACTCTAGAGGAGGGTGAATAAAGTTTGTGTCGATAATAACCAATTAAAAATGCAACTCTATATCACCTCCAGAAAACAACTATCAAAAGAATAAGTAATCAGAGAGAAATACGAAAATAAATAGAGATCAGAAGAGCATACTCAAACACAGCAATTTTAACCTAGTTTTTCTCATGGAGGACTAGTCCAGGCCTGAGAACTCTCACTTAGGATTGAAATCCACTATTTGTGAAATAGAGTAAAACCACGTGCCTTTACTCAGAAGGGCACGCCAACTTCTTACAACTTTGCAGAGGCGAAACTTGGAATTGTCTAAGTGATTTTTCTTTCACTCTTGCACACAACTTCTAGCTGATATCGCACTGAGCACCATGGGCTAAGGAGAGTTGTAGCTTAGGAGATATGGAAGAGTGGGGCTTGGAGTAGTAGAGCTTAGAAAGCTTGAATATTTGAAGGTGAGAGATGATTTGAAATAAGAGAATTCAAGCTCTATTTATACTAGTCTGAGGAGGCAGAATTCAGCCAGAATTCTGTCCCAATAATTCAAAATTTTGAACGTTGGACAGCTAGTATCAAGCAGGCCCTAAAAATTAGTATCCTAATTTTTAAGAGGCAGAGTTCGGCTCAAACTCTGCTTGGGGCAGAGTTAGGCCTGAATTCGGTTTCTATGAGGCCAGAACATACAATAGGCTATAAGAGGATTGGTTTGGTTTGGTGATTGTCTTATTTTGTATAGTGGAGCTTGGAGGGTGAAGTCTAGGTTCGAGATAGCTCAGTACGACTCAACGTACATATTCCTAGACTCAATAAAATGAAAAGTATAGACTCAATGCAAGTGCAGTTGCAATGATCAACTTGTTAATAATGTCTGTCTTGAGCTTGATATGTTGTAGAAGATGTTCTTGACTTTGAGCTCAATGTGTTGTATTGGATCATGTCAAATATTGTTTTGTTAATTCTCTAAATTATGTTGACTGTGATCCAGTTTCGGTCAACAATACGGACATAAGAGATGACTATGAGTGCTCCATCCAGATAACGTTCTATAGGCCGAAAAGTCGTTGATGGTCCACATCAGTGCGGCCCTTATTTGAAAGTTCTGCTTTATGGAAATATCATACGTGTCGGTGCCTACTTCCTACATCTAATTTAATTCATCTATCAACGACTGTAAGTACACATTGATATTCTTTTCGAATTGTTCGGACCCGAAATAATAACGGTCAGGAACATGTAAGGAGTCTTCATACACATCCAAGGCGGAAGGTTGTACAAAGTGACAATCACTGGCCAACATGAATATTGGGAACCCGAAAGTTTGAATGGGGTAAAACCGTCAGAGGATAGCCCCAATCTTATATTACGCGGATCAGAAGCAAAATCTATATACTCTTAATCAAAGTGCTTCCATGCTTCTCTATCGAATGGATGATCCAAAACTCCATCGATCTGTTTCTGCCTGTTCCACCTCATGTTCTCGGAAGTCTCCTTTACTGTAATGCCCCAGTCCCAAAATACGTAAGACTAGGAACATAGCCATGCCAGCTGCATACATACGAAGTCTACTCCAATATATGAAGACTCGTATATATACATAAGCTGTATAATGTAGTAATCCAAGACAAACTAAATCTCATCCACAATGAAAAGAATAACAGTATAAAATCAACTTGAATATTTATGGTACAATCGTTGGACGAAGACAAAGTCCACTACCAACTATCAAAATGAGAGAAAGAATACAAGAAAATGACCCACAAAAATATCGAGATGAACCAAGAGCGATCATCTTCGAAGAAATGGAGAAGACCACCCTCTTGGCTAGAACACCTACAGTAAATCATGAAAGCACATACCTGGAGAGATAACCAGGTCCTCGGAGCGACGTAACAAGATACAGGAAGAACATGCCATTATAACTGCATAAATAAATACTGTAAACTACAACACAACATGATACCTAACAATCTAAGTGATATGCATTTTGAGGACAATGTTCTATGACGGGGCTGTAACGGATTCACGCAAGCAAGTAATAAAGAGTGGCCAACAAGTAGCGCTCATCCGAGATACTATCGGTCGGGTAACACGTAGCGCTCATCCGAGACAGTATCTCCAAAATGTGTGTAAAAGTAAATGTAGCCCCTATGCTAGTAGCTGTCCCCTCCCTCCAATGATACTATACATGCGACGTAACCATGACGCACCAACACGTGTCGCTTCCACAATATGGGTTACACCTAATAACTGTCAAGTCTTCTAACATGCATCTATTGACAGTTATTCCTACGCATGCGCACGGAAGATCAGCCAACACTCAGAACTCTCACACACAACTCGTGTACAATCGTGCCAAGTTAATGAGACACCACTAAATTTGACGGTAGTCCCTTAACTCTAGGTCCAATGTAAGAAAACAAATAACTAAAAATAAAGTACAAAAAATATACAATAATTGTATAAATAAAAGTAACTAATGAAAGCAGTAAAGGTGGCAAGGTATCTTGCCTGGTAGGGGGCCTGGTGTGGTGCGATGATTAGACAAGTCCAAGTAGTCCATTAGCCATGATTGATGGACAAGGGTCCGAATTTCACGAGAAAATAGGGAAGGATGATTTGTCATGATTGGTGACGATAATCGAAGAGGAAATTGGAATAAAAGATACTTATGCTAGTTTTAGAAAGTATTTCATTATATATATATATATATATATATATATATATATATATATATATATATATATAAAGACTAAATTTCTGTTAGAAAAATATTTTCCATAACACTTAAACTAAAAAAAATTCATTTTAGGTAAGAAAACTCTTAAGTTTGTAAAATATGTTGTTTGGGTAAAACTCTATTTCATATATGAAAATCTTTAAGTAATTATTCGAAAATATTAAAAATTCTTTTATGCTGAAAACTATAAATTTGTCGAATATATAAGTATAAAAATAACTAACAATATTTTGATGCAAAAACTAAATTTTATCACAATACCATAAAAATAGGATAATATATTCTAGGCCAAAACTCTGTTTGAAATCACTATAAGCAAAAACCCTCATATCATAAATTTTGCAAATCATAGTAACAAAAATTAATACTAATGATATAACAGTAATAATAATGTAATAATATTACTAATAACAATGATAATAATAATAATAATAATAATAATAATAATAATAATAATAAAAATAGTAATAATGATAATAAATAATAATAATACTAAAACTTAAGTAGTAAATTGCTATTCCCTTTAAACTTAAAGAAAGTAAGGAATAAGAAGAAGTGTGGGAGAGAGAGAGTGGAGAAATTAGAGAGAGGGAAAAGTGAGGAGAGGGTTTACCAGCGGCTCCGGCGGTGGCTTATGAAGGCGGCGGCGGTGGCTCGGCGCCGGAGTTTGGGCGGCACAAGAAGTCAGAGGAGACGAAGGTTGATTCGTCGGTCAGAGAGGAGAGAGGGGGCGCGGTGGATCGGTCCTCGCCGGAGGGGAAGACACGGCGGTGCGGTCGCGGAGGAAGTGAGCGACGGAGGGGCGCCGACAAGGGGAAGAGTCATCGGCTGGGCCACGGCGAAGGAGGCGGACGTACGGCGAGATACGGTGGTCGAGACAGGGGCAGCATCGATCTTTCGGAGTGGTGTGACGGCCGTGGGGCTGGCCATGGCGACGCAGACGAGGGTTGAAAAGGAGGCCGACGGTGACTCGGGTTGGAGAATGCGGGTGAGACGGCTGGGAGCGAAGCACGGTGGTGGAGGCAACGTCGAGGCTGTGCTCGACTACGAGTTCCGTGGCTGGCGGAGCTCACGGCGCGACGAGACGGGCGCTCTAGATCGGGGCCGCGACGACGCACTGGCTACGACAGACCGACGACAATGTGAGGACTTTCTGTCTCTGTTATGGGTTTGAGGGATGGTGGAGGTGGCTGCGACCGGGGTTGGCCGCTGCGGAGGCTGGAAGATGATAGTGTGTGGGTGGTTGTGGACTTGGTGGTGGTGGATGGCTGAAGGTCCCGGTAGTGGACGGTGATTGGGTTCGGTGGTGCTGGTCGCCGTCGGGTGGCCGGTGGTTGTGGAACGGGTTACTGACGACTCGGACGGGATGTCGAGGGGTTACGAAGGCAGTGAAGGGAGATGGCGGCCATGGTGTCGATCGAGGGGTGGTGCTGTGGTGGACCGAGGTGGCGAGGAGGTAATACTGGGATGGTGGTAGGGGTCGGACAGGGCTTGTACGGTCCGTGTCGGGATGCCGATACGGATCCAAAAATTGAGTTAGGGTTTAGGAATTTGGACGCGTCCAGGGTGTCGGACGCGAGGAGATTAATGTAATTGTAGTAGAAAAGTATAGTAGAGGGAAAAGACGACACGGACACGATGCACAACACTTTGTGGAGAAATTTGATTGTGGAATTTCCATGGGAAAGAGCAAAGGAGCCTCTCCTTATATAGGAGGTGGTGCTCCGAGTTGGATAAGGACGGGTGTAGGTTTAAATTCCCATTAGATAATACCGTTTCTTACTTTAAATGTATTTAAATCCAATTCAATCAATCCAAATTTAAATTACAACTTTAGTTTAAACCTATTTTAAATAGAGATTACTAAGATGTCCAATTTTAAATCACCATAATAATCAAATATTTGATCAAATTATTTCTAAAAATATCTTTTATAAATAATATAAAAATAATAAAAATTAATTTTGACAAATCAAAAATACGAATAAATTTCATGTAACTCGTATGTAAATAAAATATTTACAAAATTATGGTTTTTCTAACTTACTACTATATTTTAACAAGAAATAAAATAGTACAAATAAAAATGTTTTGGCAATCTTTTTTTTACAACTTTAAACAAATAAAATATTTATCACATAATGTTTTGAAAATCGTATTTCTCCTATAAAAAAATCTATAATAAAAATATTTTTCTAAAATATGTACCTCGCACATAATCGCACTCGGCGAGCAAAAATACAAATTCACGCGTGACGTACAATACGACAAATTCGTACGCGACATATTCATACGACTATGCGACGTACAAATACAAAGTAAAAATTTATACCGAAATAAAAATCATAGTAGAAATTTAGGGAGTTTACATTCACCATAACCTCTGCAATCGCGATGTCAAAGGCAAGTAGTGCATCGAATCGGTCGGCTTCCTTGCACCGGGAGTCCTGCTGGAACTTGTTTCCTTGTGGCAATCAGCACCACAAAATCTGCAGGCGTCTTCATCCTTGTCGTCTTTTTAGTACAACATGCACCCGTTGTGACATGCATCGATTTTCTTGTATCCCATCCAGAGAGATCTTACCATCCTCTTAGACCGGCAGAAGTTTATAGGTAACTTTGCACCTTTCGGCAAGATCTCTATAATTAACTCGATGATTCGGTTGTAGCATTCTTGAGACATATCAAAATTGGACTTGATGCTCAGCAGTCTTGTAACCACCTCTAACGGTGAATGATCCTCACAATTAGGATACAAAAGAGTCGTTGCATTCTCTAGCAACGCCATGAATTTTGCAGCATCGACATTCGGTGCCTCCTTAGCCGCATCATGATTGTCCGGATCGAAACTAGGCCCCGCAGCATCAAAAATCATGTTCACCCACCCTTCGTCGTAACCAGCATGGTCATGAACACCCTTATACGGCAAATTTGGCTCCAACTCCGATGCTAAAGGCACAAGTTCTCTGTGTGAGGTCCATTGATAGTAATTCGGTATGAAATCTCTCGAGTATAAATGATATGTCACGTCCACTCTGGATGATATTTTATGTTGCAACATCTCACACATGGACACTTAATTTTGGCACAGTCCATGTACTGAGGGAACGCCTTGGCGAACTACAGGAACTGCTCTATCCCCTATATAAATTCATCCCACACACCACGCATGTCATCAGGATGACGATTGTACATCTATAAACGATATCGCAAATAGTAATTCATATACATTTAATAATAATTCTGTAAAGATAAATACACATTATTCGAGTATATTCCAAATAGATGCATAGACACATGAGTATTAAATGAATATCGTTACATGTTCAACAAGGAGGCCCCCTCTCTGACCCCCCCTCTACTTCTCTGCTTCTCATTTGACTCTCTTAGCCTCCTATTCCACATCATATGATATCTACCTCAACCTCAACCTATAGAAGTGTGGCTGTATTAATATTAACCAAGGTTCACAGTATCGGTATTGGTATCGGAATCGATATCATTTAAGGTTGATATCATGAATCTCATGGCTTCCTCTACCAGAGCAAAATGTAAAATCAAACGTGAAGCAGAGATTCATATTCAAAACATCAGAAGTAAAAAGTTTTCGATTGGTGGTACTAACACCAATCGAAATCTTTTTTACTTCTGACATTTTGAATATGAAGCTCTGTTTAACGTTTGGTTTTATATTTTGCTCTGCTAGAAGAAGCTATGAGATTCATGATATCAACACCGATTCCAATACCGATACCGATACTGATACTGTGAACCTTGGTTAATATTAATATTTTTATACTACTCTAGGGTAAGGTTGAAGTAGATATCATATGATGCGAAATAGTCGATTGAATGACCCGAATGAGAAGAAAGGAAGTAGGAAGGCTCACTCTATATACACTCTAGGATACTCACTCTATACACTCTAGGTACTATGATATACTACTAGGCTACTCACTCTATACACTCTTACTTATGCAAGCCTTTTGAGGCAATCAGCGTTATACTGGATTTCTGAAAAAATTTATAACTCTAATAGGCCCAAAAGGCTTGGCATAAGTAAATTTAATTTTCAGATAATATCCTATACCTTAGCTAATAGGTAATATCCTAAAGATTAGGTAAACAGTCACTATACGTCGCTGATAGGGACGTTCAGTGACGTCATTTTGATACGTCGATAAGAGCACAAAAATAGCGACATTTTTAACCGGAGTCGCTAACATGGACACTTAACATAAGAGATAATAATCTCTGTCGTCATGTGTTCCTTGTGAGCCCACAAGAAAAACTTACCTAGCTAGCACTTACCATGAAATACTTGGTGATACCTAGCTAGCACTTATAACTGTATATTTCTATACCCTTATATATACGTATCTATCTATATATTAACCCTCACTAGCTCACTCTTTCAAGTAGTGGTCTAACGATTTATAGTCCAAGATCTTTGATACTTGGTTATTAATAGAGTAACTTTTAGGAAATTTTAACGATACTAGGAATCTAGACTTACTTTTGTCCCTAGGATTTAGTTTCCATCTAAATTTTCTAAAAATGTCAATTCTAAATTTCCTATAAATGAATTCATATACCTAATTTAAATTCTAAATTTCCAAATCAAAGTATTCATACACACACACATAATACATAATATGTGTGTCGTGTCAGTGTCTATGTCAGCGTTTTGTGTGTCGTATCCATGTTAGTGCCTGTGTTAGTGTATGTGTGTGTCATGTCTGTGTCAGCATGTGTGTGTCTGTGTAAGCGTGTGTGTGTCGTGTCAGCGTATGTGCGTGTCATGTCTGTGTCAGCATGTGTGTGTCTGTGTCAGCGTATGTGTCGGTGTAAGCGTGTGTGTGTCGTGTCAGTGTGTGTGTATGTCGTGTCTGTGTCAGCGTGTGTGTGTCCGTGTTAGCGTGTCTGGGTCAGTGTGTTTGTGTCGCGTAAGGAAAAGGAAGATAGGGTTAGGGTTTACCTGCCTTGGTCGGGGTCGGAGTCGTCGGGGCTGGAGCAACGGCGGAGAAGACTGGTCGGGTCGGCGTCCGAGGGGAGGGTGGTCGCCAGAGGAAGGGAGTCGCCGGAGGAAGGGGTCCCGCAGGCAGGGGGTCCCCGCGGGCATGGGTCGTCGGAGGGAGGGGGGTCGCCGGAGGGACGGGGTCATCGCGGGGAGGGGGTCGCCGGAGACGAGAGGGGGAGGGGAAGAGAAATTTGGGGAGAGCGAGCGGGAGATGAAAATTTGGGTTAAAAAAAATGAAAAGTCGATCGGCCAGAACCCTATATGAAACATTTTAGCGACGTCGGGAAAGAGGCGTTGCTAAACGTCGATGTTCATTAGAAAATAGGCGATGTACTAAAGGAGGAGTCGCTAAACATCGCTGAAGAAAAAAAATTAGCGACGTTCTACGAATAGACCGCGACATCTGCTTTCTAAAACATAAGGCTTGTCGCTAACTGTCGCTAAACGTCGCTGATCGTGACGTTCAGCGACGTCATTATGAAACATTGCTAAATTCACAAAAATTAGCGACATATTCATCCGAAGTCTCTAATTTCGTCGCCACTATGACTTATTTTGGTAGTGGATGACTCGTCCTGATTCTTCTTTCTCCTCCTCCGCCGATGATAATGTACCGATTGTTCGAAGAAGAGGAGATGATGGTTCCGGACTGTTTGGTGTTGTCAAACTTTTGATTTATCAAATTGTAATATGCCAAATTATCAAATTATTGTAATACTTTTGAATGGAATGCATGTAATATGCTAAATTTTGTATTAATTGCTTCCAAGCAATATGATTGTAATTCTTTGTCAATATTATTGTTTCTTTCCTTAAACACATACTAGTATTGTCTTATAGTTATATTGGGTTCTTAGTTTATTTTTAAATGTGATGTTATTAAATTCTACTTGTGTCATTGTTGAATCCATTATGGTTTGAAATGGACAAGTGTCATATTGCTTATCATATTGCCATATCATATTGCGTATCATATTGCCGTATAAAGAAATGTGATGTTCATTTTTGGCATATCATATTGCATAGCAATTTTGTCGTATCATATTGCATATTATATTGCCGTATCATATTGTGTATATATTGTCGTATCATCATCAAATTAGGTCCTAGGAATGGTTAGGACTGTCAAAAAATTTGACATTTCTGAAAGCAACTTGTTGTGACATCAAGTTCCTCTCAGTACTGTCAAATTTTTTGCAGTCCTAGGAATGGCTAGGGTTGTCAAAAAATTTGACAGTACTGAATGGAACTTCTTGCTGTTGTAGCAAGTTCCTCTCAGGACTGTCAAAATTTTGGACAGTCTTGGAAATGGTTAGGAGTGTCAAAATTGTTGACAAGCCTGGGAATGGTTAGTGCTCTAAAATAAATTTAAAATTGAGAGACTTATCTTCAAAATAGATTTTTATAGCGTATATAGAGAAGATTTATTTTGTAATGAACAAAATTGAAAGATTTATATCTAAAATAGACTTAAAATTTTGAGATTTTTTTTTTAAATCGAGTAGATAATTGAGAGACTCTAAAATAGATTTTTGAAAATGAGAGACTTATCTCTAAAATTGATTTATATATCGTATATAGATGAAGATTTATTTTGAAATGAACAAAATTGAGAGACTTAATTATCTCTAAAATAGATTTAAAATTTTGAGTTTAAAAAAAAACGAGTAGGTAATTTATTTACTTTTAAACGGAGTAGATAATTTATTTATCTCTAAAAATATAAAAATTTTCTAATTAAGTGAAAAAATATTTCAGAATTTTCACATTGTTAGCATTTTACTTTTGCTTCCATGGTTATTAAAAACAAGTTTCTTTCTAGACTGTCAAAAATTGACAGTCCTAAAAGGAACTTGCTGTTAAGAATGTTCATTTTTGGATTGTTAAAATTTTTGACAGTCCAAAAAAATGTTGTTCAATGTTTTATGTATGTCTATCAAAAAATTTGACAGTCCTACCAAATGAGAGGACTGTCGAAATTTTTGATAGTCCTAAAGAAAATACGATGTTTAATGTTTTATATAGGACTATCAAAAAATTTGACAATCCTTCCAATTGGTAGGACTGTCAACATTTTTGACAGTCTATTATCGTTTCCGTCATGACTGTGGTCGAATTTTTAAAGTTTATAACCCTAAAATGAGTTCAAAACTTCGAAAAATCTGTCCAAAATGAATATTAAATCAAATTTTAGTTACTAGAAGATAAAATTTAGGCATGAACATGGATTAAGAACAATATTTAGAATTTAGGTTGGGATTTGGAAGAGAAATGTTTAGGATTTTGGTAACCCTAAAATGGGTACAAAATTTCAAAAAATTCGTCTAAAATGAATATTAAATCAAATTTTAGTTAGTAAAAGATAAATTCAGGCATGAATATGGATTGAGAACAATATTTAAATTTTGGGTGTTGAGATTTGGAAGAGAAAATGCTTAGGATTATGGGAAGGAGAAATGAAGAAGAAGAGAAGAAAAAAATTTGACTTATATACCAACATTTGGACTAGTCCTGAGTAATTTTTCAAGTGGCAAACTTGTAAATAAATAAAAAAGGGCTACTCTGTCTTTATAATTTGCCATTTGAAATCCTCATATGCAATGCGGCTTCCTTATGTAATATTTTTAACCCCCCCATATATATATATATATATATATATATATATATAGAGAGAGAGAGAGAGAGAGAGAGAGAGAGAGAGGGGCAAGGACAGAATCATAATTTTAGTTTATTTAAGATTGAACTTCATTTTTGTTTCACAAAAAAATATTTATTTAATAATAAGTTAAACCAAACATTTAACACTTAATTTTTTAGAATGCTATCATAATCGAAATGTGTGAATCAAATATCATTTTTCAACCAAAAAATAGTTATCAAAATGACATAGGATAAATTTCATAAGTAGACATATTTCTTAAGATAATTGGGGATACCAAAGGTCAGAAGACCGAAACCGAAACCGAAACCGAAACCGAAGAGGAAACCGAAACCGAAACCGAAGAGGAAAATCTCGATGAGCTGAAGCAATAAATTTAGGATTAAAGAAACCAAATTCGTGCAACTTCAATTCCAAATACATAGTGTTAGTAGTCTGGTAGGCTAAATGGTCCAGTGGACTAAGCATATAGTATTATTATTTTATTATTTTAATCTGGAGTGTAGTTCATCTTAGTCAACTAATAAATTCGGGCCTTGTTCGGTTCGCGGAAAGGAATACAAATGGAATCAATTCCTTGACATTTTGGAAAATTACATTTTCTATTGAATTTTCTTTATGATGTTTGAAAATGTCAAAGAATTTGGAAAGAAAATAAATATTTCAATGGGAAAGTGATTCCGTACTTTGATGGATAGAATTATTTTTTCTCCTAATTTTTTTCCTATTGAGAATCACTTTCTTGTCCTCCTTAATTTCTTTGACATCCAAACATAGAAAAAGTAATCATTTTACTTTTCCAACTCTATGATTCTGCGATGATGAATAGAGTTGTGCTCGGTCAATATATATAACAGCATATGACTGCAAGAAAGAATCTGACGAAATCAATATAATTTTCCAAGAGTTTTTTGAGATTTCCTTTCTCTAAGCTCGGTCGTGTTCCAGCCGTCTAGGGGAGGATTCGAACCCGAGACATGTGCTCGGACGCCCCCACGCACTACCAATAGACTAGTGCCTTAGGGACAAAATAATTCATCTTATTTTGCATGTGCATTGTGCGTGGAGCTACCTATATACACTAGTAAAAACATGTGCATTATGTGCAAAATAATTTATCTTATTTTTAATATTATAAAAATATTATTTAAATATTTAAATTAAAATTAAAATTTGTTATATATATTTATATTTTAATTAAGATTTATAAAAATTTAATTTAAATTTAATTATAATTTGTTATGGATACATGTGAATAAAAGATGTGGTATTCGGTTATGTGGAAGAAAAATAGAAAAGAGGATATACGCAATGTTATGCGGAAGAAAAGAAAAAAAGTATAAAATTATAATTGTTTGGATTTTTTTTTTTTAAAATGGTCGATAAAATACAAACGATTTAGATAACTCAATCTTAAATCGTTTTGAAATCCTCTTTTATATATATATATATATATATATATATATATATATATATATATATATATATATATATATATCTTTTGTCGTCTTATCCGCATCATTTGATCGATGTACTATAACTGGGCATATATATATATATATATATTGACTCCATATCACGACCGAGTGAATTAATTATAGGTCATTGGTGAGTCACATGCATGCCCAGTTATAGTACATCGATCAAATGATGCGGATAAGACGACAATATATATATATATATATATATATATATATATATATATATATATATATATTGACTCCATATCACGACTGAGTGAATTAATTAATAGGTCTTTGGTGAGACACATGCATGCCCGGTTATAGTACATCGATCAAATGATGCGGATAAGACGACAAAAGACAAGAGGGTCCACAGGAATACCTCTTTGTTTAAAGAAAGAGGGTCATTTTCGAAGTCTCTCTTAATTTGAAGTGTTTTCATATTAGACTCCGTCTTTGCCTACACTTGATAGGAGCTTCAAATAATTAACGCGAACGATAACATGCAAATAGGTCATATCTTGAAAAGGGGCTTGCAAGTCATCATTTCCACATACTATGGGCTAGCCCCTTGTTATTATTGATGGGACCAGAGATGTCGATACGGTATTTCGATACCGACATTAAAATATAACCGCAGCAAAAATTTAGATCAATCCACCTGAAATAATCAACCAATCTACCACGAGTGCCAAGCAGTGACGGACCTAGAAATTCAACCTATGATTGACTAGGTTAGGCTGAGGTTGATTGAAGCGTCGTTGGCCTCATATGAAACCGGAAAACAAAAAAAAAAACATATAAAAAAAATCCAAAAGAAAATTTTGTAGGGGGACCGGAGCCCACCTTAGCCCTAAGGTGGCTCCGTCCCTAGTGCCAAGTGTTGAATTTTCTTCACTTTTTTTTTCCTTAAAATCTGCAATAAAATAAAATTTAAATTAAAGGTTACTGGCCTCCGGAGAAGTCGCACACGTAGAGTAGTGTCCCGTCCCGCTCAGTCAATCGGAGGAATTGAAACGCCAACATCGTTTAGACTTAGCCATACAACGGCGACTCAAAGGCCCGCTCGGTCGAGGCGACTCCTCGCTCAAGTGGGTGGCTTCGGTGAACTTGCCTCAGCTTGGCCTTCGTACTAATAAAACGAAAGTTTTCAAATGCACAAGTAGGCTTGATAATAAAAGAAATGAATCCACATAGCTAAGGAAATAATTCCAAGTTGGATCGAATTGAGTTAGAACATGGAAAGGTCCAATGGTCGGCTTAGAGTTGGTGCACGGCGTGCTTTGAAAATGACACTCTGTCCTTCATCCCGTGGCTTGAGAGAAGGAAAGTTGGTCTTCGACACAAAACTATGAGTTAGCCTAAGTCATAGGCGTCGCCGCATAAATGCTCGATAAAGCATGCACGCTTCCACGATGCAAGGCTTGGCATAGCCGTTGCTCGTCCTTCGGGTTAAGTTGTAGGCTCGATTAAGTTAGGCAAAGTAATGGTGGGCTATCGAAGTCATAGCAAGCACTGTCGCGTCCTTTCTGCGGTTGTCAAGTTAAATAGTCCCACGATCTCAAGGCCTGTCATATAAAGTATGACTTGGGCGATAGCTCACGTAGAACACAAGTTGGTTTAAGACACGAGCCACGGTTGGTTCAGTGGAAAGTTAGCCACGGTCTATTGGCACTTAAGGAACACGTTATGTCCAAGTTAAGTAGGAAGGCTATGCAGTAGCCGTTCCCTGAGTTCAAATAATGTTAGGTCTAAGCGATAGTTAGTCGCCGAGAAGAAATGTGACGGGACTGTAGGTCAGTCGTCGAGGCAACCCTGGTTTGGGCTCTGCAAAAAGAAGTATGAAAAATAGAAGAAGTAAATGAATCGATTTAATAACAAGCCCCAACGATACCCTAAAATATACCTTAGTAACGACACGGTCATAGACAACTTGTCGACAAGGGCGATAGTTTCTTTAAGTGGCAACCCGGGGCCACGGGACCGACTCGGCCTAGGAAGAAACAAATCATAGCCGAGCTGAGTAGAGGCAACCAGTAGTTCGGGGACTTGCAACGGAGTTCGCTATTGGTGTTGCAAGGGCCCCGTTTATCAGGCTATGTCCAAGATGGCTAGTTAATGCCAGTGACCTCATATAGATGAGTCAGCATGGCGGCAATCCGCCTGTGTGCCTTTGGACTGAGTCTAGTTGAATGTGTGTGCAGTTAGAACACAAAGTTTGGGCCAAAGATTTGGCTACAACGAAGGCTACGTGCTAAGGCACGAGATGTGGCATCGAGTCTTAAGTTATTGGCATATGAGTTGCATAAGTTGGATTTAAGTCGTTTCGAGTTTAAGTCAAAAAATGTCGCAAGGCAAAGTCGGTTGAGTGACACTAAGTTCGCAAGTCTTGATTGGATCAGTTGGTGATTAAAGCAGTAAGGGCCGCGAGGCGGTGATATGGTTAAGTCATACCAAGTTGCGAGGCACGACCTTATTATGGACCTAAGCACGGCCACATGAAAATTGGGTACTATCGCGTAGTTGCGTCTCTAATTATGGGCCGAAAGACAAGCACGACTTGATAGGTTAACGTTGTCGGTACGAGAAGGGTCTAGTGACAAAGTATGAGTTGACGTTGTCGCAAGCACGAGATGGTTTAGAGACACAAAATAGGCCAAGACGTATGTCCTAAAACTGATCCTAAGGCAAGACTATGAAGAGAATTGAAAAGAAGGGACTATGTTGCACAAAATAAATTAACGTGTTGGTTTTATATGGGTGGGCGAGGAGCTCATTCCACCAGTACAGTTAAGTACTGACACCCACACAGTATTTATGTACAGGAACAGGTAGAAGCTCATGGTGCGGAGCTCACTTGGATGCGTCGAGGCACGGAGTTCCTTGGCGTTTCGAGGCGTGCGACCGCATAGAGTTAGGACTTATACGGGACATAATATATGAATATCGCCTATCTGAAGCATCCGCTGGCTCGAGACATGTATTGAGAGATGAGAGAGAGCTAAGTGACATATAACGTGAATAGAGTGAGCTTGAGTGATTGTAATCTTTGCCTTGCGCCCCATTGTAATTCTTGTTTCAATATCAATAAAATGTATCTTTTGAATGACTTGTGTTTTGTTCTAAATTTCCGCTGACATATGCAATATCTCTGCTTGAGACTTCTGTGCGACGACCCTGTCGCAGCCGCTGTAATTGGCCATTATGGAACCCGTCTTACGCGAGCGCAATCTAGGCTCGTACGGCATCATGCCTTAGCGTGGACGACCGCTCCTACGGGAATGGGGCGTGACAGTAATGTAGTGCCCCGTCCCGCTCAGTCAATCGGAGGAATCGAAACGCCAACGGCATTTGGACTTAGCCATGCAACAGCGACTCGAAGGCCTGCTCGGTCGAGGCGACTCCTCGCTCAGGTGGGTGGCTTCGGTGAACTTGCATCAGCTTGGCCTTCGTACTAATAAAATAAAAGTTTTCAAATGCATAAGTAGGCTTGATAATAAAAGAAACGAATCCATATAGCTAAGGGAATAATCCCAATTATGTCGAATTGAGTTAGAACATGGAAAGGTCCAATGGTCGGCTTACAGTTGGTGCACGACGTGCGTTGAAAATGACACTCGATCCTTTATTCCGTGGCTTGGAAGAAGGAAAGTTGGTCTTCGACGTAAAATTATGAGTTAGCCTACGTCATAGGCGTCGCCCGCGTAAATGCTTGATAAAGCATGCATGCTTCTACGATGCAAGGCTTGGCATAGCCTTTGCTCGTCCCTCAGGTTAAGTTGTAGGCTCGATTAAGTTAGGCAAAGTAATATTGGGCTATCGAAGTCATAGCAAGCACTGTCCCGTCCTTTCTGCGGTTGTCAAGTTAAATAGTCCCACGATCTTAAGGCCCGTCATATAAAGTATGACTTGGGTGATAGCGTCACGTAGAACGCGAGTTGGTTTAAGACACGAGCCACGGTTTGTTCAATGGGAAGTTAGCCATGGTCTATTAGCACTTAAGGAACACGTTATGTCCAAGTTAAGTAGGAAGGCTATACAGTAGCCGTTCCCTGAGTTCAAAGAATGTTAGGTCTAAGCGATGGTTAGTCGCAATGTTAAGTTCGAGCTATGGTTAGTCGCTGAGAAGAAATGTGTCGGGACTGTAGGCCAGTCGCCGAGGCAACCCTGGTTTAGGCTCTGCAAAAGAAGTATAAAAAATAGAAGAAGTAAATGAATCGATTTAATAACAAGCCCCAACGATACCCTAAAATATACCTTATTAACGATACGGTCATGGAAAACTTGTCGACAAGGGCGGTGGTTTCTTTGAGCGGCAACCGGGGCCACGGGACAGACTCGGCCTAGGAAGAAACAAATTATAGCCGAGCTGAGTAGAGGCAACCGGTAGTTCGGGGACTTGTAACGGAGTTCGCTACTAGTGTTGCAAGGGCCCCGTTTACCAGGCTATGTCCAAGATGGCTATGTCCAAGATGATTCGGCATGGCTGTAATCCGCGTGTGTGTCTTTGGATTGAGTCTAGTTGAATGTGTGTACAGTTAGAACACAAAGTTTGGGCCTAAGGTTTGGCTACAACGAAGACAACATGCTAAGGCACGAGATGTGGTGTCGAGTCTTAAGTTGTTGGCATATGAGTTGCATAAGTTGGATTTGAGTTATTTCGATTTAAGTCAGGAAACGCCGTAAGGCAAAGTCGGTTGAGTGACACTAAGTTCACAAGTCTTAATTGGGTCAGTTGGTGATTAAAGCAGTAAGGACCACGAGGCGGTAATATGGTTAAGTAATACCAAGTTGTGAGGCACGACCTCATTATGGACCTAAGCACGACAACATGGAAATTGGGTACTATCGTGTAGTTGCGTCTCTGATTATGGGCCAAAAGACAAGCACGACTTGATAGGTTAACGTTGTCGGTATGAGAAGGGTCTAGAGGGAAAGTATGAGTTGACGTTATTATCGCAAGTACGAGATGGTTTATAGACACAAAATAGGCCAAGACGTCTGTCCTAAAACTGATCCTAAGGCAATACTAGGAAGACAATTGAAAAGAAGGGACTATGTTGTACAAAGTAAATTAACGTATTGATTTTGTATGGGTGGACGAGGAGCTCATTCCACCAGTACTATTGAGTACTGGCACTCACACAGTATTTATGTACAGGAACAAGTAGAAGCTCGTGGCACGGAGATCGCTTGGATGCGTCGAGGCACGGAGTTCCTTGGCGATTCGAAGCATGTGACCGCATGGAGACAAGACTTATACCGGACATAATGTTTGAATGTCACCTATCTGAAGCATCCGCTGGCTCAAGACATGCATTGAGAGATAAGAGAGAGCTGAGTGTCTTGTAATGTGAGAAGAGTGAGCTTGAGTGATTGTAATCTTGGCCTTGCGCCCCATTGTAATCTTTGTTTTAATATCAATAAAATACAGCTTTTGAATGACTTATATTTTGTTCTAAATTTCCGCTGGCATATTTAATGTCTCTTCTTGGGACTTCTGTGTGACGACCCCGTCACAGCCGCTGTAATCGGCCGTTATGGAATCCGTCTTGCACGAGTGCAATCTATGGTCGTGCGGCATCACGCCTTAGCGAGGACGATCACTCCTACGGGAGCGGGACGTGACATAATGGTATCAGAGCACGAATTTACGTCCTTGGACTTTCGATGGAATTCTTTAACTCTATGTTGCTTCCACAAATTGATATCGTTGATGCGTTCTCTCTCAAATGTCCCAAGACATGTATGAACGCCCTGAATTTTGGGTTGATTTTTTTATTTTTATTTTATTTTTTTGATTGATTTAGTTTCAATAAATAATTATTCTGTTTATTTATCTTTAAGTGTACTTTCCCGTGCCTTTGATATTTGGAGTGGCAGGGATGTTCAACTCTGGAAACCTTCTTCACGAGTTTTGTAGTAGACAGGATTACCTTCATGATGGTATATAATGTCCCATCCAAACTTGTTCCCTTGTACTCTTTCTGCTTCATATAACTTCGGGTCGATTTAGACCATTTGATTATTAATTATTTTTCCCACTCTTTTCCTTGATCATTATTAGCACGTTACCGTGACTTTTAATTTGGAAGCACCAGACCAGTCATTTTTTTGAATCCAACTTCTCATACATGATCTACTCAAGACGCTCTTCACCAATGACCTTCGTGTCCCACTCAGACACACCATTTTGTGCTCTATTTGCTTCACACAACTTTCCTGACACGTGACCCGATTTTATTTCACCCCACGGTGTTCCATTCATTTTCCAACTTGATTTGTGGGTACCCTATCGACCAAAACCTGTCAACCCCAAATATGGACATGGCCCACATTGAGCCTACTGTCCGTATGTCACTTGTGTGCCATTTATTGGAATCCCCACATGATACTTATTTATCCATGATCATCAACATCTATTTTAATTCGATTATTTTGCCATGTCCGATTTTGATCCAATCCGGCTCCACTGAACCCAACCACAGTTTCATGTTC
This sequence comes from Iris pallida, assembly GCA_029216955.1. NCBI lineage: Eukaryota > Viridiplantae > Streptophyta > Magnoliopsida > Asparagales > Iridaceae > Iris > Iris pallida. The sequence goes on from JANAVB010011526.1 coordinate 85,030, forward strand.
CCACTCTCATGATGCCCTCATTTTTCTTTATCCAAAAATAATATTCAATACCTAGTTTTCTATTTCAAATATTGATGTAAATTCCATTGATTTTAAATCCCAAAAATAAATCTATTTCCCTAATAAATTTCTACCCTTGATTTTCCCTCATTCAATCCTCACCATTAATTCTCCCAAACACTCAAATTCTCCCCCCCTCTAGCATTGGCCGCCCCTAAAATTTTCATGGAGAGAATCTCTTTTCTCTCTCTAATTTTACATTCATTATTACATCTTCTCTCTCTCTCTCTCATTATTATTTTTTTTCCCACACCATTTCAACACACCAACACCACCAACAGCAAATACACACACACCCGACCACCTCAATCCCCAGCCGAGCCCCCTGGCCGGAGCTCCGCCGTGGCCGAGCTCGGCCGGCTACAACCGCAGCCTCCTCCTTCTTCCTCCTCCTCTTCATCATCTAATCCACCACCATCAACACCATGGCCATCACCACCACCAAGCCGAACCACCACCTCCATCACCACCCTAGACCGTCGCCCGACCATTCTCAAGGCCGTACAGCCCCCGTCGTCGCCGGGCTAGGCCAGGCCAGGCCGCGCGGCCATCAGCGGCCAGCAATCGCGCGCCAGCAACGGCGGCAGCAACAGCGCTGGCAGCGCTGGCCGTGCGCCATCGCCTGCCGTCGTGCCTCTGGCGACCCCCACATGGGTGCGCCCCACCCCGAAGAACTCTCCCCTAGCGGCCACCGTCCTCCGGGATGCGCCGTCGAGGCAATTCGTGCGTTTCGCAAGAAGTTCCGTCGTGACGCGCGCGGGATCGATCCAGAATTCGAGTTCCGTCGCAGCGACTTCGTACACGTTTTTCCAGAAATCCGACCGTTGGATCGGCAATTTTTTTGCTCCGTCACAATCTGGGTATATCCACCTTCACTCCTGTCAATTTTCATCCCTTGATTTTATCGTTTGTTGTCTCAAAATCGGCCACCAAGTTGACCGTTTAAATTGTATTAATTTTGGACAGTTTTGCGGAGTCAACTTCGTCAGCTTGTACCTCCTCCACCGCAGCTCCGTTTGGGTGCTACCAATTCCTGTGCGAAGCTGGTATAACCCTCTTGCTACCTCTCCAGTTTCGTTTCATTGTGAGCTTGTTTGATTGGTTGAATTCGACGCCAAAGTTGGTCGTCCGAATTCATAATTTCCAACTTGTAAAATTCTATTTTTGAACAAGGGACTCCAGATTTCATTTCTGACACCACCAGTAGACTCGTGGCGTCGTTCTGGCATGTTTTCATATAAAATTTCTTAGATTTGGAGGACGTGGGCCCTGGCAAGTTTTTCGGTGCCAAGTGGGTCCCACAGTCCGAGTCAATGGGACTTTTTGACGCCGGCTCATCCGAATCCAATTTCGGATATACCGTTGAGTTTGTATCGTCATTCTGGACTCGTTGACATATAATTTGCTAGGTTTTGGTGGACATTGGATCCGGCACGCATTTCGGTGCAAATCGGATACCAATATCCGGGTCAACGGGTCATTTTGAGATCGGTTTATCGGAATCCAATTCTGGATATATCGTTGAGTTCGTATCATCATTCTGGACTCGTTGATATGTAGTTTGCTAAGTTTTGAGAACATTGGCTCTGGCATGCATTTTCGTGCAAACCGGAATTCCAAGTTCTGGTCAACGGACCAAATTGAGATCGAGTCAACGGAATCCAATTCTGGAGATACCGTTGGGTTTGTATCGTCATTCTGGTTTTTTGGACATATAATTTGTTATATTTTATAGACTTATTTTCTTGCACGTTTTTTGGTGCAAAACGGCTCCGACACGGATACCGTTTTGACCCGAAATTATCTTTTTGTCCTTATGTCCAAATTGGACCGATGGATAGGCTATCCTAGCTAATTTGACCATTTTGGACACGTTGGCAATATTTATTTCATCGTCCGACAATGTTTGTTGATAATTTCTCTGAGTTTAACCTTTTTATAATTTATTAATAATTAATTCTTATAATGTTCGTATTTCGGGATTAGTACAACGAAACTGATCTCAGTCAATTTCAGTGATCTCACATCGCTGAAATTGGCAAGATGGACTCGTGGATCACTATAATAAGATTATCAACTTTACCGTTGATCATCTCATCTCGATTTACGTGTCGTAAGTTTTGACGTACAAATAACGAAGTACACTTTATATCTTTAATAATTAGACTAGAATGGACCATGTTTGACCAGAGTTGACCAGTTGATCCAAAGTCAACTGTAAGTTAACACTTGACCTAGTTTGACTAGATTATTGGCCGGAGTTGACCTAGAGTTGTTTTGACTTAGAAGAACCTAGGATAATATAGATTGCTTGTAGAGATTTATTTATTACAACTTGAATACCTTGTAACCTGTGTTGCTTTAAATAGGACTCTGTGGCTTCAGTTGGACCCCCCTATACTTATCAGCTGTTCAGGTTATCAGGCGAGTACATTCTCTGATCATTTCATATCCTGCTTAGAATTATTTTCCTGCTTTAAATTACTTTACTTGTTACTGTCATATTGGTCACACGGATTGGTACTATATGGATCCCTTCTTGAGATGTTATCCTTAGGGAGCATCGGGTACTACATGTTCTGTGCGTTTCACTTACATGGCGTATCACTATGCTTCATTGGTTCATTGATCACTTGTGACATATACTCTTATGATCACAGAGTCTCTTTGAATCTTTATCCCATTTACTGGGTATCCTAGAATCTCCTAGAATCTTCATTTATGGGACATCCATGTATCACCCTTCGGGGGCCTTTACATGGAATCATAACATAACCTGGTTGGATCCTTGTGTATTGATTGGGGGTACGGGGGAGTAGAAGTAGACATGTGAATAATACCCAAGTAGTATCTCATCAGAATCTTTTCATAGTTTCTTATCAGAATCACCTATGCCATTTACATGTCTATATTGTACTCTGACTCACTAGCCACTGTTAGTTCTCTATTGTATAGTAGATATTTCTATTACAGTTCTCTCTCTCTGTTTACATACTGTATTTCCTTCAGTACCTGTATCTTACTTTACTACATGATTATATTTTCTAACCTGCTATGAACTGTTAAGATGTATTGTGCTCGCTCCTGTCCTGACTGGACCTGTTAAAAAATTTTATAGAAAGCTTGGAGGTTGCCTGCTAGCCTGGAGGAGACACAGTAGAGGTTGTATAGATGGCTAGTATTTTGCTCATAGTTTATTTTCAGTTGTCTTGAGTTGTATTTATGGATTACTATATTTGAGCTTTGAGATGTATTTCTGGGTTTGTGTATCTTAGACACTTAGACTTCTATCTGCTGTATCTCTTTTGGATTTCATGTTTTATCTATCTTCCTTTATGCTCTACCTTAGATGTGATTGAGTTTACATTCTGCTATGTCACCCCCATTCGGGGAGTATAAACTGCTTATCCTTATACTGTTAGATGTATGAGACCTAGGACAACGTTCTACCGCCGACACTGCGGCGTAGGCTGGGCGTTGTTACGTTCTCGTACCCTTACTCTAGGGTGCGGGTCGTGACACGTTTTTAGTGGTGGCCCATGCAGGTCGAGTTTGTGTAGTGGTATTCGAACTAGAGTACCACTATAGCCTGCAGTAGGAATAGGATATATTTTTGAAGATACTCGATCACAGTTAGGATCCCTTGAGAGATTCCTGGGACGACCCTTGAGAATCTTATTTTAACTTCGATTTGAAAACTCTTTTTCCTTGATTTGATTTGTCTTTATTTTCTGTTGTTGAATTTGATTTTGATGGATGATTGTTGAATTTTGAATCTTGATGTTAGCTGTGGCATCCGAGTTTGTATTTATATGATTTGATTGTTCATTTTTGAATCTTGATGTTCGTTGGTAAATTTGATTTTTGAGTATCCATTGTTGATTTAATTTAACTTTTGTCAAGATGAAATTATATGGGCTAGGTCATCTAAGTTTTGGAATCTAGTCTTCTATAGTCACATTAGCCAGCATGGTGAGGACATATAGTCTGATTTTGGATATATTTTTCGGGTGTGGGAATTTAAGGTTTTGGCAGCCAAGCTAGCGGCATCGCAAAAATATTAAATACCATGATTCTAGAGGTATGTGCCTTAGTCGAGGACTCTGTGATTATCGTAGCCTTGCTTACTAGTATGACGAGGATTTAGAGTACCATGATTTTGGATAGACGCATATGATTATCAGATTGTACCTTAAATATTTTCGAACATGTTTTCTCTACTTTGTTCCAGTCCTTCAAAAAAATTATTATTTGTTTGTTTTGTTTTATTTCTTATTATTTAACTTAGGAGTAGGTTTAGCTGTTTTTATAAACCTTTGTGTAACTTCTTCTATGAATTTCTTCTTAATACAATGAATCAATGATTTTGCTAGACCTTATTTTGGATTTGGTATTATAATTCTGGTTTCAAAATGGGTTCCTCTTTTAAACAGATAAGCAGAACAGATTCTATTATCATTCTTTTCCTGCCAATATTTTTATTACCATTATTCCTTGTCATATATACCTGTCCTGATTATATCAATTCCGTCTCGTATCATATTCTGTCAGCTGTACTTGAACCCCTGAATCTTTATATCATTTTTATCTGAGAAATGTTGAGGAAGTGACGTGAATCATCTAGGTCAAAAATGACGTAATTAGTTATCATATGATGATTTTGTAGGAATCAAAAATGTTGGATGTCAAATATGAAAAAATTGAAATGGAGATGTGGTAAAGGTTTAAAATGAAATCGAGGGATAAATGTTATCAATTTAGAAACAATCATAGAAAGTTGGTTAAGAATAATTTATGGATGTATTTCAAAACTAATGAGGATATTCAAGGTCAACCTAGTTTTGAGAACTTAGAAAATCTTGGTTATTGATTCTGGAAAACTTTTACTCTGAGGCTATGTAGAAATTTAGAAATGAAAAAAAGAAAAAGAGAATTTTATTGTATTCAATGATTATGCGAAATTGAACTAGATATTGTAAGAGGGTGACTAGAGACAGAGAGAACACAAGGATTTTAAGCTATAGGAATTATTTTTGATGATTGGGGAAAATTATAGAATTCAAAAAGGATAATATTTGAAGGTGAACGTTGAAGAAAATATGAAGGTTGATTTATAAATAAGAATAAATTTTGTGTGACATAGTGGTATTGGAGTTTAGTAAATACGAGACTCGATTTAAACAAGTTCAAGAATTTCATAAACTGGATTTAGATGTTTCAGATCTAAATTAAAACGAGGTGAAGGAATTTGGAAATTTGATTAAATGAATAAGTGTTGAGTCCTAAATAAGAGGGGTATGTTTCGTGGAAAATGTTTTAGAAGTTAGAAATTTTGTCTATGGTGATCATGGTAAAGGTTTAGATGACTGAAGGTTATAAAATTTCGATGATAGTCATATGAAGGTTGATTTTCATATTGGGACTTGTGAGAAAAAAATATGGTTTGGCAAATGATAAACTGATAGTATTAGAGAGAAATGATTTTCTGACTTCGTATGAAATCTTTTCATGTTTTTCTCTAAAAGGGTTTTTCAATATCATTGAATCCTAGTTTCCTTAATCACGACCAAATCGACTTCGATTATCTTTTTTTATCATATTAATATCTTGGGTTGTACTCAATTGAATTAAATTTGATTATGACCTGAATCTCCATCCCCGTATGCTCGTTCTCAGACTTTGTTGAACCTGTCCTCCATATTGCCCAAATCTTGATTTCCCCAATTTGATCAACTTAGATCCTATTGAGACTAAATATTCTTAATATATATTGTGATTGGATTTCCATGTAAGTGACTTTCATTCCTTAACTTTTGATTTTGATTTTTCTGAACCCATTATAGATACTTGGTAGTTATCTTTATTTTATTTTTTTTGATTAGTACCAATTTTTATATAGGATGGTAGACTGCCTTACAGTTTTGATGATTTGTTATTTCTGTATCCTTTCTAGTTTAGCACCCTAGATTGCTTGTGTGTTTTGATACCCTATGACCGTTTCGGTTAGCATGACTAGTATACCTAGATGAGACTTTTACTGCCACCGTATGCCATGACCCTGTATGCCGTTCTTTTTTTTGATGGTATGATTTGTTTAAGTTCTGGGACTTGATTGTGGGGGTTTGACCTAGAGGGAGTACGAACATTTTAATTTCGAGGTCAAAATTTTTATAAGGTGGGTAGGACGTGAGCACCCTGAATTTCGGGTTGATTTTTTATTTTTATTTTATTTTTCTGATTGATTTAGTTTCAATAAATAATTATTCTGTTTATTTATCTTTAAGTGTATTTTCCCGTGCCTTTGATATTTGGAGTGTCAGGGATGTTCAACTCTAGAAACCTTTTTTACGAGTTTTGTAGTGGACATAATTACCTTTATGATGGTATATAATGTCCCATCCAAACTTGTTCCCTTGTACTCTTTCTGCTTCACATAACTTCGGGTCGATTTAGACCATTTGATTATTAATTATTTTTTCCACTCTTTTCCTTGATCATTATTAGCACGTTACTGTGACTTTTAATTTGGGAGCACCAGACCAGTCATTTTCTTGAAATTAACTTCTCATGCATGATCTACTCGTGATGCTCTTCACCAATGACCTTCCTGTCCCACTCAGACACACCATTTTGTGCTCCATTTGCTTCACACAACTTTCCTGACACGTGATCCGATTTTATTTTACTCCACGGTGTAACATTCATTTTCCAACTTGATTTGTGGGTACCCTGTCGACCAAAACCTGTCAACCCCAAATATGGACATGGCCTACATTGAGCCTACTGTCCGCATGTCACTTGTGTGCCATTTATTGGAATCCCCACATGATACTTATTTACCCATGATCATCAACACCTATTTTAATTCGATTATTTTGCCATATCCGATTTTGATCCAACCCGGCTCCACTGAACCCAACCCCAGCTTCATGTTCCCACTCTCATGAAGCCCTCATTTTTCCTTATCCAAAAATAATATTCAATACCTAGTTTTCCATTTCAAATATTGATGTAAATTCCATTGATTTTAAATCCCAAAAATAAATCCATTTCCCTAATAAATTTCTACCCTTGATTTTTCTTCATTCAATCCTCACCATTAATTCTTCCAAACACTCAAATTCCTCCCCCCCCTCTAGTATTGGCCGGCCCTAAAATTTTTATGGAGAGAATCTCTTTTCTCTCTCTAACTTTACATTCATTATTATATTTTCTCTCTCTCTCTCTCACTATTATTTTTTTTCCCACACCATTTTAACACACCAACACCACCAACAGCAAATACAAACACACCCGACCACCTCACTCCCCAGCCGAGCCCCCTGGCCGGAGCTCCGCCGTGGCCGAGATCGGCCGGCCACAACCGCAGCCTCCTCCTCTTCATCATCTAATCCACCACCATCAACACCATGGCCATCACCACCACCAAGCCGAACCACCACCTCAATCACCACCATAGACCGCCGACCGTCGTCGAGGCTGTATAGCCTCCATCGTCGCTAGGCTAGGCCAGGCCAGGCCGCACGGCCATCAGCGGCCAGCAACCGCGCGCCAGCAGCGGCGGCAGCAACAGCACTGGCAGCGTTGACCGCGCACCGCCGCCGACCGTCGTGCCTCCGGCGACCCCCACACGGGTGCACCCCATCCCGACGAACTCTTCCATGGCGGCCACCGTCCTCCGGGACGCGCCGTCGAGGCGATTCGTGCGTTTCGCACGAAGTTCCGTCGTGACGCGCGCGGGATTGATCCAGAATTCGCGTTCCGTCGCAGCGACTTCGTGCATGTTTTCCCGGAAATCCGACCATTGGATCGGCGATTTCTTTACTCCGTCACAATCTCAGTATATCCACCTTCACTCCTGTCAATTTTCATTCGTTGATTTTATCGTTTGATGCCTCAAAACCGGCCACCAAGTTGACCGTTTAAATTGTATTAATTTTGGACAGTTTTGCGGAGTCAACTTCGTCAGTTTGTACCTCCTCCACCGCAGCTCCATTTGGCGTGATACCCGTTCCTGTGCGAAGCTGGTATAACCCTCTTTGCTACCCCTTCAGTTTCGTTTCATTGTGAGCTTGTTTGATTGGTTGAATTCGACGCCAAAGTTGGTCGTCCGAATTCGTAATTTCCAACTTGTAAAATTTCATTTTTGAACACGGTACTCCAGATTTCATTTCTGACACCACCAGTAGACTCGTGGCATCGTTTTAGCATATTTTTATATAAAATTTGTTAGATTTGGAGGACGTGGGCCCTGACACGTTTTTCGGTGCAAAGTGGGTCCCACAGTCTGGGTCAACAGGACTTTTTGATGCCGGCTCATCGGAATCCAATTTTGGATATACCGTTGAGTTCGTATCGTCATTCTGGACTCGTTGACATATAATTTGCTAGGTTTTGGTGGACATTGGATCCGGCACACATTTCGGTGCAAGTCAGATACCAATACCCGGGTCAACGGGTCATTTTGAGATCGGCTCATCGGAATCCAATTCCGGATATACCGTTGAGTTCGTATCGTCATTCTGGACTCGTTGACAAGTAGTTTGCTGAGTTTTGAGAACATTGGCTCTGACACGCATTTTCGTGCAAACCGGAATTCCAAGTTCTGGTCAACGGACCAAATTGAGATCGGGTCAACGGAATCCAATTCTGGAGATACCGTTGGGTTCGTATCGTCATTCTGGTTTCGTAGACATATAATTTGTTATATTTTATAGACTTATTTTCTTGCACGTTTTTCGGTGCAAAACGGCTCTGACACGGATACCGTTTTGACCCAAAATTACCTTTTTGCCCTTGTGTCTAAATTGGACCGATGGGTAGGCTATTCTAGCTAATTTGACCATTTTGGACACGTTGGCGATGTTTATTTCATCGTCCGACAATGTTTGTTGATAATTTCTCTGAGTTTAACCTTTTTATAATTTATTAATAATTAATCCTTATAATGTTCGTATTTCGGGATTAGTACAACAAAACTGAGCTCAGTCAATTCCAGTGATCTCACATCGCTGAAATTGACAAGATGGACACGTAGATCACTATAATAAGATTATCAACTTTACCGTTGATCATCTCATCTCGATTTACGTGTCGTAAGTTTCGACGTACAAATAACGAAGTACACTTTATATCTTTAATAATTAGACTAGAATGGACCCTGTTTGACCAGAGTTGACCAGTTGATCCAAAGTCAACTGTAAGTCAACACTTGACCTAGTTTGACTAGATTATTGGCCGGAGTTGACCTAGAGTTGTTTTGACTTAGAAGAACCTAGGATAATATAGATTGCTTGTAGAGATTTATTTATTACAACTTGAACACCTTGTAACCTGTGTTGCTTTAAATAGGACTCTGTGGCTTCAGTTGGACCCCCCTATACTTATCAGTTGTTCAGGTTATTAGGCGAGTACATTCTCTGATCATTTTATATCCTGCTTAGAATTATTTTTTTGCTTTAAATTACTTTACTTGTTAATGTCACGTTGGTCACACGGATTGGTACTATATATGGATCCCTTCTTAAGATGTTATCCTTAGGGAGCATCGGGTACTACATGTTTTGTGCGTTTCACTTACATGGCGTATCACTATGCTTCATTGGTTCATTGATCACTTGTGACATATACTCTTATGATCACAGAGTCTTCTTGAATCCTTATCCCATTTACTGGGTATCCTAGAATCTCCTAGAATCCCCATTTATGGGACATCCATGTATCACCCTTCGGGGGCCGTTGCATGGAATCATAACATAACCTGGTTGGATCCTTGTGTATTGATTGGGGGTACAGGGGAGTAGAAGTAGACATATAAATAATACCCAAGTAGTATCTCATCAGAATCTTTCCATAGTGTCTCATCAGAATCTCCTATGCCATTTACATGTCTATATTGTACTCTGACTCACTAGCCACTGTTAGTTCTCTATTGTATAGTAGATATTTCTATTACAGTTCTCTCTCTCTATTTACATACTGTATTTCCTTCAGTACCTGTATCTTACTTTACTGCATGATTATATTTTCTAACCTGCTATGAACTGTTGAGATGTATTGTGCTCGCTCCTGTCCTGACTGGACCTGTTGATAAATTTTACAGATAGCTTGGAGGTTGCCTGCTAGCTTAGAGGAGACACAGTAGAGGTTGTATAGATAGCTAGGGTTTTGCTCATAGTTTATTTTCAGTTGTCTTGAGTTGTATTTATTGATTACTGTATTTGAGCTTTGAGATATATTTTTGGGTTTGTGTATCTTAGACACTTAGACTTCTATCTGCTGTATCTCTTTTGGATTTCATGTTTTATCTATCTTCCTTTATGCTCTACCTTAGATGTGATTGAGTTTACATTCTGCTATGTCACCCCCATTCGGGGAGTATAAACTGCTTATCCTTATACTGTTAGATGCATGAGACGTAGGACAGCGTTCTACCACCGACACTGCAGCGTAGGCTGGACGTTGTTACGTTCTCGTGCCCTTACTCTAGGGTACGGGTTGTGACAGCATGTCCATACAATCAGTCTAAATATTTTGTAAAATCACATAAAAAAAATTTGGTTGAACAAAAGTTTGTGTAAGCACGGTTAGCTAAGTCGGGCTGGGCATATACACCAAAATTGGATCGACCTTAGCAAAAGTTGAGTGCAGGAATTGAATAGTGTCAGACGAGAATGAGTTAGACTTGATTGAGTAAATGGGATGATTATCGATAGGGGTGCTATCGAACGACGATGTTATCGTCGATGCGATATAGATGAGCGTGCTTGAAATTTGAAGAATGGTTCGAACAAAAAATTTGAAGAAGTTGATTTTGATTTGAATGATAGTTTTGAGGATTTGTCGAATGACTTCATCCCTGAGTGTTGTATGCAATAGCTTCAGGGATGTCGATCGATTGAGGATGCGGGATATCGATGAGTCTATCAGCAAGCGTCGCATGTATGCAAAGCCATAGATTGAGTATCATTGAATAAGTTATAGTCTTGAAGATAAGGATGAATCGATTCAAACAAATTAGAGATGACGCACACGGGATAATAATTGTGAGAGTATAAAATGTAAAATAATTGAGTAGGTAGAATCGAATCGAGAAAAAGTTAGGGTGTACGAATGGATGACTTGATCGAAAAATTGATACGAATCGTATACGAAAAGTTAGCACGACGGAAAGATAGCGTGGATGAAAAGTTTGATTCGAATGTTTGAAAACAACACTAAGGATTGGAATGAATGTTTCTCGATGATTTAAGTTAGCAAGGAATGATACAAATTGAGGAAATACGTTGGTCGATGACTTAAGATAGACGGATGAACAATACGTGAATTTGGGTTTGAGGAAATTAATATTGTAAATGATTCGAGGGATAATGATCGAATGTTAATCTTAAGTATCGAGGAGATTATCCAGTCAGATGCTAGCATTAGTCGCACAATTCGAAATTCGTTGCAAATGAAGACCGTCAGGTTATGTATATCATCGATGGTATTGAGGCGTATCAAAGATCGGTATGCGATAACTCGGGGGTACTCAGATTCGAGGAATGACGATCGTGAAAGTGTTATCATTCTGACGGATACTATACTAAGGATTTTGATTGAGATAAATGTTGGATGAAAATGTTCGTGTCTTGATGGTTACGTTGATAACCACAACGTCGACGATCTTGTCTTGCACGAGCGCAACTCCAGCCTTGCACATACGTCATATCGGATTTGGGTGATCGTTCCGCGTGAGCGCTGACATGGTGATTCATATCGCGGGAACGATCGAACTCAAAAAAATAGTACATGGCAATTTGGATTGCCTCGACTTGTCTGTTTGATGCGAAGGCGAATTCGAGGATTTATAGGACTTGTGATTGATGATTGAATAAAACTTGAGGATTGAGTAGGTCCAATCCGAGCATCGAGAATAAATTAGTCAAGACTCAAAACAAGAGTTATGCCCCGATGAGGATGATTATTTCGCGGGAGCGTTGCATGGTGATTTTATGCCCATCGTGGATAATCGAACTCACGTGAGATTGGGGCGTGACATATTGTTAAGCTGGACGACCTTATGATTGATTACGTGAATTAAGATGAACAACTTAGGAAATATGGAATGTAAATTATGGTTTAGCAACAAATTAGAGTCATAGCGTGCATGATTGAGAAGGATTGATAGGTGAATTATATCGAACGTGTTTGAGGAGATAGACTATACGGAATGGGTCGTTAGACGAACGAAATTGATATGTCAAAAAGTTGGTTGAGCGAACTTACGATAGGATGGCTTTGCTGAATGACTCGGACCCCATGCGACGAATGTCGGAATGTGTGTAGAAAATCTATGCTCGAAGTTTAGAAATTGGAGTGATGCGAGCTTGGATAGAGAACCCCGTACTATCAACTTTGGTTTGACCCTTAGGATGGAGTCAGTGTTGATATTGTTGTTTGGGAACTATGATTCCAATACTGACGGATTGACTATAGCTTGGAGAGATAGCCTAGCGGTTAGCCATACATCCCAGTGTGGAGCGATAGGAATTATGGAGGCACCACTCACGAGGCTCGATTGACATGTATGTGTATCAGGAACGCCTGAATATGTGTACGATCTGACTCGAGTGGTGATGACGGATTCTCTATCACGAGACTTGGCTGAAATACATGTATTTTGGAGACGCCTAGAATATATGTACAATCCAACTAAGTGATACGTTGAATCAAGTGAGACTAGAGGAATGGAAAAGTGTCGAGGATTTTAAAATGGTGTTTCGAAGAAAGATTGATGGTAGTGCGAGCGTGACTCGGATTGGGGGAAAGCAGAGGAGTAGTACGTGCGAGAGTTCTTGACTGTTGAGTAAAGTGATAAGTCAATAGGTAAGTACTCAGTTAGTTTCGGGGATAAAATTTTTTCTGAGTGGTGTATGATGTAGTGCCCCATCCCACTCAGTCAATCGGAGGAATCGAAATACCAACGGCGTTCGGACTTAGCCATGCAACGACGAGTCGAAGGTCCGCTCGGTCGACGTGACTCCTCACTCAGTTGGGTGGCTTCGATGAACTTGCCTCAGCTTGGCCTTCGCACTAATAAAACAAAAGTTTTCAAATGCACAAGTAGGCTTGATAATAAAAGAAACGAATCCACATAGCTAGGAAAATAATCCCAAGTTGGGTTGAATTGAGTTAGAACATGGAAAGGTCCAACGGTCGGCTTAGAGTTGGTACATGACGTGCTTGAGCTGGAATGATGTTATACGCCCACATGAGAAAAATACACTGGCTATCATTTGGGTGCATAGTCCTGCTTTGGACGCATAGGATGTAGGCGCATGTAGGCTGCGTAGTCGTGGGCTGATCGTGGTGCTGACGTGGCCGCATGCTTCGGTGCATGTTTGCTCATGGAGACTGACGTGGCCGTACGCTTCGGTGCACGTTTTGATCATGGCTTTGACTGAGTCAGGCTTGGGCGCATAGCCATGTCTCAGGCTATGTGCCCTCCTTTTGGGGGAGCTAGTCTTGGGCATATAGAACTTCATTGGCTGGACGTATAGAGTTTCACTGGCTGGGCACATAGAGTTCCACTGGCTGGGCGCATAGAGCTTCACTGGCTTGGGCGCATAAGGTTTTATTGCTGAAAGTTTTTCATGCTTCTACAAGACCGCCTTTAAAGTTTTCGATACTTGAACGAGTTTGAAATACTTTAAAAGAAGCATGGACGGTCTTCTCGTGATGCAATGGACACATAGCACGGCTCTCTCTTTGGGCGCTTAGTATTTGGCCAGCGTGTCAAAGAGAGATGATTGTTGAGATCTTCCTCGAAATCTGAACTGACAGATTCATCGGGGTAGAATTTAAAGAGGTCCATCCTTCATGTGTTGTCCACGTTAGCAGGTGGCAGTCGCATAGTATACAAGCGGCTGGTTCTTCATGTGGGCGCATAATCCATTGTAGGCGCATACTGCACAATGGGCGCATGGGCGCATAAAGATAGTGGACGCATAGGAAGTGGCATGTGCCTAGAAATAGACTCTGAAGGAGAGAGAAAGCTCATTATTTTCTACTCTTAGAATTTTTCAGAAAATCTTCATCTTCTTTCATTGAGAACCATGTCTCCCAAGGTCGCCAAGAGATCCACGAAGGGCAAGGGGGCTGCGCCGAGTGGCTCTCCTCCTGTGGCAGCGTCTTCACCAGTCCAGGACCCAATTCTGGGTGAGGGCACGCTTCAAAAAACAAAGTCTCGAGCGTTAATTTACGACGCTCGGACTTTTCTTCAGCCTGGGTGCATGCGTCTAAGGAAACATACTTCTGTGGGCATTCTTATGCGTCTACAGAAGTCATGCGCCACATGTTGCCATGTTATGTGCCCACATGCCATCTGCATGTTATGCGCCCATGTACTATTCGTGTGTCATGCGTCCACTTGTTTGTTTTGGACGCACATCCCTTTGGTTGCATAGCCCTTTGGGAGCATAAGAGTCCTTCAGCACTTATCTTTTCATGTAGTTTTCTGAGTCTGACTTTCAATTCTGTCATTGCAGTGAACATGTTTGTCCCGGAGCTTGGCGGTATCCCTTTCTGTTCTGTTTGCCACGCTCTCGGTATAAGCCTTATACTCAACATGGTCAGCGATGTTCAGACAAAGATCAGTCATGACTAAACTACGAAACGGGCGATCGCCATAATTGAACAGGACAAAACCTTTCTGAAGCAGATGATTAATGATGAGAAGCTCGGGGGGTCACGTTGTTGGAAGAAGCCATACTTCCTATTCGGTGATAGCGTAGGATTCGAGGATGACGCGATGATATGTTTGGAAGATTCTTTGGTAGTTACGTTGAATGACCAAAGAATAGGGCTGCCATCGATGAAGCACCAATACCCTCTATCGGCGTTTGCTGATCTGGCTGTGCAGAGGCAAATGAAATGGGACCTGACTCCTGAACTGCCTGGGGTTGTTTCTGGCAGGATCCAGTTCAACTCTGGTGTCCGAAAGAAGGACACGTTCAAGTGTGTCAAGGGTTCCACATCCTACTCTATGAGGGGGCTACAACCGGGTGTTATACTGAACGATATCCCGACTGATCTTCATCTCTATGCTGCTGAGACTCTCTCGAACTTGATGATGTCGAAGAAGGAGTCATATCTGGAAGGGAAGATGCGGATGGAAGGCTGGAGACATCCCGTTCCGTTCTGGAGTGACCTTACTGGATGGGTGCTCTCGACTTATGAGGCCACCCTAAAAGCTGCCGGTCTTCTTTACACCGTCAGGGCCACCCAGTATGGCATCAAGGTTAACTGGCCGATGTTCGTCTCCTTGGCAGAGTTGTATAACCATCATACGTGCACCTTTTTCACTCCGGGCGAGGAGATGGGTTTGGCTCTTCACGAGATGCAGGCGGTATCCAAACTCCCCTGGGGGACGGAGCCGTATGCAGAATACGTCCCTAGTGATGCAGAGATCTTGGACTTGGAGGAGGAGAGCTCTGATATGATGAATGTGTACAAAGAGTTACTTTGTCACTTTTTTATTTGTCACCAGATTACGAAGAAGGGTAAGACCGAGGGGTCCATCCCGCAAACGAGGGCGTAGACCAACTATGTTTTCACCAGAGAAGGGAGGAATGGCCTGTAGTGCCCCGACCCGCAAGATGCCTTATGATAGATGATTGGTTCGATGAAGCCTTGTTGTACTTGGAAATATGCAAAGGATTACTTGGAAGGCTATGCGATCGTGGCGGGAATCGTCCTATGAATGTGAGTAGTATTGAACCCTTCAAAGATCCTTTAGCTTCACGCTTAAAATAAGGATCATATGCTATGTTTCTTATTGAGTTGTTCAATAACACCTTGCATGGAATTCGGAAAGATAATGAAAGATAATAATCACCTGAACGTAAACTGTTGTGGCTGAATGAATTGTATGCTTGTACATTGTCGCAATGAATTGCATGACAGGTGAAGGCAAAGTCCCAAATACTTGGGCGGTGAGTATATCGAGCTTTGGCTCGATGAATAGATGGTAGCACAGATATTAGGACCCAAGAACTGGGCAGTGAGTATGCTTGAATTATGTCCGAATAAATGTGTGCTAAACAGATGCTAAGTCCCAGGAATTGGGCGGTGAGTACATTGAGTTGGTTGGAAAGATGTATGGTATCAAAGAGGTGGCAAAGAGATTGGGTAACAACATTCTATTATCCTGTGCCGATGTAGAATGTTGATTGCACTAAGACCCTGGATTGGGCAGATGATAACGTGAGCGTTGGCTCAAGGCAAGATGGCAATATGAATGAGAATGGTGGCTGAATTACTTAGTTTTCCTTATCATGCATTATATGTTTTCTTTTTAGATAAGTTGTATATAGTTGCATGGTCATGGACATCTTGTCGACAAGGTGTGGTTCCTCGAACGGTATTCCTGGGCCATGGAACCCGGTTCGTCATAGGGGGAACAAGGATGGTGTCGACGTACTGACATCGGGATTGCAGGACTTGCAGTGGGGGTTTGCTATCGCCTACTGAAAGGACGCTGAAATCCCATGGTGCTGAAGCAGTAGAACGGTGTTTCGGAAACCTCCTATGGATTCGCACCCCATTTGGAGTTAGCCGTTCACTTAAAGATAATCCAAGATGGTGTGTCGCCAGTGACCTTCATATAGATAGGTCCGGTGCTAATGATGTCTTATGCAGGCAGAGTAAGTTATTACTCAAATACAGGGAAAGATGTCGGCTGTTGGTAAGAATCACCTGAACGGTGATATTTATATTGAATCATGATGTTGTTCCTAACAATGTCTTGTGCAGGCAGAGTAAGTATTATAGATGTACAGGGATGGCTACACGACCGTGGATAAGAATCACCAAAGGGTGATAACTGTATGCTTTTAATTATGTTGGTTATGAGAACTGCATGCTTTACTTCCTGTCGGCTATAACATGAAATTGACCCTAAGACAACGAGAAAGACCACTGTTAATAATGTTCTGTAATATGATTACTTAGTGTTGTCTTCCTAGGTGAGTTGGGCCAGCACCGCTCACCAGTACATTGATGATATACTGACCCACGTTGTGGGCAATATTACAGGTGTTTGCTTGGAAGAAATCCTGTGAATCAGTGCTTGGCATCGATGAATCGGATGGGTGTGCAGAAGCTCTTTTTTCAAGACGATGTCTTCTGCTATACGGGACATAATGTATGGAACAGTAAAATTCAGTTGTCAGTGAGATTGTAGCCATATTGGCAAGTTTAATGTAAAGAAGTCGGTATATTCAATTGTAGCCCAAAGGGCAAGTGTTTACATTCAGTTGGCTATTCAAAAGTTTTGTAATCAGTTGTAAACTCTGTATTCTGCTGCAAGTCTTGTAATCCATTATGATTATCAATAAAGAGATACATTTCTTCATATCTTGTGTGACTTCAATTTATCTGCTTGGTTTTGCTGCGTTATCGATGTTTTTTGAGAATTACCAGAAACTGTAATGGTTTTGCCTTGTACAAGTGCAATCTAGACTTGTACGACATTACGTCCAATGGCTAGTTTTTGATCCTCCGGGATCGGGGCGTGACATGGCCCAGTCTCCTTTTCGTCGCCTAAGCCCTTGACAATCTCTGAGATAGATTGGCTGATGACAGATCACGAAGCTGCGGATACCAAAAATAGGGATGATCCTGAGGGAAATTCCCTAATTTATTATTTCTTCAGACAAGCCGAGTTTAAGATGTCAAAAAAGGCGGTGCTAGCCGCTTTTCTGATGATATGGCTTCGTGACTGCGTAGTCCCTGGCGGTTCAGGGTCTGTTGAGAGAATCAGCCGGGGGATGATACTTCCGGCTGTAAGGCTGGCCTTTGGACGCCCACTTACTCTGCTTCCAGCGATGGTCATTGCCATCCAACGGGGTTTGCGATATTTTGTTGTGCACACGATAACATCCGAGGGCAGGAAAGACTTTGCTTGGACTGAATTACCCTTCCACTATCTGATAGGGTGGCTGGTACTGCATTGTCCCAAATTGATGAACGTCGGGCTATTGGCAGATTCTTTGGCGGGAGATGCCTTCATTCGGAGGTTCAGAGACACGAATTGGGCCGTTACAGGGATGCCTGTTTACAGGAGGGCTTTGAGTTTTCTGCAGAATTACGAATTCTTCAGAGTATCGTCTCCATCTGGTAGTGGTCGCGCAGGAGACACCCTAGTAGATGAGGGAGCACTCATCTGTGCCATCCAATGGGGTTTACGACATTTTGTTGTGCACGTGATAACATCCGAGGGCAGGAAAGACTTTGCTTGGACTGAGTTACCCTTCCACTATCTGATGGGGTGGCTGGTTCTGCATTGTCCCAAATTGATGACCGCCGGGCTGATGGCAGATTCTTTGGCGGGAGATGCCTTCATTCGGAGGTTCAGAGACACGAATTGGGCCATTACAGGGATGCCTGTTTGTAGGAGGGCTTTGAGTTTTCTGCAGAATTACGAATTCTTCAGTGTATCGTCTCCATCTGGTAGTGGTCGCACGGGAGACACCCTAGTAGATGAGGGAGCACTCACTACTAGCCTTCCTATTGGAGCATTTCGTTGGCTCCAATCCATTAGGCGCTCTCATCTGGCATTCAAGAACATGAACCACACTTTCCTGGAACCTTATTTGCCAAGTCGCTTTGTACAGCAGTTCGGCTATAGCCAGCTTCTCTTGGGCAATCCCAGTCCTCATCTCCAGTTGATAGGGAGTCTAATCGACGGGGCGCGTGCATGGGGCTACTACAATGCTGGATGTACAGGGGCAGTTTTTACCTTGCCCGAAGATAAACCCGACACCCACATGCTCTTTGCTGCTGCTAAGTTCTATTTCAGGTCAATACCCTTCTTTTTCGGTATGACCGTGAGCATAGTTTTATATCGGGGACCAAGCTTGTCCTACCCTTGCTGATATAGGACAAGCACGTGCAATGGGGAGTAGCAAAAAGAAAGACGTAGTGCCCACAATTGAACTAGCTGTAGCGCCACAACAGAGAGTTGTTGTTGAAGAGCCTATCATTGTAGCGCCTCGGAGAGAGGACACTGAAGAGCCTCTTTCTACCGTTCCTTATAAGAGAAAGGTTCCCACCAAGCTGGTGCCACGGCCAAAAAGGAATAAGGTGGTTGTTTCCCGAGGGAGGAAGAAGGTTGCGGAAGTGGGTGCTGGCTCACCTCCTCCCAGAAGGTCTTTTCGACAGACGGCGTTGCAGGCCATTGCCATTCGGAAGGTAGACCCTTTCCTAGACTCCGTAGCCATTCTGGTCAAGCCTTTGGAGGCGTTCTCACCTTTGCGTTTATCCTTTACATAGGACCCTGAAGTCGTAGCTGAGGCAGGTGCCTCCTCATCTGAGGAGGTAGATGCGACAACAGAGTCCCCTGCTCGTCCTCGACTGATGGATGAGGGCGGGTCTTCTTCGACTGTAAGACTTGAGCGACGGGGTGATCAGGGCGAAGGCCCAGACCATGATGGCATTCAGAAGATCAGTTTCTTCTACGACATATCTGTGGGGGATATGTCTGCAATAGGAACTACGATGAAAGAACTGGACGAGAACCAAGTCCAATTGGCTCGTCCTCCTGCGGGTACGTTACCTTTACGCCTCTCTTCGAATGAGATTTTTCGACTTTGATTTTGCGTGCTCCTCGTGAGGCTGACCACGACCGTGTGTTCCCTTGCAGACAAAGGGAAGGAACCCCACACGAAGATAGTCCCTGCCATTAGGGAAGGGATAGAAGTTGTTCCCGGCTCCTCCAAGTCTGCTGCTACGGAGGGAGCTGTTAGTGAGCTGGTGTCGGCTACAGAAAGAGAGGTTGAGCATCCTGCTGAGGGGGCTGTTGCTGGATCTGCTCCTGTTCCGGCTGAGATTGTGGAAGAAACTAGGCCCGATGCTGCTCGGGGCCTTGCATTATTCTTTTTGAATTGTCTGAGCCTGCTCTTGGTTTTCTTGAAGCCAAGACTGATGGCGTAGCCCAGGCTGGAGTTGAACAAGTCGAAGGTACGAAATTACAGTTCTTTCGTATTTCTCTTATCTCTTTTTTTGGTTACTAATGTATATATATTTTCTCTGTCAGGTTCGGCTTCTTATCAGGTATCCCTTCCTGGAGCGGAAGAGACTTTCCAAGCTTCTTCTCCGACGACCTCCACTGAAGATGAGGAGATGGCCCAGGAAGTCGTCAAAGCTTTCTACTCTGTGCTGAAAGTGAAGCTTCCTGGATTCCTGAATTGAAATGCTGCATTCGGCCCTGTAAAGGCTGTTGCCGAATGCCAAGTGGCGGCCCTCGAGAGCATTGCCGGCTATGAAGAGTGGGCCAATACTCTGAGGAAAATTCTGAATGACCTGGAGGGTCAGGTAGCCAAGTTCCGGGATACCAAACAGCGTAGCCCAAAATCGTTGTTCCGTGCAGAGGACGAGGATCTGATCAAGGTTCTCGTGGAGGAGAAGGGTACTTTCCAAGCGAGGAAGGATGCCCTCGTTCAGGAGATCGGCGAATTGGCTGACCAGTATGGCCATTTCAACGCTGCAAGTGAGGCGTGTGCCGCCTCGAAGAATAAACTGGCTGCGCAGATCACCGAAAGGTATAATTACATTACGCAGATCCAGAACGAGATCGCCCAACTGGAAGCTGACTTGCAGGCGGCGACATCTGAACAGGAGGATTATTTGTCTTAAGCTGCCATGACTGCCACCACTTTCGCCCGTTTAGAAGAACAGCTGGTGAAGTTGGAGGGAGAGCATCTGAGTCTGATCCCTTTTGAGGATGAAGCCACTCGTCAAGAAGAGGCACGGTGCCGAGCTACCGCGAATCTGAAGCCGAAGTCGCAGCTCTAAGAGACAATATAAACCGCCTATGTACCCCATAGATTTTTGTAACTTTTCTTTTTTTCCAGCTGTCACGGCACTTGTACCTTTTTTTCGTCTCTTGATAGACGTAAAGAATAAAGAATCTTTTCAGAAGTAAATATGGTTTTGTGAAATATCGGAACTATAGGAATGTGGACGTAGCAAGAATATTTCTGGTGGGTATTCCATTTGAAAATTTTGATGTAGACCTATTATCCATTTTATATTCAAGTTTATTCGAATATAGATAATAAGTTGAATGGAGCTGCTAGTAGAGGTGATATGGACGTAATAGCAGAGGATGTTTTATATCTGACCAGAGATAATATGGACGTGGAAAGATATATAACATTAGGTGGGAGTGGATAGTTCAGAGGTATTAAGGACGTTATTATCCTTGATGAATGCTTTGCTCAGAAGTTATATGGACATGGCAAAACATAATCATTTTACTTGGGAAATAATTATCGAAAAATAATTCAGAGGTAATAGGGACGTGACTTGTTTTCGTCAAATCGAGTTTGGACAGAGTCAAAAGTGGGAATGATTCCATTGGGGAAATAATTATCGGAAAATAATTCAGAGGTAATAGGGACGTGACTTGTTTTCGTCAAACCGAGTTTGGACGGGAATGATTCCACTGGGGAAATAATTATCGAAAAACAATTCAGAGGTAATAGGGACGTGACTATTTTCGTCCAACCGAGTTTGGACGGGAATGATTCCACTGGGGAAATTTTTAGAGGACCTATTATTCAGGGCGTATTCAAGACTCTTGAAATACGGATAATAGTTAGATAATTTTTTGAATCGTATAAACATCGCACTGTACATTTATATGACTAAACATATGTAAACATTACGTAAAAAGTTACACATAGTATTTCTTTAGGAACTTGCCGTTGATAGGCATCATGAGCCAGTCACCATCGGGCTTGGTTAGTCGGTACGCACCATTAGAATACACTGATTCTATGATGAAAGGATCTTCCCATTTATGCTGGAATTTTTCTTTTGTTTTGTGCGTCATGACCATTGGTCTTCTCACTGCTAAGACTAGTCGCCGACTTGGAAGATTCTTTCCTTCACTTTTTTATCGAAGGCTCTAGAAAGGCGTGCTTGGTATAGCTCAATGCGCTGCTGAGCTAACAAGCATTTTTCGTATAGCACTTCGAGCTCTTGTGGACGCAAACGGTAGATTTCTTCGGTAGTCAACTCGCTGGCTAAGGCTACTCGAAGAGAAGGAATCTGGATTTCTAGGGGAAGAACTACTTCGCTTCCATAAACCAGAGAGAATGGCGTACTGCCTGTTGGAGTCCGGACCGTTGTACGATATGCCCATAGACATTCATCGAGCTTCTCATTCCAATCGTGCTTGTTTGAAGACATGAACTTCTTGAGAAGTTTTATGATGGTTTTATTGAAGGCTTCTGCTAGCCCGTTAGCCCCTCGATTATAGGCAGTAGAGGCTACGTTCTGGATTCGATTCCTATCGCAGAACCGATAGAATGCGTGGCTTGCAAACTGTGGACCATTATCATGGATGATCCTGCGAGGTAGGCCGAAGCGGTAGATGACGTGATGTTTGATGAAACTGATCACGTTTGACGCCTTCACTTCGGTGAGCGGTATAGCTTCCGCCCATTTGGAGAAGTAATTGGTTATGGCTAGGATGAACCGATGTCCTTTGGAGGATGGCGGGCTAATTGATCCTATGACGTCCATGCCCCAGGCTTCAAATGCCTAAGATGCCGTCGTCGGGTATAGGAACTCCGAAGGTTGATGAATGAAATCGGCATAGAACTGACAAGCTCTACACTTCTTTGTGTATTCAACAACATCTGCTATCATTGTGGGCCAGTAATAACCCATTCGTTTGAGGCAATCTTTAATTTGGGGCCTAGTTGATATGCACCACAAACTCCATCGTGAGCCTCCTGGAGTATATGTTTGGCTTCTGTGTCTGATAAGCATCGTAACAGTTGCCCGTCGTAAGAGCATCGGTACAGCATCTTGGTAGCTGTGTCGTAGTAAAATCTGAGGGATCGCCTTTGGATAGACACTGCTTCCTTCGAGTCCTCGGGGAGGATTCCATAGGCGGCATAGTCTATGAAAGGAAATCTCCAGTCTTTAGCTTTGATGCTTGTTTCCGTTGCGTAACTGTGATAACTATGCAAGATATCTTTCACACAGAATAGTTCTCGGCCAGACACTGTGATCGACTGCTGAGTTTTGGTAGGAACGGTTAAGGAAGTAGCGAGATCGGCTAGAGCATCTGCTTCTATATTCTGTAGTCGAGGCACGTGCTCGATGAAGAATCCAGTGAAAGTAGATGCCAACTCGATTGTTGCTCTGTGGTAGGGGATGCGATCTTTGTGATGAACTTCATAATCCCCTCGAACTTGACTAACTATTAGCTTGGAATCGTCGTAAGCTTCTAGATAGTCAACTTCCAGTTGCTTTGCCAGTTGTAGGTTGATTAAAAGGGCATTATATTCGGCCACGTTGTTGGTACGTGGTTCCACGAGAGAATATGCACGATATATAACCAGATGATTAGGTAACACGAGCATGACACCTACTCCAGCCATGATATTTTCTTTAGGTCCTGTTCTTGATGCACCGTCAAAGAACATTCGCCAAATGGGGATTTCTTCTTGCAGTGTTAGACTCTACTACTTCATTGGGGATTTCGTCGTAGAGTTTAGAAGATTCTGGCACCGGATGAGCTGCCAAGAAATCGACTAATACTTGGCCTTTTACTGCCTTCTGAGGAACGAAGAGCATATCGTATGGAGTCAATAGCATTGCCCATATGGCTAAACAGGAATTAAGAGAGTCTGGTTTAGTCACGAGTATTCTGAAAGGGTTGACTTTAAATATAATATGGATAGTCTGTCCAGACACATAGTGGCGTGTCTTCTGGATGGCAAATACTAGTGAAGGCATTCCTTCTCCACAGGTATGTATCTGTGCTCGGCACCCACCATTGTGCGGCTGAGGTAGTAGATTGCCTGTTCATGGTCATCTTTAATCTTCTGAGCTAAGAGGGCGCCAAGAGAATGGTCCATAGCACGGACATATAGTAAGAAGGGCTTCCCCATTATTGGAGCTACCAATACTGGAGGGCTTGTAAGATATGCCTTGATGTCGTCGAATGCGCGTTGATATTATTCAGTCCAGACGAAAGATACGCCTTTCTTCATGAGCTGAGTGAATGGTTGACACCTTCCAGAGAGGTTCGAAATGAATTGTCTGATGTAGGCTAGCCTTCTTTGTAGTTCGCATAGATCTTTGAGGTTTCTTGGAGGATGCATATCGAGGATAGCCTTCACTTTCTTCGGGTCAAGATGTATGCCCTTTGAAGTGATGACGAAACTTGCCGCTGGAGACTTCCAGAAAAGACTTGGTTGGATTCATCTTGAGTTGGTGTGCACGCATTAGTTCGAACACCGTTCTCAAGTCTTGGAGGCGGTTGCCCTTGAGACGACTTTTAACTGCGATATCGTCTACATAGCACTCCACAGTTTTGCGCAAATGATCACAAAAAATTATGTTCATAGCTCGCTGGTATGTCGCCCCCGCATTCATCAATCCGAAGGGCATCACCGTATAGCAGTATACCCCCAATGGTGTTCAAAAAGATGTGTGCTTCTCGCCGTCTGGGAACATCTTAATCTGGTTGTAGCTTGAGAACCCATCCATGAAGGACATCCGCTCGAAGCCGCAAGTATTGTCGATCATTACGTCGGTGATCGATAGAGGGAACTCGTCCTTCGGGCATGCAGAGTTCAAATCACGATAATCGATACAGATTTGAATTTTACCATTTTTTTTCATGACTGGAACGATGTTGGCAACCCAGTCTGGGTGTTATTCTTCGCGAATGAAACCACTGGCAATAAGCTTCTTGACTTCATTCTCGATGGCCTCCATAATGTCTGGTCGGAATCGTCGTTGTTGCTGCTTCACTGGCTTAGCTTTAGACGAAATATTCAGGCAGTGCATGGCGACTTTAGGGTCCAAGTCTGGCATGTCTTCATAGCTCCATACGAAGACGTCGATGTATTCTCTTATAAGCTGTATAAGAGATTGGCATTCATCGCCAGATAGCCTTTTGCTGATGAAGATTGGTTTAAAAGATGATTCATCTCCTAAATTGACTTGGATGACTTCATCTTTGGTAGGTGGTTCACGTTGTTCGAAGTATAGCTCCCATCTAGTGTCTATCTTTTGAGCCCATTATTCGAGCTCGATTGATTGGATATCGCCTGCGATTTGGTCAACGGAAACCATATTGACGGCCAGAATTGCTTTGAATATGTCGCCAATGCTGGAGTCTGGGTCCTAGAGGGAGGAGTCAGAAGAATGAGAACAACGATCTGCTTCATCATCTGATCTTTCTGGAGTTGTTGGAGGAGTGACATGAACCAAACCAATACCGCATCGTTGATAGTAGTTCTCGGGTTTCCTAGGAGGAGCAAAGTGTCGTATTGGCAACCGTCGTCCTTGACCATAATTTAGCTCCTGGTCGCTTTTGATGTCATATCCCATATTCTGGATGATATACTTGGCCTGCCAACTATACCGGAAAAGTTGTATTTTTCCAGAGTCATAGTCAACTTCTGTGTTGTGCTTGGGAGAAGTAGAGTCTGGAACGAACTTTTTCTCGCCAATTATACGACCGAAGATGATTAGTTCTTCATCCTTCTTTCTGGCTGGAACGATGAAGTAGAAGATATCTTCTGGGTAAACTTTTCTCGCAGGTGTGGCATCATGACCGACATGCAGAGGTGTGGTCCTATGCCGTGCTCTAGAGCATATATCATATCTATGTAGTAGTTTACGGATCGATAGACATCGAAGTAATTCAAAGATAAACCTTTACTAAGGAAATATGCAAGTTCTTCTTCAGGGATAACATCATCCGCTGAAGGTACATTATTATGAGTATTAATATACTCATTGAGAGGATCATCATCTGGAAGAGGAGCCACAGTCTTGGCCGAGTTCACCACGTAGGGTAATTCTTTAGGATTGGGAGGACGGGCATCAGTAGGTTCCTCCCGGGGTGTCTTGCTGAGAGTGATGGTCAATGGTTTGACCTTGTCAGGGTTCTTCTTTTTCACCCAGATTGAGAGAGGCTTCGGAGTAGTACATCCTTTGACTCGGATGATCAGGGGACCATCATTGGAGGATGAACTTGCTTCAGCTTCATTGTCAACTTTGTTGCTGTCATCCTTGGGGGGCTGAGATTGGTAAAGTACCGAATCTCCATAGTAAGCTTCAATGCCCTTAAAAGGATCAACATCGACAAACTCTGTCTTCACGACACCGTTACTGTTGACATACTTGAAGCACTGGTGAAGTATGGAAGGAACGATCATGTTCTCGTGTATCTATGGACGTCCAAACAAGACATTGTAGGATACATTAGCATCGATCACATAGCAGAAAACCTTCGTTTGGAGATCACCGATCTGACATTTGAGACGGATCTTGCCCAGCAGGTGGCTTTGACCCGCATTGAAAGCCATGATAGTTGTGTTGGTTGCAGATAGCTTATGCAGAGGGATCCCGAGAATTTGAAGCAGACTTCTAGGAATGATTCTGAGGGACGATCTTGGATCGATGTGCATGCGGTCCACCTTGATCTCCTCGATATACCCTATATAGTACAGGGGTCTATCATGACGATTATTTTTGAGTAGCATGTCTCCCTGTGAAAAGGTGATATTGGGCACCACTTCCATAGTACTGTGGCCGTAGGGATATGAGACAGGATCTTCAGCGGGGGCTTTGACTTCAGCGAGATAAGAGTCGGCATGTAGTAAAGCCTCACTTAAGTCCTTTCGCATTTCTTTGGAGAGTTGCAACAGATCGAATAAGACAACCTGGCAGGTGTATCGGTTAGCTGTGCCAGTATGTCAAAGTTATAGGGCTGATCCATGCCATCAGGAGCTGGAGCTTTCAGAGACTTGTCAAACCGCGTCTCCTTCTGCTTGGCTTTGTCCGTAGTTGAAGGCTTAGACGGGCTAGCTTCTGAGCTTGTGGGGGTTGCAGGAGCTTGAGAAGGTACTGCTTCTTCTTATGCGGGGTCGTATGTCCGAAGGTAAGTCTTCCCCGATCGTGTCTCACCAGATAGAACCTCGTAGATGGGAGAGGATACCATATGGCATGACTTGTATTTCTTGTCTCTTTTTGCTTTGGGAGGTACTACCCCCTGCGCCACTTCTTGCACAAGGTCCGGATGGACCTACATGATCTCACCACGTTCAGTTGTGAGTGGCACCAAGGTAGAGTTGCGAGCTGGCGGTAGGTTGACGATTGCCTTGGGAATCGGGACCACGCCGTCTAGGACTTCTGTGGGAAAAGTTACCAAACTGAAAGAAGATTATGTTAGAAGATACGACCTTGTCTTCAGCTTCGAGGTTGATCACTTGGTTGTCGATAAGCTGTTGTATCTTCCTTTTCAGGATGATGCAGTCCTTGGTGGAATGATGCACGTACTGATGATAGAGACAGTACTTTGGATCGTTGAGCTGGTTCGCCTCTGCAGGACGTCGTGGTAGAGGCAATGTCATCTTATTACCTTCGTCAATGTGTAAAAGATGGTAATGACATCATCTTCGTTAAAGGAGAAGGTCTCCTTACGCTTGTCGGAGGTGCCCTAAGAATTAGAAGCTCCTTTGGATGTGTCGATCTTCAGGACTTCTTTTCCTTTACCCCTATGAACAGGAATAGTTTGAGGATGCTTGCCCTTGTCTTTGAGTTTGGGTGTTTTCAACCCCAGTAGTTCCAGGTTAGGAACGTCGTTTTCAGCTGCATCAGCGGTCCCAATGAAAGCGGGCCGTGTGTCATACTTATGTATATCCAGACTAAACTTCACTATAGGAAGAAAGTTATGTCGACAAGTATCCATAAGTTCTGAGTCTGGTATGCCGAAGGGCATCTTCAGTGCTAGCCACCTGAAGCGTTCGATGAAGGCGATGACAGACTCAGTCCTCCTTTGCTTGGTCTCGATGAGGGTGGAAATACTAACATGCATGCCACTCTCGTAAAACCTGTTGAGGAACAACCTCTCCAAGTCTTTAAATGAATTGATACATCCATCAGGCAGACTGCAGAACCATTCGAAAGCTACCCACTGTAAGGTGCTAATAAACAGCTTCGACAAGAACGGATCGTCTCTGGGCAAGTGTAGAGTCTGTGCGTTGAAGTATGTCATGTGTTGATGAGGAGAAGTCAACCCGTCAAATGAGTTCAGCGTCAGCGGCTTGTAGTTAGGAGGGCAAGTAGCGTTCTCCCACTCAGGGGGATACGGTTGAGATATCCCCATCTTCTAAAGCTCATCTTTGTGTGAGATGGGGTCGAGACGGGCGACCAGGGAATCAATTACATCCTGTTGATTGAGCAGGTGTTGGGAAACAGCTGCTGAATGGTTATCAGGAGTCGTTGGTGAAGGACTACCCCCAGCATTTACAAGATTTGAAGGAGGCACAACAGAATGATACTCCTTTTATAGTGAAGGAGGGTTGTTGCTCTGTGCCGGACTAGCGTGAGCCGAGACATTTTGTTGAGGTAGAGGAAAAGCCCCAGCAGCCTGAACCGCCATGATACTGGTAAGCATATCAGTGATCTTGGCAAATGCTGTTTCAAGACCCTCTAGCCGTTTGCTGGTCTGATCACTGGCTTCTTCAGGTCTTTCTCCGTCCACCATGTATGTAGATAACATACGAGGATGGACAGAGAAAACAGTACAACTGGTGCTGATACTATCTTTCTTCGAGTAGACAAGTCCTTTATCTTCAGGTAGAGGAGGTAGATAGTCGCCATTAGATTCGGAGGGATCATCGTCCTCTGGAAGGCTACCCCCAATGTGAAGGTCATCTACTTCAGACTCTGAGGGAATACTACCCCCAGCTTGGGAGTCTTCGTCGTCCATACGGAATCTCGTCTTTGACCGGGTTCCCATATAGACTCCTTCAGATGTGACAGCCTGTTGGCCATCTGTTGGTAGACTTCTTCTTCTTCTTCTCGCAGAACTGAGAGAGAAAGTTGGGTTCGTAGTCCACCATCTTTGATTGGGGCTTCCGTAAGGGGGACCCTATGAAGCCATGTTGGATAAAACATACAGTGGCTTTTCATCGTCAGAGAAATGCAGCCGTCGAAACATGGATTTTCTCTGAGGCACTTTTGTTGCTTTGGAGCAGCAACAGTTGATAACAATACTAGTGCACAGATGTGCACTATGAATTGTTATGTCCTCCCTCGCTTTACGCTTATGATTTATTATGTCGCACAAGTCAGCGAAAGGGGGTTTTGCCTTACAACCCATGTTGCATGCATCGCCAAGCTTTGTATGCGGGTTTGTAAGGAGGGTTGGCGCATCCAGACTTAGTTCACGTGCAGGGGCAACCCCCACACCTAATTTTTATGATGTTCTTGAATGTAGCCCCGTGCTATACGCATTGGGGCCTGTCTTTTTGATGTGGGCGCATAGGCCTTGGAGGCTGGCCTTGGGTGAATGCTCCTTGACAGGATGTCTGAGCCTCCTTGAAGTGGGCGCATAGTATGGATCCAGTGAGCCTGGGCGCATAGCCTTGGGTGTATAACCCTGGATGTCCAGTTTGTTGAAGACAGAAGCATTCTGGTTGGGGTTATGCGCCCAAATATCTCCTTGGGCGCATGGCTTTGGGCACATGCTTGGTGGAGCAGCGCTGTTTTCTTCCATCTTTGCCTCCTTCGTTTATGAGCCTCGCCGGGTTTACCCAGAGCGTCGCACACCCCGATTCTTGGCATCGTAGTGTTTTCTTTTGCCAAGTCTCGAGTGTCGAACACTCTGTTGTTGGTTGTGCAGGAAAGAAGTCACTAGGCTAGTAGAGCCCAGAACGGTGTGAGCCTTCTCCATTTGGAGAACTTCTGTGGCAGAGTCATGCACCCATGTGATAGAGTCCTCCAGTTGTATATCTACTATGACACAAGCAGGATGCACAGCGAGCCTTCGGAAGCCAAGTCTTGCGAGACTTGTTTGGTTCACTGATTTTGAGGGAGTAGAGCCATCCCTCGAGAGTATCTCTTCGAACGCCTGCTGATCGAACTTTACGATCAGCATCTTCTGAGTGCTCCTCACTTTGTCGGTATTAGATTGTGTCACCACCTTCTCATCAGAGGAAAAGGTAGTCCCCAGCAGATTTACCATTTTTGTGGACACACATAAAAAAGAAGAAGAAAATGCTATCTTTTCTTTATTGGCGCAAGGCACCACAAATCGAGTACGCCTGAGAAATCCTGCGCTGAGGATCCCCGAGTACAAAAAAGAATTTTGGGGAATGGGACAATAAAGATCAAGCTACAGTTGCTCCTTTACTCCGTTGACACTCCGATTACAAAAGTGGGAGAAAATCTAAAACAATTGCTAACTCTCGGCTCACTGGCAAGAAGTGCAGCAATTTGGCTCTTAAAAATGCTCTCCGTTCTGTGTTTTGAAGAGGGATGAGGCCCCTTTTTATAGTCGTTCTTGAGCTGGAATGATGTTATGCGCCCACATGAGGAAAACACCCTGGTTGTCATGTGGTCGCATAGTCCTACTTTAGGCGTATAGGATGTAGGCGCATGTAGGCTGCGTAGTTGTGGGCTGATCATGGTGCTGACGTGGCCGTATGCTTCGGTGCACGATTGCTCGTGGAGACTGATGTGGCCGTACGCTTCGGTGCATGTTTTGATCATGGCTTTGACTGAGTCAGGCTTGGGTTCATAGCCATGTCTCAGGCTATGCGCCCTCCTTTTGGGGGAGCTAGTCTTGGGCGCATGGAACTTCATCGGCTGGGCGCATAGAGCTTCACTGGCTGGGCGCATAGAGTTCCACTGGCTGGGCGCATAGAGCTTCACTGGCTTGGGCGCGTAAGGCTTCATTGCTAAA
The DNA here is from genome assembly GCA_029216955.1 of Iris pallida. Taxonomy (NCBI): domain Eukaryota; kingdom Viridiplantae; phylum Streptophyta; class Magnoliopsida; order Asparagales; family Iridaceae; genus Iris; species Iris pallida. Next base: position 115,859 of record JANAVB010011526.1, read on the forward strand.
AAATTTTTATGCTTCTACAATACCAAGTTGTGAGGCACGATCTCATTATATGGACCTAAGCACGGCCTCATGGAAATTGGGTACTATCGCATAGTTGTGTCTCTAATTATGGGTCAAAAGACAAGCACGACTTGATAGGTTAACGTTGTCGGTACGAGAAGGGTCTAGAGGCAAAGTATGAGTTGATGTTGTTGTCGCAAGCACGAGATGGTTTAGAGACACAAAATAGGCCAAGGCGTCTGTCCTAAAACTAATACTAAGGCAAGACTAGGAAGGAAATTGAAAAGAAGGGACTATGTTGCACAAAGTAAATTAACGTGTTGGTTTTGTATAGGTGGGCGAGGAGATCATTCCACCAGTACAATTGAGTACTGACACCCACACAGTGTTGATGTGCTAGAACATGTAGAAGCTCGTGGCACGGAGCTCGCTTTGATGCGTCGAGGCACGGAGTACCTTGGCGATTCGAGACATACGACCGCGTGGAGTCAGGTCTTATACGGGACATAATGTATGGACGTCGCCTATCTAAAGCATCCGCTGGCTCGAGACATGTATTGAGAGATGAGAGAGAGTTGAGTGACTTGTAATGTGAGAAGAGTGAGCTTGAGTGATTGTAATCTTGGCCTTGCGCCCCATTGTAATCCTTGTTTCAATATCAATAAAATGCATCTTTTGAGTGACTTGTGTTTTGTTCTAAATTTTTGCTGGCATATTCAATGTCTCTGCTTGGGACTTCTGTGCGACGACCCTGTCGCAGCCACTGTAATCGGCCGTTATGGAACCTGCCTTGCACGAGCGCAACCTAGGCTCGTACGGTATCACGCCTTAGCGAGGATGATCGCTCCTACGGGAGCGGGGCGTGACACGTAGCACTATCCTAAGAGTTAATTCGGGTCTATGTGCAGACTTTATCCGAATGCTCCTAGTGGTAAAATTCTCGCTCCACCGGAATCTCCTTGCCTCACACGACATAGAGAGAGTGACCCTCGACTTTGCTCTTCCCAGAGCAACGAAAGAAGAATGAAAAGCTTCGGGAAATGAGTTTTTGAAGAGAGTTTTTGTAAGAAATTTTATGTGTTCGAAGAAGGTATGAGATGAGCCTCAATATATAGGCCGATTTGCAACGTATGAAAATAATGGAGAATAATGACCAAAATAAAAAACAAATTAACCAGCCTATTAAATGACCCGAACGTTACACAAGAAATTACATGTGCAACATGTGGTTCATTGAACCTGGACAGAATTCAGAATCCCAACGTTACAAAAATTTAATGAATAGTAACAGTCAAGAATAAATGATGAACATCAAAAAGATTTTTAGGGTCTCAGCCCGAATCCGAAAATAAAATCGAATCGGCATTCGGCGCCCGCAGATGTGGGCACGTACCCGCACCCGTTATGCTCGCCGAATCGAACCGAGCCGACTCGGGTCGGACGGCGGCGGCGGCGCGCGCGTGTGGCCCATAGGCCACCCACACAAGACTTTTAATAAGGCAAAAAGAAACAAGTTGATATATACACTATCATGTGCAAACCAAGAACCGATGTGGGACTAAAATAGATTGGAGAGGTTGAGCTTTTGGTTGAAATAGCATATAACAGCTCCAACAACCACCCCCCAAAAAAGGTCAAGCTCTGAAGTAATAGATGAAGGAAGGAAAAATTAAGAGAAAAATAAGAGAATTTCTGGGCAGTTATATACTATGCATAAATGAGATGGACTATAGTCTTGAATCTCACGTAGTGACTATTAACTTTGTCTGAAGAAGAGCATGATGGACTACGCCTTGAATCTATCTTCTTTAACCAGATTCAGATAATAGCACACATAGTACGCTAGAGGTACTTGGGTCTATCGGGTGGCGCATTTGGTTGGCTATGTACACTTTTATATATTCATGAGAGTTGACTAGGATCGCCATGTCCTATAGTTGCGGCCTTCATGACCTCTCTTATAGGTAAGTCCTCAAGGGTTGATGATAGGAATCAACCCTGTATATCATACTTGGACATATTAAGAGCTAAACTCATCTTATCCATATCACACAAGGAACACTGTCACCATATGGATGTGGTGTCAATGTACACATGTACAGCCTTTTGGGCTTTTATTTTAAGAGAATTTAATCTCATGATCAGTGTTCCATAATCGTCACCTAGTCCAGCTTGTTCCTACCCATTAAACTAGCTTCTTGGGATCTCCGGTCAGACTCGATTGGGTTGCCACTGCTGGTGACTAAACTATGGGCTTAACCCCATCACCCTCGATGATTCTAGGATCAATGTCCTAGACAGACCCTTCGTCAAGTGGTCTGCAAGGTTCTTTTCTGACTTTGTATAGTCAAGAACCACATATTTGCCTAATATGCTCTTTTTTGACTTAAAGTGCAGCTGCAGGTGTCTGTTTATCTTAGCATTTACAGAATCATGCTTTAGTAGTTCTATAACAGACTTATTATCACAGTTTATAGAAATTGCAGGAACATGATGAACATAAACATGTATATGTATAATAAGATTTCTAAGCCATTCGGCTTCTGTACAGATAGTGTCCAAAGTTATCATTTTAGAGTCCATTGTACTTCTGGCTATGATAGTTTGTTACATTATGCCCATGAGATCGAGCTCCTGCTAGGATAAAAATATATCCAGTAGTGGATTTCACATCATGTGAATCAGTTACCCAGTTTGCATCTGAGTATCCTTCTATGATATCAGGGTGTCTAGTATAATAAAATTTATAATCTAGAGTACCATTAAGATATCTAAATACTCTGTCCAATGCAGTCCAATGTGACTGGTTTGGATTAGTATATCTACTTAGTCTCCTAATGGAAAATTCAATGTCAGGTCTGATCCTATTTGTTATGTACATGAGGGACCCTATCATCTGTGAATATCTATGTTATTCTACAGGTGATCCTTCATTTTTCTTGAGAATAACATTACTGTCATAAGGAGTAAGGACAGGATTTTTTTTATCAAAATACTCAAACTTTTTTAGCATTTTTTCAATTTAATGTGCTAAGGATAGAATATAGCCCTATTTGCATTTGGACACTTGTATTCCTAGTATCAAGTTTGCTTCACCTAGGTCTTTCATATCAAATTGGTTAGATAAATAATTCTTAGTGTTATTTATTAATTCTAGTAAAGATCCTAAAATAAGGATATCATCAACATACAAGCATAAAATAATACAACTTCTATTTGTATTTTTAGAATATAAACATTTTTCATATTCATTTGGCACAAAACCAAATTCTATAATGACTTTTTCAAATTTGTTGTGTCATTGCTTTGGAGCTTGCTTTAGGCCATAAAGAGATTTTACTCATTTACAAACTTCTTTTCTTGACCTTTAGCAATAAAACCTTCATGTTGTTACATATATATATATTTTTTTTTTCTAAATTTCCATTTAGAAATGCTGTTTTTACATCCATTTGATGGATTAGCATATCATGAATGGAAGCTAAGGCTAGGAGGGTTCTAATAGAAGTAATCCTAGCTACAGGAGAGTAGGTATCAAAATAATCTAATCTCTTTTTCTGGGTGAAACCTTTGGGTTCTAAGTCTAGCATTATATTTCTCTAAGGTACCATCGGCTCTAAGGTTCTTTTTAAAGATCCACTTACAACCTATGAATTTACTACCTAAAGGTAGGTCTACTAAAAATTAAGTATTATTCTCCATAATGGAGTTGTACTCATTATTAATGTCTTCTTTCCAGAAAGGGTTATCAGGAGAGGATATGGCTTCTTTATAAGTTGAGAGATCACCCTCTATAAAAAAATATGAATAATCCTTCTCCTAGATTCTTTTCAATTCTTTTTCTTTTACTCCTTCTAGGTTCTATATCTTGTTCTGGTTGAGAACTCGATATTTGAACATGAGAACTTGTAGATGGAGTAAGAGAAGTGTCGGAGGAAGATGGAGAAGTTCTATCCTTAAAGAAAAGTATATTCTCAAAGTAAACTGCATCTCTAGCTTCTATAATTGTGTTACTAGAGATTTCATTTACTTCAGAATGAGTTACAAGAAATCTATTAGCATTACTATCTAGGGCATATCCTATGAACATAGCATCTACAGTCTTAGGTCCAATCTTCCCCTTTTTGGGTTCAGGAATTCCTACCTTAGCTAGACATTTCCAAACTTTGAGGTAATTAATCCTAGGGGTTCGACCTTTCCATAACTCATATAGTGTCTTATCATTAGTCTTACTGGGTATCCTATTAAGGATATAACATGTTGATAGTAAGGCTTCTCTCCAAAGATTATCAAGGGCACCTGAGCTGAGAAGCATGTCATTTACCATTCTAACAGAGTGTGATTCTTCCTTTCAGCAACTCCATTGGACTGTGGTGAATAAGGAACAGTTATCTCATGAATTATTCCATGTTCTTCACAGAAGTTAGTCATTTCGTTTGAGATATATTCTCCACCACGATCTGATCTAAGAATCTTAATCTTTCTATCTAATTGGTTCTCAGCTTCAAACTTATAGACCTTAAATCTGTCTAGAACTTCATCTTTGCTCTTAAGAAGATAGGTGTAACAATACTTTGAATCTATAATGGTGGTATTTTCTACCGCCTCGGGTCAAAACCCTATTGGAATCACAAATGTCACTATGGACAAGTTCTAGGAGTTCGAAATCCCTATGGACAGATTTGAAAGATAATATAATGTGTTTGGTTTGAACACAAATCTCACATTTGTGTTCATCATCTATAGGAGTCTTAGGTATAAGATCTAAGTTCATCATTCTTTTAATAGATCCTAAATTCACATGATCTAGTCTGCCATGCCAAATATTGGAGGATTCAACATTTGCAACAAAATGAGGATTTAAAATTTTATTCATAGTATACTCAAAATAAAGAGTCCATCTTTTACAAAAAATTTTCCCACAAAAAAATTATTCTTAGAAAAAACTACTTTATTGGCCTCCATTACAATCTTATATCCTGAGGTTATAAGTAGAGATCCACTAACTAGGTTTTTTCTTACCGACGGCACATGAAGCACATCATAAAGAGGTAGAATTTTCCCCGATGTTATCTTCAGATCTATTCTTCCTCTTCCTACAATCTGTGCCATTGAGCCATCTTCTAGGGTCACACCTCCTCCACCCGATTCATGATAGTTTGAAAAGCCAGAGCGGTAAAAAAACATGAACTCTAGAATCCAACACCAATCATCAGAATTATAAGAAATGTTTACTATAGGTTGATAGCTTACAGGCTTGAAGGAGTTAGAAGGCCCATTCAGAATCATGTTAGCCTCTGGCTTGTATGAGCATATCCCTTTAAAGGAGGTCTCCTTGGTGATTAGGCTTGGGTTTGCCATGGATTTCTATATGGTTTACTATGGAATCAGATATAGCTATGTACTTTAATCTAATCTGATTTTTTGTTCTAAATCTCTTTAGAACTTAAGAATAGGTTTCTAAAGTCTGAAAAATTATTTACTCAGGATGAATATTATATTGTGGGATAATAGTTTGAATGATCTTGATAATCAACCTTTAAAAACTCTAGTCTTTTCAAGTTTTGATAAGATTGGGTTAGCTGTAGGGGTCGGATCCCAGCAAGTGGAGGTTCACTAGGAACGCTTAAGTATCGGTCGCTTAGACGATTTACGTCTTGTTGACAGAGAGGCTCTTTCGGCTTGTACCCAAACAAATCTCTACTTTTAAAAACTTTAGAATTTAAAGGAATTTGCAAAATCAATAACTATTTTCTTTTTCCTAATTTAAGGTTTTGAATAATCCAAGATAAATGATGTCACAAGTGTGTTGAGTCAATGTTGCTTATGAAAGTTGACCAATTTCTAAAATCACAAGTGATTATAGCAATTGGTCCTTATGAAGTAACAAAAGTTTAACCACCTATAATAAGTATGACCAATACTTGATAAATAGTAAATAATATCTTTAACAATATCTAAACAATATTTGTTAGACAATATGCTGCTTAAATGAGGACAATTATATAAAAGAGAATTGTCTAGCAATAATTTAATGGATAATTATTAAGCAGTAATATGTGACAACAAACTTTGCTAAGAAATTATTAAGCAATAATTTAATGAATGCTTAAAGACTAAATAATATTTATTGCCAATGAAATAACTTTTAATGATAGCAATTTATAATAAATATTTTGTGTATAATTTAACATTAAATATATTAAATAAATGTTAAGCACTGTTCAGAAGCAAATTTTTTGAAAGCAAATTTGTAAGCACTGTTACAAAATTTTGTGAAAGTAAATTTTCTGAAAGCTATTGTTGAAGCACTGTTAAATAAATGTTTAAGCACTATTACAATAAGTTGTGTAAAATGCTAACTGGAATGCTTGAAAGCAATATTTTATAGAGTTCTTAAAGTAAAACTAATTATGTTAAGGCAATTCGTTAATATTGTTAACATATATACTAACAAAAGGCAATGCTAAATGGAATGCTTCCAAACTAAATGTATTGCCAAATGGAATAATCAGCGAATGTATTGCCGAATGTGCTTCCAAGCTAAATGGAATACTTCCAAGCAAGTTTTATACTAGCAGAAGCAAATCTGTAAAGAAGGCAATTGTTATTTGAATTTGCTAAAAGGTAGTTATTGTTAAATAAAAGACAATTTTTAATAAAGTACTTACTGTTATTTCTTTTTAAAATATTAACATTCGAATGTATTTCCAAATAGCAGCCAGAAAATGAACTGAGTGAATTTTTGAACAGTAATAGTCCAGAAATTGTAGTTATTGTTACCAGAAGAAATTATGTTAAAGGTTGGATAAAATTAACTCATAGATTCTTGTATTTTCTTCACTTTTTTCCTTAAAATAAAATTTAAATTAAAGGTTATCGGCCTCCGTAGATTTTACCACGGATTAGCACTATCCTAAGAGTTAATCCGGGTCTATGTGCAGACTTTATCCGAATGCTCCTAGTGTTAAAATTTTTGTTCTACCAGAGTTTCCTTGCCGCACACGACGTAGAGAGAGTGACCCTCGACTTACCTCTACCCAGAGCAACAACGAAAAGCTTCAAAAAATGAGATTTTTGAAGAGAGTTTTTGTAAGAAATTTTCTGTGTTCGGAGAAGATATGAGATGAGCATCAATATATAGGCCGATTTACAACGTATAAAAATAATAGAGAATAAAGATCGAAATAAAAAACTAATTAACCAGCCTATTAAATGACCCAAACGTTCCACAAGAAATTACATGTGGTTCATTGAACCTGGACAGAATTCAGAATCCAAACGTTACAGAAATTTAATGAATAGTAATGGTCAAAAAATAAATGATGAGAAGCAAAAAGATTTTTAGGGTCTCAGTCCGAATCCGAAGAGAAAATTGAATCGACATTCGGCACCCGCAGATGTGGGCATGTACCCGCACCCGTTACGTGCGTCGAACCGAACCGAACCGAGCCGGGCCGGGCGGCGGCGGCGCGCACATGTTATAGGACCGTTGAGCACCTCTAGAGGGGGGTGAATAGAGTGTGTGTGTATGTGTAGCGGAAAATAATCACCAATTTAAAATTTTAAAGTTATAACTATGGCAGTAAATAAGAGACAATAAATAAATGTAGCAAAAGATAGAGAGATCAAACTCAGTAACACAGCGATGTATACTGGTATCCCTATGAGAGGACTAATCCAGTCTCGAGTACTCTTGCTCGATGTTAATCCACTAAGACACAAGCTAATTGAGAGCTTGCAGTCTCTTACAACACCGTGCTTGGTGACAAGTGCATGACCAACTTCACAACACTGTGCTTGGTGACGAGCGCACGACCGGCTCCACAACAAGGATAATTGCTATACTTGGAATAACCTCTTTACAACTCTTGAACACCAAAAGACTCTAGATCGAAGAGGATATTACTGGCTTTTGGCTAAGAGGAGTATAGGTGTGATTTGAAAGCTTTTGATCGATTGAAAACACTTATTGAATAGAGAAGAGAAGATGAAGAATGAATGAGTGATTTGAAATGAAAAACTCTCTCTCTATTTATAGGTATTTTCTGGGACCGAACTCGGGCAGAGTTCTGGCAGAGTTCTGATGCAAATATTTTGCATATGTACGTTGCATACAGATTTGGAGGCAACGGACATTTGAATTCAAACTGATCGAATTCGGGCAGAGTTCGGGCCGAACTCGGTTTTGAGTTCTGTCTAGGGGAATTTTGAAATATTTGTCAAATTCTGTTGCAAAAATAAATTTGAACATTTGGTAAAGATGAAATGGGAATAGGTAGGCTTTTTAGAAATGTGGACTAAGATTAACCTAAGCCAGTATTACCTAGTCGATCTTACAATTTAAATTCTAGACTCAATAAAGATAAAATACATAATAAATTGTAAAATGACTCGAACTGGATCCCATTGAAAGTAATCTTCAGATTGATGATATATATGCTTGATGATGTAGTACGACGCTCGTTGATATTGATTTTATATGTCCTGAAATGATTAACAACAGTTCGTATATTTTATGTATTGACTTAAGTTCATGTCGATTATTAAAATCGGGTGTGACTATGAAATGGGCCAACAATCTCTCCCTTTTTGATAATTGACAAACTTGAGTCTACACCAAAATATATCAAAAAAAATAGAACAAAATAAAAATATACCTGAACAAAACATGGTTAGTTTTGTAATGGATTGGATTGTATGCTATTAGATTTTTGATTTTTGGTATGTACTCTTTCTCCCCCTTTGTCAATATAAAAATGACTTTGGCTCCCCCGTAATGTGTGAAGCCAACAATTTTCAACACAAATAGACAAAGTTAAGCGAAAGAGATACATAAAAAGTGCACAAAAAGATAACTAGTACTGAAATAAACTAGAATATCATGCATAACAATGTCTCACTAAAAGAAAAAGATACAATCATAAAGTGCTGAATATGTCTAACTGAAAAGTTTAGACAAAATAAAAACTACATCATAGCTGATCTATCTAACATGCTATCCACTATCCACCAGCTGAGTCCGCATCACATAGTGGGGTCGTCACCGCCAGGAGCATCCGGAGGAAAGTAAGCTGCAGTAGGATCGAAGTAAGGGAAGGATGCCTCATCTCCGAACCTAGGTCCTGGGAAGCCTGTGTGAGGAAGGATAGTCACTGGATGCGCTGGGTCCTGAGAGAGACTCCAGTGAAGATCAGTAATCCCATTCCGTAACACCTGAGCCTGGAAGATGTGGCGGAACTCCGAGTCAAGATAGCTTTGATGACGTTGCGTAGAGAGAGAAACAAAGTCATCAAATCTCTGATAAAATCCTGGGTCAAATTCCGGAGCAGGGGCTGGAGCATGAGCTAGAACAGCATCAAGAGGAGGAGCCTCAGCATCAGCAGCTGGAGCAGGCTGAGCTCCATGAGGCAGAGGTGGAGTAGGGTATCGACGAGATCTGGTGAGCTCTATGGGAGTGGAGGAGTAGGCACAGGTTTGAAGATCAATATCAAACCTGCGAAAGATGGAGGCCAGGTGCATAGGATAGACCAGGTTGCGTCCTGCATTTATGTAGTTCAGCATCCAGGCTATCATGGTCTTGGGGATAAAGAAAGGAAAGCCAAAATGGATATGATACATAGCAGACAACTCTAAGAAAGTGATCTCATAAGATGATCCTTTCTTTGGAAGGAGAACAGAGAAAATGAAACGATGGAGTTCATAAAAATTTTGGTTAAGGTCTTTTGAAAAGACTCTTCTATGAACAGGGTGTGGATGGCAAATCAGTTCTTTGAAAGAGTTAAGTGTGACATCTTCTGGAAATTGGATATGATGGATATCCACAAGAGCTTCACCAACATCAGGAACATGGAAATATTCATTGATGTCAGTGGCGCTGAACTCCAATTCTTGCCCAGCAATGCAAGAATAGAAGTTGTCGTTTGGTTTTACCTGCAAGTTGCAGTAAAATATACGGACTGCATTGTCGAAAATGTTTTCGGCTACTTCAAAGAAATCACGATAGCCGAGATGGTCAAAAGTGGGAGCAAACTCAGAAAAAATAGTAAAGTTAACAAAAGCTCCAGCACATATTTTACGACCAGAGAATGAATCAAACCATAGGTCGGAAAATTCCTTATCTGGAAATAAACCGGAATCAAAGTCATCTGAACCTAATGGTCTTGCTGGACTAAAAAGACTAGTAGGAATGTAGTCAGACGAGGAAGATCCAGCTTGAGAGGGATCAACCTATCTTCTCTGACGTTTGGGAGCTATAGATAAAAAAAAGGGAAATTGAAGTACCTTGAAAGAGGAGGAAGAGAATGAAATTGAGTAGCCCACTGGATCTCCTAGAAATCTTAAAGGAAAGGAGTAGGAAGGAGTTTTGGGAGAAGTAGGAAGTTTTTCATGAATTGTTGTGTGAAAAAGATGAGAAGAAGAAGGGTTTATAAAGGGGTTAGGGCGGCTGTTCGGTTGTGGAAGCTGAACAGCGCCGACCGAACTCGGCCCGAACTCGGTCAGAGTTCGGTCCGAGTTCGGCTACTTGTATTTTCGAGGTAATAAATACAGTTTTGGTATTTTAAACTGTAACTTTATAACTTTTGACTTCTACATTAAATAACGTTTATTATTTTTGGGTTAGTTGTAGTGGTACTGTCCCAGCTAACGGAGGTTCACCGGGGAACTCTTAAATACCGCTTCGCTTCGACCATAGTCATGGTGACAGACAGATCCTTTGTAAGCTTGTACCAAAAAAATAATTTCCGTTAAATAAATTACGAAGTTTCGGGTCATAAAATTAAATTTAATTACCATACTACACTATGAATCTGAAAATTCAAGTATACCGAGCTCTCGCCTCATTATGTTAAAACGATCTTCCGCTAGTGGTTTTGTGAAAATGTCTGCTAGTTGATGATCTGTGTCAATAAACTCTAAGCAGATATTCCCGTGTTGTTGATGATCACATAAAAAGTGATGACGTATCTCAATGTTTTTTGTGCGTGAGTGACATACAGGGTTCTTAATCAGATTAATGGTACTAGTGTTATCACAATAAATGGGAATCTTAGTGTAGTGCAAATTATAGTCTTCTAGGGTTTGTTTCATCCACAAAATTTGAGCACAGCAACGTCCTGCGGCAATATATTCAGCCTCAGTAGTTGATAATGCTACAAAATTTTGCTTTTTGCTAAACCAAGAGACTAAGGCCTTTCCTAGGAAATGACACGTACCGCTGGTACTTTTCGGTCTACTTTGCATCCTGCAAAATCTACATCCGAGTAACCTATCAGGTCAAAAGATTTGGTTTTAGGATACCACAAGCCGACTGTAGAAGTTCCTTTAAGGTATCGAAAGATACGCTTAACGATACTTAGGTGTGATTCCTTAGGATTTGCCTGGTATCGTGCACAGATGCAAACACTGAACATAATATCAGGACAACTAGCAGTTAAATATAATAAGCTACCAATCATACCTCGATACGTACGCTGGTCCACAGGTTTGCCACTTTCATCAGAATCAAGCTTTGTGCATGTAGCCATTGGAGTTCCGATTGGCTTTACATTATCGAAGTCATACTTTTTCAGTATGTCCTTCGTATACTTGGCTTGGTTGATGAATGTTCCCTTTGAGTGTTGTTTGATTTGAAGTCCTAGGAAGAAATTTAGCTCTCCCATCATACTTATCTCAAATTCACTCTGCATACACTTAGCAAAAGCTTGACACAATTTTTCATTAGTAGAACCGAATATAATGTCATCTACATATATTTGTACAAGGAGAATGTCATCATTTAAAGATTTGATAAACAAAGTTGTATCAACTCTTCCTTTTGAAAAACTATTATCAAGTAAGAAGGCACTTAGGCGTTCATACCAAGCACGAGGTGCCTGTTTGAGTCCATAGAGTGATTTCTTAAGATTGAAGACGCGATCAGGTTTTTGAAAATCTTTAAAATCAGGGGGTTATTTCACAAAAACTTTCTCTTTTAAAAATCCGTTCAAAAATGCACTTTTTACGTCCATTTGAAATAATTTAAAATTATTAAAACATGCAAATGCACAAAACATGCGGATTGCTTCTAGTCTAGCAACAGGAGCATATGTCTTATCATAATCAATATCTTCTTCTTGATTATAACCTTGTGCCACTAGACATGCTTTGTTGCGTAGAACTTGTCCATCTTCACTAAGTTTATTTCGGAACACCCATTTGGTACTAATTATTGATTGACCAATAGGTTTAGGAACGAGTTCCCAAACTTGATATCTCTCAAATTGATTTAGTTTCTCTTGCATGGCATCAATCCAAAACTGATCAGAAAAGGCATCATCTATATTCTTAGGTTATATTTGAGAAATAAAAGCTACATTTGCTGCTATTTCAGAATCCCTAAGAGAGGAGCGTGTACTTGCACCTTTTGATACATCACCTATAATGAGTGTCTCTGGATGATCTGGTAAGAAATTTAATGAATCAAACTTTTGAGTCAGATCTTCCATAGGATTCTTCTCAGTTTTTGTTTGTACATCTTCATCATCACTGTCGCTAAATCTGTGACTATTGAGCTCATCAAAAGTAATGTTAATTGATTCTTCAACAATCATAGATCTTTTATTAAAATTTCTATATCCCTTACTCTTAGCAGCATATCCGAGAAATATCCTTTCATCTGCTTTAGAGTCGAACTTTTCCAAGTTATCCTTGGTGTTCAAGATAAAATAGCGACATCCAAAAACTTTAAAGTAAGAAATGTTTGGAATCCTTCCAAACCAAAGTTCATATGGTGTTTTCTTCGAGATAGGTTGAATTAACACCCTATTTAAAACATGACAGGCTGTGCTAACAGCTTCTGTCCAAAAATACTTAGGACTCTAGCCATTTCGCTTAGAGTATGATTCTTCCGCTCCACAATACCATTCTGTTGGGGAGTTCTAGGATAAAAAAATTCGTGGTAGTATCCACTATCATCACAAAACTATTTAAAATCAAAATTTACGAATTCGCCACCATGATCACTTCGGATACGAGTGATCATGAAGCCTTTTTCGTTTTGTACCTTTTTATAAAATATCTGGAATTCAAAAATAACATCACTTTTGTTTGATAAAAAGTAAACCCAAGTAAAACGAGAGAAATCATCAACAATTACAAAAGCGTAGAGCTTACCGCCAAGACTAGCGACTCTACTAGGACCAAATAAATCCATATGAATCAACTGCAAAGGTCTAGAAGTATTTACAGCGTTGATGGATTTAAATGTAGACCTATGTGCTTTGTTCTTTTCACAGTCAACACATACCATATCTTTCTTGAATGGAATCTCGGGGAGTCCTTTTACCAACTTCTTAGTGCTTAGTCGTGAGATAGTATCCATATTTGTATGCCCTAGTCTCATGTGCCATAGCCAGCTTTCATCTAGATTAGCTACTAGGCATCTTTCTGCATTATTAGTACTCTCCAAAAAGAAAACATAAATGTTGTCTTCTCTAATCCCTTTATATATGGGATCACCAGATGACATATCATATATGGTACATTTGTCTTTCATAAAATTGATACCATAACCATTATCAGCCAAATGACTTATGCTCATTAGGTCATGTTTTAATTCTTTTACTAGACAAACATCCTTTATTACTGGATAAGGAGAAATACCGACAGTGCCATTACCAATAATATCATCTCTCAAATTATTTTCGAAGGAGACGTATCCTTCTTTCTTCATCGATAGCGTGGCGAACAAAGATGCATCACCAGTCATGTGTCGCGAACATCCGCTATCGAGGATCCATTTGCTTTTAGCATTAGAGGGTTGAGGGTCCACCTACAAAACAAGTAGATGAATCCTTTGGTACCTATTTACTGAAGGGTCCATATTGATTAGTTTTAGGTCTCCATAATAAAGTATGATTGTCAACAAGTTTCCTTGCTAAGCAATACTGTGATATGTGTCCATGTGTACCACAATATATGCAAGTTAGTTTAGAACCAGTGGTGGTTGAAACTGTGTTGACATGCTTGTTTGGTTTCTTGGAAAACCTATAAGTAAAAGCATGGTGATAGTCGTGTTTCTTCCGTGCTTTCTGATTTTTGGTCCTCTTAGGTGTATGCTTAGCATTAGAACTAAACTTAGGCTGTGTCACAGGTATTGCCTGTTTGCCTAACTTGATTTCTAATTTTTTAGAAATCGTAATAGACTCTTCATATCTAGCACTCATATCTGAGAGTCTTTGTTCTGTGACTAAGTGCTTCTTCTTCTCTATGTTATATAACTCTTGTATCTTGACATAGTCTCTTTCTTTCTTTTCAATCTTGAGGATAGCCTCATGATAGTCTCCTTTGAGTTTGGCTATCTCTTCCGTGTTACCGGTAGTAGACATCTTTTTAATATCTTCAATAAGATTGGACAGTCTAGCTATCTCGGTTGTGTATGCCTTAATCTCTTTTCGAGATTGCTTATACTTGTCAAGCACAGTTCTATGATCTTCAAGTAATTCGCTAAAGGCATTTTCTAATTTATCGAAAGTAAAATCATCATATAGAGGGTTTGAGGATACCTTATCAAATGCCATAAGACAGACATTGGCATTTTTGCATGGTCTGTCTTCTTCCTCTGTATCACTGGTATCACTTTCAAGCCAGATGCTTGTGTTAGCATACTTTTGACTGGTTGTTGCTTTTCTGCTTAATCTTGATCTATCATATGGACTACTTTTCTTGGAAGTTGGGCAGTCCTTCTTCATGTGCCCTGACTTCTTGCATCCAAAGCATATGGTTTTATCTTCATTGCTTTCTTGGATATCTCTCTTCCTTCTGTTTGATTTCTCAAACTTTAGAAATTTTCTGAAGTTCTTCACTAGTAGGGCTTGTTCATCACCACTTGATGATTCTTTATCAGAATCATTGCATGTTGATTTTCTGGCTTGAGATTTGAAGGCAACAGTTTTTTTTTTTGGAGTTGCTTCTTCAAATTCTTGCAGATCAAGCTCATGGGTCATGAGCTTGCCCATCAGTGTTTCCAGAGACATGGTGGTGAGATCGTTTCCTTCAATGATTATTGTTGCCTTCGGATTCCAGTTCTTGGTTAGAGCCCGTAGCACTTTTCTGATCTTCTCATGATTGTTGTAATCCTTACCAAGAGATTGCAAAGGATTAGTAATATCATGGAAACGTGTGAATATCTGTGTAATTGACTCACCGGGTTTCATCTTGAAAGATTCATACTCCTGTGTTAGTCTAGTAATTTTGGATTTCTTCACTTGGAAGTACCTTCATGAGTTACCTCAAGAAGTTTCCAAATTTCGTGAGACGTTTTACAGGTTGAAACTCTGTTGAACTCTGTTTTGTCAATTGCACAGAACAGTGCATTGATGGCACGAGCATCTAGACTAGCCTTAGCTTTTTCAGCTTCTATATATTTATCATAAGGCTTGTCTACAAGTTGGCTGTCAGCCACTGTAGGTGCCGGTTTCTTATAACCGTCAATCACTATAGACCAAAGATCAAAGTCAAGAGACTTTAAGAAGAAAGTCATTCGTGTTTTCCAATAGGTATAGTTTGTACCATCAAATAGTGGGAGTCTATTTGTGGATTGTCCTTCACCGTTGAATATTGATTTTACGGCTGCCATATATACTCTATGAGGTTTGTTATATTAGGATATAACCTGCTCTGATACCAATTGTAGGACCGTTGAGCACCTCTAGAGGGGGTGAATAGAGTGTGTGTGTGTGTGCAGCAAAAAATAATCACCAATTTAAAATTTTAAAGTTATAACTATGGCAGTAAATAAGAGACAGTAAATAAATGTAGCAAGAGGTAGAGAGATCAAACTCAGTGACACAGCGATGTATACTGGTATCCCTCTGAGAGGACTAATCCAGTCTCGAGTACTCTTGCTCGATGTTAATCCACTAAGACACAAGCTAATTGAGAGCTTGCAGTCTCTTACAACACCGTGCTTGGTGACAAGTGCACGACCAACTTCACAACACCGTGCTTGGTGACGAGCGCACGACCGGCTCCACAACAAGGATAATTGCTGTACTTGGAACAACCTCTTTACAACTCTTGAACACCAAAAGACTCTAGATCGAAGAGGATATTACTGGCTTTTGGCTAAGAGGAGTATAGGTGTGATTTGAAAGCTTTTGGTCGATTGAAAACACTTACTGAATAGAGAAGAGAAGATGAAGAATGAATGAGTGATTTGAAATGAAAAATTCTCTCTCTATTTATAGGTATTTTCTGGGACCGAACTCGGGCAGAGTTCTGATGCAAATATTTCGCATATGCACGTTGCATGCAGATTTGGAGGCAACGGACATTTGAATTCAAACTGACTGAACTCGGGCCGAACTCGATTTTGAGTTCTGTCTAGGAGAATTTTGAAATATTTGTCAAATTCTGTTGCAAAAATAATTTTGAACATTTGGTAAAGATGAAATGGAAATAGGTAGGCTTTTTAGAAATGTGGACTGAGATTAACCTAAGCCAGTATTACCTAGTCGATCTTACAATTTAAATCCTAGACTCAATAAAGATAAAATACATAATAAATTGTAAAATGACTCGGACTGGATCCCATTGAAAGTAATCTTCAGATTGATGATATATATGCTTGATGATGCAGTACGACCCTCGTTGATATTGATTTCATATGTCCTGAAATGATTAGCAGCAGTTCGTATAATTTTGTGTATTGACTTAAGTTCATGTCGATTATTAAAATCGGGTGTGACCATGGAATGGGCCAACACGTGTGGCCCATAGGGCACCCATACAAGGCTTTTAATGAGGCAAAAAGAAACAAGTTGATATATACACTATCATGTGCAAACCAAGAACCGATGTGGGACTAAAATAGATTGGAGAGGTTGAGCTTTTGGTTGAAATAACATACAACAGCGCCAAGACCAAGACAGATCAAACAATGTATATGTTCTGTGATTACATCACCTGAACAAATTCTAATCTATATAATTCAGATAAAAGTACAAGATTAAATAAAAATAATGTTGAACCATTTATCCTAATAGGTTCAACATCCTCACAACACTCAAGAAAAAACGACAAAGATTACAATAAAATCACTCACCCTACCCGTAGCAATCTCCATAAACGTAGGCGACCACTCATCGATTAGATCTCTGCTTCCTTCTGTATTAGTGACGAGCCCTAAAAGTAAAGTAGAAGCTTTCTCTTAGATTTTCTGTTGACAAGCACCATGAATCTCCTTTTTGTGCCATTGAGATTGGTCTTGTGTCGCCATCCTCAACACATAAATATGTTGAGAAACTTATTTTAAGTCATATTAGAAGTCCTAAAATAGTCCACCATTAAATATGTCCGTCAAACAAATCTAACAGTACTAATTAAAATCCATAATTGGTTCAGCCCTAAGAGACAATGAACTCGGACGTCAGAGTTTGGTTGGCCCGTTGCCAACAGTTCTGGAACAAAAGTACAGAATTCGGATCGAAGTTGGCCAAGCACCAAACTCTCGTCGAGTTCTGTCCCTATCGTTCAGACTTGATACAATATTCTCTCCCTCCAGTCTGATGAGAGGTGTCGACCTCCATGACTTCTTAACTAGACTCCATGTCTGTCGTCCTGCGACAGAGTTCATTCTTCCTTTTGTCATTGATTTTCGATCCCCCAAACCGCTTTGCATCTTCCGTCATCTTTAGCTTCTCGACCGTCACGGCGACAATTGTCATGCTTAATTAGTACCTCCTGCACCACTGGGATACTGTCAACATCAATGACAGGATCAAGACCGAAGTTCCTGACGATCAGCCTCACCATAAGTCTTGATTGCCTGTCTCCGACTTCTATCTTCAATCGAAACGTGCTACTGTTTCGACGAGCTTCTTCACCCTTGTTTGGCCAAAAAAGCGGACGATACGGTTCCCCTCGAGATTTATACTCCTGAACCTATCCACCTTCGTGTCCGACACTGAAGTTCCTCTGTACACATTGTGCACTATGTCGATGACCCACAACTCCTTCTGAATTGTGTAAATTTAGATGCGTCTGTCTCGGATTGAGTTTGCTGCACATCTTAATCTCCTCCCTGGTTTCCAACTGTTGAAACCAGTGTTGTCCCGTAAAGCTTTGGCACGAACCACCCGTCACCAAAATCAGATCCGTGGAACAGCCTCCTCTTGAAGACCGACCAGCTGTCATGGAACCAATAGACTAATCATCAATCTTCAAATCATTATCCAACAATTATTGTGTTCTTCTACAGGATTCTCCAGAGCTCTGTACTCAGTAAATTCTTTTTCCTTTTAAGTTGAATTTGCGGCGATGAGTAAGAACTTTGATCCTTAACTTGCATATATACTAAGATGAAATCAAGCGCATATTTTTGTTATCCAAACTTAAAGATGGACGATCTCGCGGGGATGGTCATAGAAACTGGTCAATCTTGTAGACTTATACCCATCAGGATTTTGTTCGGTTTATCAAATTAACCTAAGGCTTAAAGCAGCACCTCCAGTAAAAAGGACATTTCGCTCCCGCTTGTGCAGAATCCAGAAAGAATCGTGATATATGAACTCTTGTCTCTATATGGAAGAAATATTTGCCTTCGTGACTCGACCTTGCAGTACAATATTTAATTTTGATGACTCGTATACGTTAATGTGGTTTCGGTGCTGGTTGCATGCAAAAACCTAATTTGGGTGGGTATTTCTGCAAAATATCAAGAACCTTCAAGTCTATAAATTCGAAAACCTTGCGCTAAAGACCTTCCCCCACCAATTGGAAACACCGAAGAAAAAGAAACACTCCCCCCAAAACAGGAGATGGCAACTGCTGCTAAGCTTTTCCTATCTGTCCTCTTCTTGTTCCTTCTTGGAGGTATCATGATCCTTTCATTTCCCCTCGCCCTCTCTCAAGTGTTCTGTATATATGCATGAATGGTTGTCTTCGTCCTCTTCCTTGAGTATCCTTAACTATATGTATATATTGACAAATTCATCTAAGCCGCGCGCATGCTGTAGCAAACTGCCTGCAGGAAGGGGGATGCGGGCTCTCGAATGTGGTGGTTCTGGTAAGCAACACGGGCAAGAAGGCAGGGGTCGACCCCGTGTTCGAGGTGGAGATCAAGAACACGTGCCGCTGTACGGTGACCGACGTCCTCCTGTGGTCGGAAGGCTTCTCGAGCTCTATGCCGTGGGACCGCAGGGTGTTCAGAAGGGAAGGGGCCGGCTACCTTGTCAACGACGGCAAGGGCATCGCCAGCTCGCTCTCGGTCAAGTTCTGGTACGCGTGGGATAGGGCCTTCAGGATGCATCCTTCAGCCTTTCAGGTTTCTTGCTAAACAAGAAAGCATTAATTCGATCGATCGATATCATGAAAGATCATTGAAAGAGAAACTGGCTAGTCCTCCCCTCCCAATATTCAGACATATACTGTGTGCTTGCTCATATATATACATATATAAGACTGCAAATTAATTAAGAGTGCAAGTATTCCTTTGCTTGAGGTTCTGGGTCTGTTGTAGTTCTGGGGTTCAAGCCTAGCTAGGCTGACGATGTTACTGCTGATGATGTTAGTATGTAGGGGTGAGCATTCCATTAATTCGGTTCCAACCGAATCGAATAATCGAAAATCGAATTCGATCGAAAATCGAATAAGTAAAACCGAAATCGAACCGAATTTGTTCATAACCGAATTAAACCCAACCGAATTAAATCTGTTCGGTTTTCGGTTTATTTGATTTT
The DNA here is from genome assembly GCA_029216955.1 of Iris pallida. Classification (NCBI taxonomy): domain Eukaryota; kingdom Viridiplantae; phylum Streptophyta; class Magnoliopsida; order Asparagales; family Iridaceae; genus Iris; species Iris pallida. The sequence continues at coordinate 135,580 of JANAVB010011526.1, forward strand.
TCGGTTTATTTGCACCTTTTTTTTTGTTAATATATATATATATATATATATATATATATATATATATATATAATTTTCTTATTCGGTTTTCGGTTTTGGACTGAAACCGAATAAGAAAATTTAATATTTTCAAAACCAAAATCGAACCGATTTTTTTTTTAAACCGAACCGAATCTTTATTCGATTCGGTTCGATTTTCAGTCCAAAATCGAATAATGCTCACCCCTATTATTATGTGCATTAACTCAGTGTGGCTATGAAATGTGTCAAAGAAACTCTTAAAATACCGCTTGAAAGGAAAGAACATGTGATTTTTGTGCGCCTATGGGTTTAATCTCTTGAAATTTATCTATCAGGAATCATGATGTTTATGTTTTCTTTTCTTTTCTTTTTTTACTTTTTACTCCTTCGGATGCTGTGTATGGACTGTGGCTCACATGACAGTAGATCAATAAGAGACATTTAGGTCGGATAGGCGTGTAAGAGAAGTAACTATTACTCCCGATTGTTTCTTGTAACGATTTTTGTAGCTGGTAGAATTTTTGAAACAATACATACAAAAATTGGTTGTCAGTAAGTTAAAATGACAGCTTTGACTCCATCTTCACATGCACAAACCTGGGTTCTCTCGTCATACTGCATGAGTCAAGGCCCTACCCACTTATGGGGCTGGGTGGGCTACTGGGCTCCAGTCAAAAATAAATTTTTTTCATGTATATGTTTTTTGCATTTTTTTATACGAGTCTGTCCATATTTAGTCCACACCAGTTTACTCAAGTTTATCCAAATTCGAATTCCTGGTCCCGCACTTGCATACAACGATAGGAGCATATGTAAGCAAAGTTTTTATTTTTATTTTTACGTACCATTTGTTTAGGTGTGTTTAGGGGTGAGCATTCGGTTTATTCGGTTTCAACCGAGTCGAAATATTCAAAATCGAATAAACCAGAATTCTATAAATCCAATACCGAAATCGAACCGAAATTAACCAAAACTAAATTCCGAACCGAACACAATAATAATTCGGTTTCGGTTTAAATATTTATATTATTTAGCGGATCAGGTCTAAAGTTGGGATCGTTGTTAAATTATATTAAAAATTATAATTTTATAGGTACATTTATTATATTTTAAAGTTGAATTCAAAATTAGACTAATTATTAAATTATCAAAATTGGATATCAAAACATATATATAACTGTTGTTTTTAAAATATATACATTTTAATCACAAAATATATATAAAATTGGGGTATTTACATAATTGTATGGTCTTATTCAGTTTTCGATTTTGGAGCGAAACCAGAATTTAAAATCGAAATTGAAATAAAATGATTTTTTTTGTATTTTTAAAATCGAAATCGAATCAAATTTAAAAAAAAAAAAATTGAATCGCATCTCCTATTCGGTTTCAGTTATTCGTTTTTTTTTTCCGTTTAAAAACCGAATAATGCTCACTCTGTGGGTGTTGTGTAAGTTGTGCGAGAGAAGAGTCATACTGTAATTCTATTGGAGGACAACGACAGAATGAGGACCAGCCCTCTTTCTCAGTTTGACAGTGAATAGGGGTGGAGGTGAGGAGAGCAAGTTGTGGGAAATGGGTGCATCCATTGACTGACTTTATTTTGTAGAAACAATTTAAAGAGACTTGACCATATATATTATTATTTCATCTATGGTGTGTGTTTGCACATGGTCTTGTCTTCGATTACATCTTTGTTCTTCTCCGCTCGCAAGTGGGAGCCACACGCACTGGTGGATCATGGTTTGCCCCCAACCAAGATTTGGTTGTTTCTGTGTGGTTCTGTTTGACCGCGTTGCTTCCCGTGCAATGTAAAATCCGCGTTTGCATTTTTGAGTATGCAGGTTCTGAGTTGGCAAAAATTATTGAAATCAAATTCCTCCCAGAAGTGTTTCGATACCCGTCTAAAATATAACAGCAACAAAAACTATTGTAGTGCTCCACTTCTGTTGAGACGAAATACTATGTAATAGGTTAGTGGTAAGTTAAACACGGTCGGGAATATAGATGACTAATTTGACTCAACAACGAATTTGGTATACGAAAACTTGACCATCAATAAAATCGATTTGGACGAATGATATGGAAATCGTTTCAACTAATGGATCGACTTCTATTGGAATAAGTCCAAGATGCAGCAGACTGTGTCTTGGCGAGTGAGCTCTAAATAAAAGTTTCTTCGACGGGACCGGTCTGCTGTTGGTTTTCTGGATATTTTGTTGCTAGGTTTTGATGAGTGTGCTTTCGCGTCGATTTTTGAATGCGCCTTTGAGAATTCGAAGGGGAAGGATTGAAAAAGGAATTCTAATATGATGTTCGTGTCATTGCAGGAGTTCGTGTAATTGACATTTAATCGTTGCGAAGCGATCTCCTACTCTAGGCACATTTCTTTTAGGTGGGTGGTTCGGCCTCTTCTTTCTACTCAGTTTCATCAACAAATTCTTAATGTTCAATCGTTCAAATCGATGATGCTAGTTGAATATACGCTGTGCCACTAAGATAAAGAACATGTAATAATTGTAATATAACTAGCATAACTAGGCCTAAAGACATTAACTCAATGCCTCGCAACGAGACGGGCAGTTTGGTTCAAAATCGAGAAAACTGTTGAAAGAAAGGACATTGAAACAATGATTTATGGTACGATGTCTCGGGGTATTTGGTACTTACGAGTCGCGAAATCAGAACATACGGCTTTGAGGAAAATGGTTGAATTGTTGCATGAGTTATAGAATTGCACTGCTAAATTTTGTTTGTGTCATGCATTATGTTGTCTAGATTAAACTGTTCACACACTTGCATGATCATGGACAACTTGTGCACAAGGTATTATTTTTCTCGAAATAGCATAGGGGGAATTTGAGATTCGTGCATTGCGAGACCACCAGTTAAGCTCGCAACTTGGACTGATAGGACGTGTCGCAATGCCATTGAGAATTATCCCTCGTGGTGTCGTAACACCAATGACCGCATATAAGATAGATAGCATGCTCACCTATTGTCTTGTGTAGGTGGTAAGTATTATATCTGTTTTATACAGGAAGGAGCACGACTGCAGTAAAATCATTTGGAACTGGTTATGTTGTTTGCTGCTTTAGTTACGCCTTCGATATGAATTGCAACTCATTTAGTTCTAAATAGCAAGATCACTTCGAATGCTTGAAATCCTTAATAAGTAGTCTCGTTTTAGACGAGTGGGTTCGTTCTGCTCACTAGTGCATTTTCAAGTGTGCTAACCCCCAACTCCCCAGGTGACGAGCGCGCTGCGGGAGCACGAGACTAAACTAAAGTTGAAGAAAAGGAGGCGGCTCGAAGCTTTCCTATTTTGAAGTATTTTGAAGCCAATTCATCTCGAAGGCTTTTTGTTCAAATGTATAAAGGGGCATGAATGTATGAAACTACAAGGATTATTTCATGGCAGCTTGTCGAAAGTTTTTCTTTCGTGTTTCAAAGAATGTAGCCGCAACGACATATGTAATCTAAAAATGATCTTGCACATACTTTGCAAGTTTTATCAATGAAAAGCTTATTTTCTTTCTATATTATGTCTTCAACTCTCTACATTGTTTAATTTCAATTTGTTGTCTCAAAATAATTATCAAATGCACATACTTGCCTTGTACAAGTCCAAATTAAACTTGTACGACATCACGCTCCAGCGAGGACAATCGATTTGCATTAAATCGAGGCGAATCAGGGCATGACAAGTTGGTATCAGAGCACGGTTTACACCTCGTACCTTTCGAAAATATTTGTTTTGGATGTTGTTGCGATTTTTAAAATTTTGTGCTTTTCGACATATCCTGCATAAAATAATCGTTCCATAAAGATAAGTCTGTAGATATTGACGAGAATACTAACGGGTTTGCCAAATTTTGTAGGAATGATGAAGAGATCAGGTGTCCCTGCTGCCAATGCTACGTTGATTAGCACGGATAGTGTCACTCCCCATATCCAGAATGCTGGATAGCGGGGGCAGACACAACCAGCTGCGTATATAGAAGTGTATTCCACCTCCATATACGGTCACGGCTGTCTAGATGTATGCGGGTTTTTCTACAAGCCAACAGTCTCTTATGGTCAAGAACAAGCCTAGTGTATCAATCTCAAGCAAACAAGCAAATGTAACAATATGGTAGATCATCAGACATACAAAGTAAGGCGTCCCAAATATTACATATTCAGATGATCATGAAGCTAGTCGTACAAAATGCGGAGACTAGCAAGAGTTTAAGTCATACATGATCAACCCTAGGATTTGTCAATCATGTTACTGCCCTTAGGCAGACAAGAAATATAAGTATTCAACACGAGCTAACACTTGCTCGGCGGCTAAACACCTCAAAAGAATAATTTTACACTAGAGCGGGAGAGTAAAATAAAACCCACTCGTTGCCAGGATTTCTTCTAGTGTTCACCATCTGGCTGGAATGCAGGTAGAAGCTCGGGTGCTGCTCCAAAATCTGGCCATACAAAACCAGCTGGGTCAGATCCCAGAAAGAGCAAGTGCCACAAGGGAGACTTCACTTAAGAACTAAAACCAGCATATTAGCACATAAGAGCACATGAGGACATAAATGAAATAACAAGAGACATGAGTTAGAGAAAACAGGGTGATAAACGATAAGATAACTAAATGACTATTCCGGTAACCAAGTTACAACCCGTAAATCAAACAAGGACCGGGGTTGTAATCCTTCACCTGAACAAAACTTAGTCTCTAACCAATTATCGATAAGTAAGCATAAACAAACGTGTCATGAGATAGCCATGTACTGGATCTAGGCAAGACTAGACAAGATAGGACTCCATCCAACATTCACGGCCAAGCAAAGAGTACGGCTTGATACTTTAACTAACTAGGGTTATCACAAGCCTAGTTACTAGCAAGATGCAATGAGATATTCCTACGACCACAAGTCCTGCAGACTATCCATGTTATCCAGACGCAAGGTTCATGCCAAGAGTTATCATGACTTGTTAGGTGACTTGAGTGCAACACATGACAGTATGCGTAGTAATCATTTCATGAAGTACCCCACATGACAGTGAGCTGGAAATGTACCCTACTCGTCGACAGGCTACAAGTCCATCATAGAAGGCGCCCAGATAACGGGATTGCTTGTAGTCGGAATACCTCTCTATATGAACTACTTGATCAATCTAGTCATTAACCTAGTCCGATCTAGTATAAATCCCTGACCGTGGTAACCAGGGATACAAGTCCTAGACATGATGCGAGACAAGACTGGTAGCTTATACAAGCATAATCAATACAATCATCCACGGTGTCATGATAAGAATTTACTAGCAAGTCGAGATAGCCGTCGTAATAGCATTCAAGATTATATGTTAGACTTAATTATCAAGATTACTTGTCAAGAGTGCGCCACGACGGGCCACTGTCAAGATTACTTGTCATGTTAAGAGTACATCACGACGGACCACCATCAAGAATTATCATGTCAAGATTGTTTGTCAAGAGTGCTCCACGACGGGTCACTATTTAAGAGTTATCATGTCAAGTTACTTATTAAGAGTGCGCCTTAACATGCCATTATTGTGTCATGTTACTTGTTACTTGTTAAGAGTGCGCCTTAACAGGCTACTATCAAGATTGAGAGAAATATGCATAAAAATGGCTAGTAACATATTCTTGAAGCCAAGGAAAAGATCTACAACTTCTATGTTGGAAGTTGGGAGAGATTCTGGCCACAATTCAGCCAAATAGGACAAAAAAAACAACCAAAATAGGCACTATACGGCCAAGGGTGGATGGGGGCTCATGCGGCAGTGGATGGGTACCCATCCATGCGACAGGGTCGATGGGGACCCATCCATGCGGCAGGGTCGATGGGGACCCATCCATGTGGCTGGGTCGATGGGGTACCATCTATGCGGCTGGGTCGATGGGGACCCATCCATGCGGCTGGGTCGATGGGGACCCATCCATGCGACAGGGTCGATGGGGATACCATCTATGCGGCTGGGTCGATGGGAACCCATCCATGCAGCAGGGTCGATGGGGTGACATCTATGTGGCTGGGTCGATGGGGACCCATCCATACGGCAGGGTCGATGGGGAGCCATCCATGCGGCTGGGTCAATGGGGACCCATCCATACGGCTGGGTCGATGGGGTACCATCTATGCGGCTGGGTCGATGGGGACCCATCCATACAGCAGGGTCGATGGGGTGCCATCTATGCGGCTGGTCGATGGGGACCCATCCATGCGACAGGGTCGATAGGGAGCCATCTATGCGGCTGGGTCGATAGGGAGCCATCTATGCGGCTGGGTCGATGGGGACCCATCCATGCGGCTAGGTCGATGGGGTGCCATCTATGCGGCTGGGTCGATGGGGACCCATCCATGCGGCAGGGCCAATGGGGTGCCATCTATGCGGCTGGGTCGTTGGGGACCCATCCATGCGGCAGGGTCGATGGGGAGCCATCTATACGGTTGGGTTGATGGGGACCCATCTATGCGGCTGGATCGATGGGGACCCATCCATCTCTGAAAATCTGAGAAAGATGGCCATGGAACCCATAGCTTCCAAGCTCCATAAAACCTTCACCGTAAGTCCAAATTTGGATCTCCACAGGTTAAAATGGAGTAGAATGAAATTCTCTACCACATGGAACAATCAAAATTTGAAAATAATAAAGTTTGATAGATCAAAATCCAAAAAAATCTGAAAATGCACCAACTTAGATCTACAAGAAATAAACCATGAAAATTAAAAATGCTAAGTACTAAAGTGTCTTAGAATATCGTGAGGAAGAAAATGGAACAATAAAAATGGAGTTCCTGCATGAAGCAAGTTGCACTTGCCTAAGCCTCTTGGTAGGTGGAGAGAGTTATGAGGAAGAAGGAGTAAATGAAAAAGTAAGAAAGTAATGAAGAGAGAGAAGGGTTGGTGTGTTTATAAAAGGGGAGGGTTCTCTCATAATGAACCAAAAGCCCAATCAAACCAAGCCAAACCAAAATAAACCAAACCAAGCTAAACGAAGACCAAACCAGGTCAAAAACAACCTAGACTAGGCAAGCAAGTCAAGTCCAACTACGGGTCACCTGACAAACGTCAGAATTCTCGTATACGTATACGAAAATACGTATAACGGGAAACGGGAGTGATAGATAGTACCGAAGAGGCGGCACCTAGCGAATCTACCATAGAGCGATTAATGTGCCTCATGGAAGTCCAATAGCGCCAGGCGGAGATGCAGCGACAACAGCTGCAGGTGCATATCGAGGCCCAGTTCAGTGTCCAACAGAAACAGATGGATGCACTGACCGAGATCGTTAGCACCATGGCAACCCAACAAAATTTGGCGACTATCACATCAGAAGATGAAGAAGAAGTGCAACCAATAACGATGAAGCCTCTGTCTTCCTCTTTCCTGTTCAAAGCAACCGAGTTCAAGAAAATAAACCTGCCTGAGTTCAAAGGCCGAACGGAACCCGACGAGATCATGGGATGGCTAGTAAAGATTGATGACCTGTTTAATCTTAGGGTGGCATGCGGGCCATACAGCTACACTTGAAGGCCTATGGCTGGTGGGAGGCGAAGAAATAGGAACTCTACGAAGCCGACCCTGGCACCAAGATCTCTTGGGAGACGTTCAGACAAGCCTTCCTAGAATAATATATTTCTCGTGCTGTTCGTCGACAGAAAGAGGATGAATTCATGTCCTTGAAGTAAGAAGACATGTCAGTCGATGACCACGATACGAAGTTTGCAAAACATACGAATTGTCGAGGCATTCCTGCTGAACAAGGAAACATGGTGCGAGCACTTTCAACAAGGTCTAAATGATGATATTTATAGGGATATCATGAACCAAAAATGTTAGGCCTACAGGGGGTCCTACAATGCTGCACTTAATAGCAAGCGGATCTTCAGTCGAGCATCGCAGAGGGCAGTGCCAACCGTCCGTAATAATTTCAATAAACGTTCCCACGATGCTGGAGGATCGGGAGTGCCAAAGCACCAACATGCATTTGAGAATTTGGGGGTATGCTGCAATAAATTAGACTGAACGGACGTCGTGCATTCGGCTGCCGTGTACGCAAATGCTTTAGGTGTGGCCAGGTGGGCCACTAGGCGGCAGATTATCAGATGGAGAGGGCAAACCAACATCCTTCGAGGAACGTTCCGAACCAACATCCTCCAAGGAACATCCAAAATTAGAACAAGGCACCTCCCGCCAATGGCACAAATGCAGTGCCAGTGAACCCACAAATTCTTTAAGGGTCGCAATGCTGAGTCTATGTACTAACTCAGGATGAAGCGTTTGTATCTGACACTGTTGTAACAGGTATATTACTCTATAAAATTATGCCTGCTAGGGTACTGTTCAACTCGGATGCTACGCATAGTTTCATATCTCCTGACTTTGTAGAAGAAAATAAATTACCCATATAATTACCAAATATGAATATTAGTGTTAGCACTCCATCGGTGGGAGGAATCTACCCTTGGAAGTTATCATCTTCGACATCAAGGAGTACGATATCATCATCGATATAGATTGGTTGGGTGCATGCTACACAACCATCGAGTGCGCGAAGAAGAAAGTTGTGTACCATCTCTATGGCTAAATAAAGTTCTTCTACTCGTGCGAGGCAGCGTCGAAGACGGTCATGGTGATATCGACAATTTTGGCAAGGCGCATGTTGCGTTCTGGTTGCAGTGGGTACCTCGCATCAGTTCGAGATATAAAAAAGGAGTGCAGGCATGGCACAGACTGAACTCATGGCATAATTTTCTGATGTGTTCCCAGATTAGTTGCTGGGAATGCCACCGGATCAAAAGATAGAATTCAGTATTGATGTTACATCCCAATTTCAAAGAATCGATAATCGTCCTCCGGACATGATGCCATGCAAACCTAAGTTACGCTCGCATAAGACATAGTCATAAGGTTATCCGGAACACAACATCTAAAAGTGTACGCCGAGAAATTGAACTACACATTTGAAATGAAAGAAACTTTTCTTTTCATTGATAATAAAACATCATTTACATGACTCCATTATAATCGTTGTCGCACGAACTTACAACATGACTCGAGTTATAAAAAAAATGCTAATGAGATAGTCGTTCCATATATTACATCCTCTTTTATACAACCAAATACTTCAAAACACCTGGTATGGTGGGGTGTCGAGACATCTTCTTTCTGGACTGAATGTAGAGCCTTCAAAAGAGCAGCTTCAAGCTATTGAGCCCATAAGTAAGGCTTCAAAATATTTCAAGCGTCGCCTTCAGTTCCTAGGCATGCCTTCTTGGTTTGGAGCACTTATGGAGAGCGAGGATCAGTACAACGTGTATTGGTATATGACTAATTAAAATTTTGTGCTCTCATTTGGTTCAATAACTATGTTAAAGCATACAATTTTTGTGACCTTTCTAGCCATTCTAGTAAATTTGCATACAAACATTCGATAGGCAAAATAGAATAATCACGTTACAACTTACCTACGACAGAGCGTGCCTTTGGAGTACAAACTTACCTTGTTCTTTCCTGTTCAATATCATTCACAAATACAATGTATATTTATGTAAAGGTCACTGGTATAACAAAACATCCTGGACTATAGTCTTAGTTAGACGACGATCCTTTCAGCGCGGTTGCGAGCCCGCTGAAAGTTTTTGAATCACCTATGTTATGGTTCAACACAGCTATCCTATTTCCTCCTAGGTCGAATCGGTTTCGTAGCCCCCTAGATTATGGTTCGAGAAAATTCTACCTTGTGCACAAGTTGTCCAATGACCGCACTAGACTGTTTTAGTTATTCCGGCACCGTTTATGACTTTATGGAAACTTAATCAATTCAGACTGTACTGTCTTATCATGGAAATAATTATTGATTCATTTATTCATTAACATAGTTCTGTATTCAGGCATAAAAGTAAGCATGTAGCAATTCATGGCATAGCAGTTTTAAAGCAAGTGCACGTGAGAATTCGTGCAACAGTTCATTGATTCAATTTTATAAGACAAGCATTCTAGTATATTGTGTCGCTGGTTAGTTTAACAAGAGAGAGGGTCAAGGGAGAGAAGGGTCAGCCACTCACCTTGGGTTGATCGAGGCGAAGGACTGGTTGGTTTGCGCTATACATTGTATGCGCGAACACCTGAAATCGCATAAGAAACTGGTTAGAACACTGCACTATTCCATGAGTTCGATAGGAAATACAAAATTCAAAGAATGCAAGCCATAAAAACTATCAAAAACATTCACAAAAATGCATTAAAAAAACCAAACCAAACCAAAGCCAAAGCCAAAGAAGCAAGCACGACATAAAAAACAGAGCAACGGGAGGTATCTTCCGACTCAGCCGCATAGTCCATCCTCGAGGCACAATCCGCTGAATATGGGATTTGATTCCGAAGAAACCATTCCATAACGAGGAAAGGATATTAATTCAGTCGGTCCCGTTCAATCGATTCAATCGATTCCGATCAATCGATTTTGACTAAATCGATAGCGACAGTGTTCCTTTATCAAGCAACCTATGGACAAAAAATAGGGTAAGATGTAGGAACGGTGCATGATGTAAGAACAAAGTACTACACCATAGACAACTAAGAAAAAGTTTTGTCTTCGAAACTTAAGAAGAGAACTTAGCACTAGAAAAATAGGGAAGAAAACTTTTCTTTCATCTCAGATTCGAGTTCCCAGGTCGACTCTTCGACTGAATGGTTTCTCCATAGAACAAGAACGAGGAAGATTTTACAATTTTGAAGTAGCTTGTCCTTGCGTTCCAAGACTTGGATCGGTTCTTTCACATATGATAAGTCTGCCTTCAGCTCCAACTGACTGGAATTTACCACATGGCTCAGATCATGCACATACTTTCGCAGTTGTGAGACATGGTAGATATCATGCACATCTGATAGTGCAGATGGCAATGCGATTTTGTAAGCTACTGGGGCGACTCACTTTAATATTTGGAAAGGACCCACAAATTTTGGACTAAGCTTACCTTTAACTCCAAACCTGGCTACTCCTCGCATAGGCGTCACCTTTAGAAACACATAATCGCCCTCTAGGAACTTGAGTAGCCGTCGGTGGTTGTCCGCATATCTCTTCTGCCGACTCTGAGCTATCTTCAATCTCTCTCTTATCAGTTTGACCTTTGCCACATTTTGCTCCACCAGCTTTGGACCAAGAATCTGTCGCTCTTTGACTTTTTTCCAGCAAATGGGTGATCTGCACTTTCGTCCGTACAATGCTTCATATGGTGCCATTTGAATGCTGGACTAATAGCTATTGTTATATGCAAATTCGGCCAACGATAGGTGAATATCCCAGCTGATTTCAAGTCTATCGTACAGTATTCGAGAATCTGATTCACTCATTCTGTTTGGCCATCGGTTTGAGGATGGTAAGAAGAGCTAATCTTCAACTTAGTCCCCATGGCCGACTGAAAGCTTTCCTAGAAGCGTGAAAAGTACCGTCCATCTCGATAAAAGGCGATGGATACTAGAACTCCAAGCAGCATTACTATCTCGTCAAGGTAGATCTGACCCAATCGATCGCCACTCCAAGTAACTTTGATGGCGATAAAATGTGCTGACTTGGTTAGTCGGTCAACGATGACCCAAATGGCATCGTTCTTCCGTGGTGTCGTCGACAGGCCAACAATAAAGTCTATGGTTATGTGCTGCCACTTCCATTCTGGTATGGTGAGATTTTACATCTCTCCGTCTGACCTCTGGTAATCCGCTTTAACTTGCTGATAGGTCATACACTGCGAGACGAAGAGTGTCACATCCTTCTTCATGTTGTGCCACTAAAAGATTGTACGGAGGTCCTTATACATCTTCGTGCTACCGGGACACAAGAAATATTTCGCGTAGTACGCCTCCGACAATATTTTCCTTCTCAGTTCTAACTTCTCCGGGACGCATAGCTGACCCTTTACCCACAACATTCCTGCCTCGTCTTCCGTAAAATCGGTCGCCTTACCCGTAGAAACAAGCTCCCGTATTTTCTTCAGGTATAGATCGTCCTTTTGAGCAGACTTGATTTTTTCTAACAAACATAATTCTAGCCGCATTGGTGCCATGCTAGCTCCCACAAATCGAACCCAGAGTTCAATGCCTATTTCCTCTAAGTTTTGTAGTAGACTTTTGTTGATGGATAGCGAGGCTATGTATTTTCTTCTCAATGCATCGGCTACCACATTTCTCGTGCCAGGCATTTAGTAGACCGTCAAGTCATAGTCCTTGATCAGTGCTAGCCAGCACCTCTGTTGCAAGTTCAACTCCTTCTGGGTAAAGAGATATTTGAGGCTATTATGATTCGTAAAAATACTGCACGCCACGCCATAAAGATAGTGATGCCATAGTTTTAATGCGAATACAATTGACGCCAATTCCAAGTCATGGGTGGTGTAGTTCATCTTGTGTAGCTTCAGCTGCCGGGAAGCAAAATATATCACCTTATTTGGCTACCTGAGCACGCACCCCAAGCCCTGGCCAGAAGTATCACTGAAGATCTGAAATCCCCCAGTTCCTTTTGGAAGTACGAGTATTGGGGTCGAGAGAGCCGCTGCTTTAAATCCTGGAAGCAAGCTTCGCAGTCGTCTGACCATTCAAACATGACTCCTTTCTGAGTGAGGTGAGTCAACGGAGATACGATCTTCGCAAAGTCTTTCACGAAGCGTCTGTAGTATCCCGCTAGATCGAGGAAGCTTCGAATCTCACTGATTGACGCGGGCAATTTCTAATTAACAACTATTTCAACTTTCTTCGGATAAACTAATATGCCTTTTACGGAGATGATGTGTCCAAAAAATGATACACTGTCTAGCCGGAATTTATATTTGCTCTGCTTCACATAAAACTGGTGTAACCTCCGTTAACCAAAATCTGGATCTTTTTGAATATTTTTAAATTCTCTATTTCTTTGAATTTTTCCAAAATTTTTGGAAATCGTGCAATTCTAATATTGAGAAATATTTTCGATCGTAATTGCTATCGGTGCTTGTTGGTCTTTGGTTTTGTAAAAAATTATTTTTTATGTGAGATGTTACTTAATTGAATTATCGGTCCACTTCAAAAAAATATATAAGTTATAAATATTTATTTTATATAGAAGAAATATTAGTGAGATTATGTTTTGAAAATGGAAATTTTTTATTAATTATTCCAGCCTTAAAGGTTTTCGATGATTTTAGGTTATTCGATTTCTCTATCGTATCGGCCTACGACCATTTTGGTCCTAATCCTAGCCTACCAAGTTAGACTTGGATCGTGGGCTAGCTTCTTGAGTTTACATAGGGGTTTACGGTGATAGCTAAATTATACTTAGCTACTAACCTTTTTTTAAATGAATTTACTAACTAATTATTATTAAATGATTAACTATTAACTGATAATTAAACTAATTGCTAGCAGACAACAAATTAATAATAGTTAGTGGTTAGTGTTAGTATGTTAGTTATTCCACTAAATTCTTAATTTCTATTACATTTACATATTTGCCTCTAGAGTTTTCTTACATCAACCCTATAAATATGGAGACTCCCAATATTTTATAACCTAAAAAAATTTCTACAAACACACACACCCTTCCCTAGCAGTCACTACTGTAGCAGCCAGCATCAAGACCTCTTTCTCCTTGCAATCCCTCTCCACCACCATAGGAATCATCATCTTCTATTGCCTCGCCTTCGGCTGACCGCCCGATTTCCTCGACTTCCGACCATTCCAGCCCAACGTCGTCTCCGGCGCCACCCCAGCACCTCCATCACCATTCCTGACCTCACAGCTCCCTGACCCACTTCACCAGTACGACCACTACCCTCACCATTGCTATAAACAGCAGCACAGCCACCACCATGACACACCATTTCCGACCGCCATAACCACCACACCATCGTCCACTACCATCATCACCAACATCACATAAAACCTGGCACCACCACCACGGCCAACTGGCAGTCCCCCGCTGTCGTCCAAAACAAACACCATCACCATAGTAACACCATGACACACTATATTCGATCGCCATTACCACCACACCATCGTCCACTACCACCATCACCAGCATTACTTGAAACCCGCCACCACCACCACGACCAACTGCAGTCCCCCCGCCATCCACAACAAATGCCATCACCACTGTAACTTTCACGCGGCTGCTCCCTGTAGCGTGCGTGACTTTCACCTACGCTGCTCTCTCAGCGTGCGTGACTTTTCGTACGCTGCTCCCCTGACCCCTTGCTTAACCCAGAGGCTCTTGGAGTTTGGTCTTATTTCTTTAAGCTTGGCTTTTCTATAGTCGTGTATATTGATATTTTACTTAATATGTTTGGAATGACTATTGTACATGGCATGGTATGACAAGGAACTTGCATAACACGATAGTGACCCGTGGTGGTGCACTCCTGACATGACCAACCTGACATGATAGTGGCCCGTCGTGGCGCACTCTTGACAATTACCCTGACATGATTTATCTTGATAATTTAATTTGACCTGCCTTGACACCGTGGGTGGTTCTTCTTGCTTGCTTGTTAAATCCACTTGTCATGTCTTGCATCATGTCTAGGAGGGGACTCCTGAGTACCACGGTCAGGAGTACCCACTAAAATGGATTAAGGTTAATAACTAGAATAACACAGTAGTCATGAAAAGATGACACAGCTACAGGCAATTCCGTTACCTGGGCGCTCTTGGGATCTGTAGCCTGCCGTCGAGTAGGGCACATTTCTAGCGCACCGTCGAGTGTTGCACCCTCTAAGTCACCTAAGGGTACATTTGTCTCCTGGACGATGTACCCACCTGAATTCAACCCTAATCTTTCGTCCTGGGTAGCCTGGATGGTCTGCAGGGCTTGTGGCTGTGGAACAATCTCACTGCATCTTATTAGTAATTAGGCCTGTGATAACCCTAGTTAGTTAAAGTAGTAAGCCGTAGGATCTGCTTGGCCGTGATTGATTGAATGAGGTATAACCAGTCTAGTCATGTCTTGATCCCATGCAAGATTGCTTTCTGTCTTGATTACTTACGTTACTTATCTTGCCGATAAATGGTGGAAAACCAAGCTCTGTTCAGATGAAGGGTTACAATCCCGGTCCTTGTTTGGTTTACGGGTTGTAACCTGGCTATCGGAATAGTTCCATGGTTATCTCGTCGTATATCATCCTGACATATTTTCGTAATTTTAGTTTTAATATTAGATTTTCTTATGCTGATTGCTGGCTTTTGTTCTTATTTCGTGGCCCCCTTGTGGCACTTGCTCTTTCTGGGGTTGACCCAGCTGGTTTTGTGTGGCCAGATTTTGGAGCAGCTCCCGAGGATCTACCAAGCTTCCTGCCTGATGGTGGCGACTAGAAGGAACCCGGGCTACGAGTGGGTTTTCTATTTTGTTTCGCTCACTCTATTGTAAATTTATTCTTTTGAGGCATTTAGCCGACGAGCACCTGTTAGCTCGATGCACTTTTACTTACTGTCTGCCTACGGGCTGTAAACATGATTAACAAATCCTAGGGTTGATCATGTATGACTTAAATTCTTGCTAGTCCTAACATTTTGTAATGACTAGCTTCATGATCAGCTGAATATGTGATATTTGGGATGCCTTATTATTGTATATTTAATGATCATACATCTTGCGACCTGACTTACTTGCTTGTGATTGAGACATTAGGCTTGTTCATGACCATAAGAGATTGTTGGCTTGTAGTAAACCCTCATATTTTTAGACAGCCGTGATCGTATATCGAGGTGGTTTCCATTTCAATATACGTAGCTGGCTATGTCTGCCTCCGCTCTCCAGTATTCTGGTTCTGGGGCGTGACACGGAATAAGTGGTGGCCAATGCAGGTCTTGTCAATCAAGAAATGTGAGGGTTTATCGAATAGATGTCTCAATCAGTATTCGTCCTTAATCTCCGCCCGTATTTTCAAATCCCTGAAATTCTTGCCCTGATTACATGCTTGTATCGTTGATCTGTCCTGGTCCTTCCTTATTGTTTCCCTGTGTCATCTTCCTCAGCGGCACTGTACCTGACCCTGCCGATCAGCGAGGTGGAGCACCTCCCGTGGACCAGCAGCAACCTAGAGATCAAGCCCAGCATTTCGGAGTAGCCTCCAGAGTTGTGCCTACCGGAGGAGAGTTACCAGTTCGGCCCGTCCAGCCCACAGAGCCAGATGATGGTACCTTAGTAGGCCTCATCAGAACTTTGATAGCTTCCCAGGATCGTCAAAGTGACGTCCTGCACCAGACAGTTCAAGATGCTTTGACCCGAGGCGGACATCCAGGGAATCAGGCGGCCAACAGCTTCAAGCGCTTGAACCCTTCTTTCTTCGACGGTACCGAGGATGCGATTGCCGCGGATGCATGGCTTCAGGATACCGAGGTGATTCTGGAAGCAGCCAGGACACCCGAGAATGAGAAGGTGGTGGTGGTACGCCTACAGTTGTTGGACTTGGCTTGCAGTTGGTGGACGGCGCAAGCCATGGGATTAGTGGCACCCATTGCTTGGACAGTATTTAGAGAGAGATTCCAGACGAAGTATTTCAATGCTGTGGCTCGATACGACCTGCAGACCAGATTTACCAACTTGAAGCAAGGAGGCAGAACAGTCGACAGTTATGCATCGAAGTTTTCTAGACTCAGTAGGTTTGCCCCCACCTTGGTGGTGACCGAGTTTGATAGGGCCCAGCGGTTCCAGCAGGGACTGCATTTGGAGATCTTGTTGGCGGTTGAGCAGTTCGAGCACCAGACGTTCGATGCAGTCTTGAGAGTAGCTAGGAGGCACGAGTACACCTTCCAGAGGATCGTGGATAGGACCGGAAGTAGGAAGCAGTCCCACAGTCAGATGCACCAATCATCAGCTCCAGCCCCGGCAGCTAGGGGATTGACCATTGGAACTCCGAGGTGGGCGGCCTCAGTAACGTC
The DNA here is from genome assembly GCA_029216955.1 of Iris pallida. Classification (NCBI taxonomy): domain Eukaryota; kingdom Viridiplantae; phylum Streptophyta; class Magnoliopsida; order Asparagales; family Iridaceae; genus Iris; species Iris pallida. Next base: position 152,525 of record JANAVB010011526.1, read on the forward strand.
GGTTCAGCATTCGACCCCGACGTACCCGCAGTAGCAGAAGCAGAAGCAGACTTCCGTGATGGGATGTTCTCATTACGGGAAGCCAGGGCATGTGGTGGCAGACTGCCGCAGGGCGCAGGGATTGTGCCTGGCTTGTGGAGCAGCAGATCATAGGATAGAGGCTTGCCCGAATAGGGGTGGTTCATCAGCATCCAACCCTTCTAGCTCTTCGATGAGAGGACCGGCCCCAGCACCAGTTCAGCAGCAGTAGTATCAGTCTTTGAGGCCCTTGTCGCCTCAGTCTCATGCATTCCAGCAACAGCACCCCCAGCAGTATGCACAAACCCAAGCTCAGACCCAGAATAGGCAGAAAGGTTTCCAGCAGAGGGGACCAGCAGCCAGAGGACAAGGTCAGGCCATGATGATGGCTATGGAAGAAGAAGTTGCACCAGGTGAGGTAGTGGCAGGTACTATTCTCGTTAATTCCTTTCCAGCTTCGGTATTGTTTGATTCTGGTGCATCGCATTCATTCATGTCTGCACGATTCGCGATACGGATAGGATTGGAGCCCGAGTCATTATCGGTGAGGCTTAATATACTTACTGGTAATGGCCATGTGGGAGTAGATCGAGTGTTTTCCTCGTGTCGGATCGTAGTTAGCGGTAGGGAGTTCCCCGCTAGATTCATAGAGTTTCCTATGGCAGATTATGATGTAGTCCTAGGCATGGATTGGTTGAGGAACTAGTATGCTAGGATAGACTGCCATATTGGCAGAGTTGTCTTTAGTATCCCCGGCGAGCCAGAGTTTTCGTTTTCCAGAGGTGCAATGGAGCCATCTTCCCCAGTATTGCGGATGGCAGTAGCAGCAGTGCAGTTACCCCGGATAGTTGAAGAGTTTCCAGATGTCTTTCCAGAGGAGCTTCCAGGGATGCCGCCAGAGCGGGAGATTGAGTTCACTATAGACTTGATTCCCGGGACAGCACCAGTATCAGAGCGAGTCTACAGGATGGCGCCTTCAGAGTTGGAGATTTTGTACAAGATGAATGAAGAACTGAGGACCAAGGGATTCATCCGTGCAAGTGGATCGCCTTGGGAAGCCCCGATGCTCCTTGTGAAAAAGAAGGATGGTACGTCCAGGCTATGTGTTGATTATCGTACCTTGAATTTGGTGACAATCAAGAACAAATACCCTCTTCCGAGGATAGATGACTTGTTTGATCAGCTCAGAGGGGCTTCAGTGTTTTCGAAGATCGACTTGCGGTCGGGATACCACCAGATCAGAGTCAGAGAGCATGACATTCCGAAGACAGCATTCAGATCGAGGTATGGACATTGGAAGTTCCTTGTTATGCCCTTTGGAGCGACCAATGCGTCGGCCGTATTCATGGACCTCATGAATCATATTTTCATGCCTTACTTGGATCAATTTGTGATCGTGATTCTAGATGACATCCTGGTTTACAGCAAGAGTGAAGCAGAGCATGAGCAGCATCTCAGAGTCGTCCTCCAGACGCTTAGGGAGCATCAGTTGTACGCCAAGTTCAGTAAGTGCGAGTTCTGGCTCGATCGCATTTCATACTTGGGTCACATCATTACCCGAGGAGGAGTGGAAGTGGATCCCCAGAAGATTGTGGCTATTGAGTCATGGCCAGTACCCAGCTCAGTGGCAGAGGTTCGCAGCTTCCTTGGATTGGCCGGCTACTACCGGTGGTTCGTTTCAGATTTCGCAAGGATTTCAGCGCCGATGACCCAGTTGACCCGCAAGGATGTGCCGTTTGTTTGGACAGCAGAGTGTCAGGAATCATTTGAGAAGTTAAAGCGAGGTTTGATAATGGCTCCCATTCTTACCCTTCCAGATGGGACCGGAGGATTCACAGTTTATTGCGACGCTTCAGGCAGAGGATTGGGGTGTGTCTTGATGCAGCATGGGAAGGTAATATCTTATGCGTCACGTCAACTACGTGATCATGAGAAGAATTACCCGACCCACGATTTAGAATTAGCGGCAGTAGTGTTTGCTTTGAAGTTGTGGAGACACTACTTGTACGGAGATAGAGTGGAGATCTTTACTGATCATAAGAGCCTGAAGTATGTTTTCACCGAGAGGGACCTTAATATGCGGCAGAGAAAATGGCTCGAGCTTTTGGTGGACTATGATGTGGATTTGCAGTACCATCCAGGAAAGGCCAACGTTGTAGCAGATGCATTGAGCAGGAGAGCCGGAGTTTATCTTCTGACAGCGCAACCATAATTATTGGCAGATCTTCAGAGGATGGGAATTGAAGTGGTTCTTCCTACCAGTGTGGCATTGATGGCCAGTCTACAGGTTCAGTCCAGCATAGTTGAGAGAATTCGGGTGGCGCAGTCAACAGATTCCAAGATCCAGCGACTCAGAGCAGAGTGTGAAGCAGAAAGAAGGCCAGAATTATGTATCTATGAAGACGGTACACTTCGGCACGGCACTCGTCTTTGTTTACCTAGTGGAGATATCAAACAGGAAGTCATGGCAGAAGCCTACAGTTCACAGTATTCTATTCATCCGGGTGGTACGAAGATGTACCGTGATATTCGTCAGCATTTTTGGTGGAATGGCATGAAGAGGGAGATAGCCCAGTTTGTCTCTCGGTGTTTGGTTTGCCAACAGGTTAAAGCTGAACATCAGAGGCCCGTTGGACTTCTTCAACCCTTAACGATCCCAGAATGGATGGGAACATATAACCATGGATTTCGTGACCGGATTGCCCAGATCTTCGGCCGACAGAGATGCTATTTGGGTAATTGTGGACAGGCTTACCAAGGTGGCACACTTTCTCCCATTCAGAGTTGGACAGTCGACGGCGCAGCTAGCAGAGATGTATCTCAGGCAGATCATCAGGCTTCACGGTGTGCCAGTCAGCATCACCTCAGACAGGGATTCAAGATTCATATCACACTTTTGGCGCAGCTTACAGAAGAATTTGGGGACTCACCTTCAATTCAGCTCAGCTTATCACCCGCAGACGGATGGTCAGTCAGAGCGCACAATCCAGACCCTTGAAGATATGTTGAGGTCCTGTACCCTCGACTTCGGTGGTTTATAGGAGAATCATCTACACCTGGTGGAATTCTCGTACAACAACAGTTATCAGGCCAGTATCCAGATGGCACCCTTCGAGGCTCTCTATGGCAGGAAGTGCAGATCCCCGTTAGCATGGGACGATGTCGGAGAGAGGCAGATGCTTGGACCCGAATTGATTTCCCAGACGGTTGAAATGGTCAGAAAGGTCAGAGATCTCCTCCGAGTTGCCCAGGACCGCCAGCGCCATTGGGCCGATGCTCATCGGCGTCCCTTAGAATTTGCTGTCGGCGACCATGTATTCCTTAGGATCTCGCCTAACCGCGGCGTCATTCGCTTCGACGTGCGGGGAAAGCTTAGTCCTAGGTATATAGGGCCGTTCGATATTCTAGAGCGAGTAGGAGATGTATCCTATCGTATCGCTCTTTTCCGCCGTCGCTAAGTGAGGTGCATGATGTATTCCATGTATCCCAATTACGACGGTATATTCTGGACCCGAGCCACATCCTAGACCATTCGGAATTGGTTGTTGGTACCAACCTTTCGTATGAGGAGAGGCCCGTGTCTATTTTGGACCGGAGGAAAAAGATACTCAAGAACAAGACTATTAAATTAGTCCGTGTTGCTTGGGGTCATCACTCTCTAGGTGAGTCAACGTGAGAGCGTAAGGACGACATCCGATCGCGATATCCCTACCTGTTTGACTCGTGAGGTATAATCTCTTTCTTATGCCTTACGTTTTCCCTTCCTTGCTTGTATTGTATGATTGAACTGCTTAGTGTAGCTTGCCTGTGCTTAGTGTAGCTTGTCGTGGCAATCTCTAGCTCCTTGATTAAATTCCGAGGACGGAATTCTTTTCAGGTGGGTAGAGTTGTCACCCTCATTTCCCGTATTTCCCATATTTCGTATTTATACTCGTATCTAGATTTTTGGCATGTATTTTTATTTTTTTCTCAACTTGTAGAATTTTGGTATTTCTCGTATTTTGGGTTTTGTCAAGGTTCGATTTTAATTGGGTTGGATTGGCTTGGTTCGGTTTATGTGCATTGGAACACCTTAACCTACACTCCACCTACAACCCACCACAACTCCCCCTCTTTATATCCCCACCTACCACTCTCTCTCCTCATAACCATATTTCCTTCTTCTTCTTCTCCTTCCTCAACACAACTCACCCAACCCTAGGCAAGTGCATCTTGCCACTACATGAGAACCCTCTTTTCCTTGTCCATTTGCAAGATTAGGACATGGTGATCAACATTAGAACTTGGGTTTTTGTGATTTAGAGCCTCCATTGTTATAGATTTAAGTTATTTCTATTTTCGGATTTTGCATGGTTTGAGCTACTTAAGTTGGATTTTATGGGTTTTTGATGTTTCCTTGTGGAAGAGAGTTCAATTCTACCCTGGTTAGAACTTTGGAAATCTAGATTTGGAGTTCGGATGGCCAAGTTATGAGGTTTTGAAGTTTTGGAGCCATTGGAGCTTCTTCTCAGCCATGGAGAAGAAGACCCAGACCCTGCGTACGTGTTTTTACGCGTACGCAGCTCTCTGCTTGCGTGCTTTTGCACGTACGCAGCTGCGCCCTGTAGCATGCGTGACTTTTCACGCAGCTGCTTCCTTGAGCGTGCGTGACTTTTCACGCAGCTGCTCCCTGTAGCGTGCGTGACTTTTCACGCAGCTGCTTCCTTGAGCGTGCGTGACTTTTCACGCAGCTGCTCCCTTGAGCGTGCGTGACTTTTCACGCAGCTGCTTCCTTGAGCGTGCGTGACTTTTCACGCAGCTGCTCCCTGTAGCGTGCGTGACTTTTAACGCAGCTGCTTCCTTGAGCGTGCGTGACTTTTCACGCAGCTGCTCCCTGTAGCGTGCGTGACTTTTCACGCAGCTGCTTCCTTCAGCGTGCGTGACTTTTCACGCAGCTGCTCCCTTGAGCGTGCGTGACTTTCACGCTGCTGCTCCCTGTAGCGTGCGTGACTTTTCACGCAGCTGCTCCCTGTAGCGTGCGTGACTTTTCACGCAGCTGCTCCCTGTAGCGTGCGTGACTTTCACCAACGCTGCTCTCTCAGCGTGCGTGACTTTTCGTACGCTGCTCCCCTGACCCCTTGCTTAACCCACAGGCTCATGGAGTTTGGTCTTATTTCTTTAAGCTTGGCTTTTCTATAGTCCTGTATATTGATATTTTATTAGATATTTTACGCCCATTTTATATTCTTACGCCTTTTGTCATGAACTTGATTTTACTTAATATGTTTGGAATGACTATTGTACATGGCATGGTATGACAAGGAACTTGCATAACACGACAGTGACCCATGGTGGTGCACTCCTGACATGACCAACCTGACATGATAGTGGCCCGTCGTGGCGCACTCCTGACAAGTACCCTGACATGATTTATCTTGATAATTTAACTTGACCTGCCTTGACACCGTGGGTGGTTCTTCTTGCTTGCTTGTTAAATCCACTTGTCATGTCTTGTATCATGTCTAGGAGGGGACTCCTAAGTACCACGGTCAGGAGTACCCACTAAAATGGATTATGGTTAATAACTAGAATAACACAGTAGTCATGAAGAGATGACACAGCTACAGACAATCCCGTTACCTGGGCGCTCTTGGGATCTGTAGCCTGCCGTCGAGTAGGGCACATTTCTAGCGCACCGTCGAGTGTTGTACCCTCTAAGTCACCTAAGGGTACATTTGTCTCCTGGACGATGTACCCACATGAATTCAACCCTAATCTTTCGTCCTGGGTAGCCTGGATGGTCTGCAGGGCTTGTGGCTGTGGAACAATCTCACTGCATCTTGTTAGTAATTAGGCCTGTGATAACCCTAGTTAGTTAAAGTAGTAAGCCGTAGGATCTGCTTAGCCGTGATTGATTGAATGAGGTATAACCAGTCTAGTCATGTCTTGATCCCATGCAAGATTGCTTTCTGTCTTGATTACTTACATTACTTATCTTGCCGATAAATGGTAGGAAACCAAGCTCTGTTCAGATGAAGGGTTACAACCCCGGTCCTTGTTTGGTTTACGGGTTGTAACCTGGCTATCGGAATAGTTCCATGGTTATCTCGCCGTATATCATCCTGACATGTTTTCGTAATTTTAGTTTTAATATTAGATTTTCTTGTGCTGATTGCTGGCTTTTGTTCTTATTTCGTGTCCCCCTTGTGGTACTTGCTCTTTCTGGGGTTGACCCAGCTGGTTTTGTGTGGCCAGATTTTGGAGCAGCTCCCGAGGATCTACCAAGCTTCCTGCCCGATGGTGGCGACTAGAAGGAACCCGGGCTACGAGTGGGTTTTCTATTTTGTTTCGCTCACTCTATTGTAAATTTATTCTTTTGAGGCATTTAGCCGACGAGCACCTGTTAGCTCGATGCACTTTTACTTACTGTCTGCCTACGGGCTGTAAACATGATTAACAAATCCTAGGGTTGATCATGTATGACTTAAACTCTTGCTAGTCCCACTACAACAGAAATACCTTTTAATGACGGCTAAAAACCGTCATTAATGACAAACCATGACGCTTTCTTTTTCCAAAGAAAGTGTGATGAAAACGGGTGTTATAAATGTTTTTTAAAAGCGTCATAAATAAAAACGTCATGAATATGATGAGTTTCTGCTACACTTATTTTCAGCGTAGTTTGAAAGCGTTATGAATAGATAATCTGTATAGACTCAATTCAGCACATTTATAACGCTCAATTCTGCACATTTATATATTACTTTCCAAAAAAAATATATATCAATGCTCAATGTTGCTCAATTCAATTTCAAAACATTCATTTTAAACCATATTCACAAGAAAACATCTAAATGTTATAGAGTACCATTTAATCCATTTACAAGAAAACACTAGGATGTCCCCGTCATGTTACAAATGGAAGCAACAGTTTAACTCCTACAGATCTCATTGAACTTCTTCACATAATATAACATCATGATAAGTGTTCTGCCCCCAGCCACCTTAGAATGAAAGCCGAATCAGCAATGAAAAAGGATAAAATGCCCCAGCTACTGAATGCATCAGAACACAGAAGACAGAATTGGTCACGGTCATTCTATGTTTTGCTGTATTTGCAAGAACAGATCCACTAGAACACCATATAGCTGCAGTTTCTTGGCTTGTTGGGGTTCCAACCTGTTGGTTTTTAACCAGATTCCAGTGAAGAGTCCCTCTACGGCCTGCAGCATGTAAAGCAGAGATATCAGAAATCATACACAGTAGACAAAACATATTAAAACAACACTATTGGGGCCCCCATGGGCAATCAAACCTGAAACTCCTGCAAAATAACTCAAAATTTCAGTATTAGATATAATATTTGGTAACACTAAAAATGGAAATAAAACTTCTCCCTCTACCTGCAATTACTAAAGAATAACTTGTAAGGTAACAAAACTAGAAAAACAAACCATAGTTAGGTTTTAAGAGAACCACGAAAACCTGCACAACTAATAGATGTGTTGTTTACGATATATACACATATTATTGAAAATAAGAACTTTCAATGGAAAAGAATTAATGACATAATCATTAAGCAATGAAATTAGTTTTTCAGCCAATAGTAAGACTTCAAAGCAACCCAATGTATGGAATAGCTTACTCGTCCTTAAGGAAGATTGACCTCTGAAGCCAAGTAGAGCCTGGGCAGCTTCCAATTTTCCATTCTTCCCACCCCCAAACAGCAATGGGAAACACAATCAGAAACATTGTCCCTCTCTACAGAAAGCTAATGAAATTGTTTCTAGTTTCAAATGTTTTAGAATTCCAATTTATACACAATGAGAACCACAACCTGTAGCATTCCATGTGCAGTTGGAAGAAGTGGCTCTATAGCAGGTTAAGCTAAGCAACCAACAAGGAAAATAATATACAGAGATGAATTGCTACCAACAATGTCTCAATATGCATGATTCATGTACACAACAAGAGAATCAATCGAGTCCGAGCTCTCTAGCCTAGTGGTATTAGAGCGGACACCCGGAGGGACCGTCAAGGTTCGAGTCCCCCAATCGTGTATGTGCGTGGAATTTAAAAAAAAAAGAAAAGGAATCAATTGAAGAGTTCCTGATAACTCATCTCTTCGCCACGCTGGAGCTTCTTAACAGCTATATGGGTTTCTTCCGTCTTCTCTAAGGTATCTCCCTCCACATAACCTTCCTCAAGCGATATCTACAGTACATTTCTTATCCCTAACGTTAACATGAAATAGAAGAAAAAAAAGGTTAAAAGAATGAGCAATGACTTAATAATCTGCAAACAGAAAGACACTAAAAGCAAAAGGGCATAGTAAGCCTCCACACCAACTGCTATTTTGGCATCCCAATTAACAAAAGGTTTGAAGAAGCTGCAGCAAATCTCCAACAGAACAACATGTGCAGCAAAAGTAATCGCAACTCGAAGTTTATAAATGGACGATCCCGTTGATTAATTCCAGGATAACTATCAACTGATAGGGATATGGATCTTACTCTAAGGATGCTAAAGACCTACAACGTACCCAACAAATATCTATATATATATAACCCTTCGGCAGTCTCCATATGTTAGGACAAAAACCAACATTCTCTCTATCAAAGTATACAAAGAGAAAAAAAAATCAAACTAAAAAGAAAGAGCAGTATTAAGGGTTCATACAACCTACAATTTGATCTTCTAAGGATGCACATCAGAACTTCAGGAATAAGGGTTCATACATATTAATAACTTCAGGATGGACATGCTTGTCCTGGAGCTTTCAAGAAAAGTACAAGTAGGAGAAAAAACTTTGTAGGGAACACATAATAAGTGCCTAGAAATATATTTTCTAGGAACCATTAAATAGTAATAAGTGCCTAGAAATATATTTTCTCAGGAAACCATGGCTAAAATATTCTTGCCACTTGAACATGATAAATAGATAGACATCAGAAATAATATGTAGGACAACAACACAACATTATATATAAAAGAAAACGGCTTTCCGATCTTACCAAATGAAACTACGATCAGTTAGAGCAAAACAGAATTTAAATAAGTAAATTAGAGCAAATTAGAGCTTACAATGTGTAATTGACATGATGGTCATGATAATATGAATGTATTGAAGCTTGGACACATTGCCGTGAAGAGGCTAAGGCTTCCTTGGTGAAAAATGGAGGACAAAAAAAATATAAAGCTTGAAGAAAAATAGTATTACTTGTAACTATTTCCCATAATCCTAATAACTGGACACTATATAACAAGTAACAACAGATCAAAATTCCCATCAAGAGAATTAGTACCATATAATTAAAAAAGAAATACCGAATGCCCTAGCTGCGTTCCTTAACTATCATGCATCATATCTGAGAACCAAGGAATTCAAATCTGCTGTTCAAGAACTATATAGTTATATTGGCACCATCTTTCCCTTCTGTTTTAATTTTGAGGTTATATTGGCACCATCTGCAAGAATGTTCTTTTGATCAGGCGCATGAGCATTCATTAATGTTAAGCTAGTTCCAATTTCTTGTGTAGTTCCTTGTCATCAGTACTTTTTTCCTTGTGTGTCCTCCAAAAGCTTTGTACAGTACCTCTTCTTCTAATAAAACTGGGTCGGCTCCTGAAGATCGCTTTTCTGTCCAAAAGAAAACGTCTAGGTGTTTAAACATATACAACTTCCCCCCAACCTTCTCTGGGAAATCCATGTATCTATTGGCGTAATGGTGGTATTGGTGTTTATTTTGTTCTCTTTTGTTTTTTAGTTTGTTAATTTAATTAATCCTTGGTTGATAATGGAGGATGTGTGAAATAAAGCTAATTTCTTCCTGTCTTCATCATTGTGGCACCAGTGTTGCTGTGTTTTCATCTTGGGCACGCCAGTATATATCAGCTACTAAGGAAGCAGATAGTAAAAGGTTCTTCATAATTACACTATAAGCTTTCTTGCCAAAATTTGGCTGTGCTTCAGTTCGTTGAACTATGCACTAAGGTTCTAATTGTTTATTGTGAAGTGTGTTGAATCCGATGGTCCTGGGTAGCATAGCTGGTTCCACACTGCTAAGAAGAGCTGCTTCACTTGCTTTTGAGCATAAGAAGCGAGCAACCCTCACCTCAGATATTATAGAGCACTTGGGGAGATGGTAATTGTCTAACATATGTGGTACTTCTTCTTTTTTATGTTTCAGAGTTCCCCAGTAATAAGCTAATGTTGTTATTTTGCAGTTTAGAGGATATATCCCCTTCCAAATGACGCGTGTGAGCTTCACTTGATTTCAAGTAGAAAAGGCCGAAAATGTCTGCTTACACTACATGCTAGAAAAATAAAATTGACTTGTGTACTCGTACTCTTTGTGGAAGTAACTTCTGTGAGAGTTAGATTTGGCCTGCTGTAGGTACCGGTACTTGTTTATATTCTGCAAATTATTTACCCATGTTATTTTGTTGTGTAAGCAGTAAGTCTCTATACTGTTTCGGAAAATTGCAGGTGTTAAGTTTATTATGTTCTTAATATTTTTTTGGCATTAAGCTTAATAAAGGGAATAAATATGCCTGGGAATTTCTAAGCCTGTATGAGTTCTCGCACCCTTGGCGTATGACTTTTCATAGACAAGCGAAGGTGAGGTTGGGTTATCTGCCTGATTTGGTAATCAAAGCTCTTACATAGTTATAAGAGGTTAAGAGAATGGAGAAGGGATTTATAACTCATTTTGAAAAGATAAGACAAATCGTAGTGAGCACAAAATAATGCCCCACTAGAAATGAATATCTAGTATTGAATACTATTTGATTCTAAGAAAATAGTTCAGTTTCATCTGAATCTTTATCTTTATCTACATTGTCTACCTGATTTAGATAGACCTACCATAGTTATAAAAGACCCAGTTCTATTTTAAAGATGTGGCGAGGACCAGAATAATCTCTTGTACTTTTTTCTGAGAACCCGTGCGCACACACACACATACACACACACACACACACACAACCCCAACCCCGAAGAGGGGTTTAACAAAGTCCCAACAAAATGTTAGGTTTTGGAATCATACCAACACCATCAAAGTCGTTTGAATTCTTAAAATAAATTCAAAACCCAGATTGTTGTATCCTTCTATTAGGTTTTCGGCTTAGCCCTAGAAACTTGTTTTGCAGTCTTTTAGTCGGTGAATCTAGCAAGTCGAAGTAGGAGGAGGTATATATAACAGGAACCACAATAAGTTTTCTTTCTTCTCTCGTGTGTGTGTGTGTGTGTGTGTGTGTGTGTGTTTTCTCGGCTGAGTGAATTTCTTTATGTCATCGAATTCTGTAATATTGTAACTGTGATAATACTTTTATTGCTTTGGTCCATGTACATTTCGACATACTCTTATACCTTGTGTTTCTTCAATATCCAACCACTCTTTACCAATTCTCATATATTATCCGTCTTTATTTCTCAATTTACTAAACACATTTGACTATTTGAGAGGAGGTTCTGAAGAAAAGTTGAAATTGTGCTATTAGAGAGAGTAAGAGTCAAGTAGCCTATTATGATAGTCACCAATGGCTTACGTAGGCTAGAAAGGAACACACGACAAAGGAACACATTTCACCTGATTTGTGCAATGGCTACATCTTCAAATACAAGACAGCTAATGATATATGTCTTAATGCTTGTTTTATGATATAGATGCTTTGGTCCTGCACATGTTCTTCCATAAGCAATGTAGTTTTGTTTTAGCTTACACAAGCTTAATCATTCATTCGTAGCATATAACTTTCTAAGTATACCAGTGGTGGCAACTGAAGCATTTTGTCATACAATTGAACTGCAGCAGGAGTGCAAAAAAAAAGACGAGAGAGAAAAATAAAACTACCTTGGCTTTCTTCTGCCAGAAGAATTTGCATAACCAAGCATACCAACACGAGCACCGCGAGCGGCGGCGGCGGCGAGAACGGAGAGTCCCCGCCGTTGTATCCCATCTGGACGATGAATTTGCACTCCCCCTGCGAGTAGTCGTCCGTCGTGACCTTCCCGAGCCCCTGGAAGTAGCAGCTCAGGTCCCTCTGGTCCTGGGCCTGGAAGTACATGTTGAACGCGTACGACGTGTTGCCGTCGGCGTCCAGGCCATTGCAGGTGGACCCGTAGCCGAGCAAGGTGCAGTCGGAGAACGTGCACGCGAAGTCGACGTTGTCCCCGAGCTTGCTCGCGTCCCCGCCCGAGTCCGGGTCGAAGACGCACCACCTCCGGGGCAGGTACCGCACGTCCCTGGCCCCCGCGAGCATCCTCTCCCGCCCCTGCCCGGAGAGGTCCATCGGGAACTTCGGCTGCCCGCGAGCATCCTCTCCGCAAAGCTCGCCGCAGTGATTTCTGCTCGGACACGATTTCTTCATCCTTCTCTTCTCAAAACCCTAACCCTAATTTTTCTTTTGGACGGAGAAAGGAAGAAAGAGGGTTGAAATTTGTTAAGAGAGAGACAATGAATGATATTTCTACATATTAATAAGTTTGCAAAATATTACAAGTTTGCCACCGCTCTAAAATATTAATAACGCTTTGTTTTATAAACGTTATAAAAAGTCCAAAATTAGCCCAAACCGTCATAGAAAAAAGGTATTTCGAACTTTGATGACGCTTCTTTATCAGCCGTCATGAAATCCACTGATCAAACGTCATTAAAAGGGTTTTTTGTTGTAGTGTCCTAACATTTTGTAATGACTAGCTTCATGATCAGCTGAATATGTGATATTTGGGACGTCTTATTATTGTATATTTAATGATCATACATCTTGCGACCTGACTTACTTGCTTGTGATTGAGACATTAGGCTTGTTCATGACCATAAGAGACTGTTGGCTTGTAGTAAATCCTCATATTTCTAGAAAGCCGTGACCGTATATCGAGGTGGTTTCCATTTCAATATACGTAGCTGGCTATGTCTGCCCCCGCTCTCCAGTATTCTGGTTCTGGGGCGTGACAGTAACACCACGACCACCATCGTGGCCGGACCCCCATCACCATCATCGTCCCCACGACCATCCCCCACAGTCCCCAACCAACTTGGCCTCACCGCCCGACCACCCGTCACAGCATAGCCACCAACACACACACATAGAGAGACAGAGGAAGAGAGTTTGAGACCTAACCGTCCTCTCCGCCGACCTGGGCGCTGCTGCCCTTATTCTTCCAACGTCGATGGCTCGCCATGCCCGATCTCGCCAGATCTGGCACTATTGTCGAGGATGTCGTCGACCCGGTCTCCCGTACCTCAGCTCAGCGGACATACCTCGTACTCCGCATGCCACGTCGGAGCGCACCCTCGACGAGCCCCCAAGACGCTCTGCTGCCGAACTCCCTACAGCTACCTTGGTTTGCCCCATACCTCGGCTCCCTTCAGATTCGCGTGCCCTGCCGCGACCTCAACATCTTCGGTGCCCTCCGCTGAGAAACCCCCCTGTGAGTCCTTTTCCATCTTCGTTTTCTTAAGATTAGGGAAATGAATTTGAAGGGGGAAGCCTTCTCTTTCCATATATATTTATTTGGATGAATAAATAAGCAAGGATTAGTTATTTGGAGGCAAATATACAGCAGCAGGTTGACCTTCCCTCTGCTATTTGTTTGTCTTATTATTATTATTATTATTATTATTATTATTATTATTATTATTATTATTATTGTATGTTGTGGTTTCAAATAACAGTAGCCATTGCCTTCAATAGGAATTATTGGTTTCTTAATTATTATCATTATTTTAATTGTATAGTATGATTTTAGAGATTTCGAAAATGTATGGGGGAGGCAACAGCCCATTCCCCATTGCTGCCTTTAATTTTGAGAGTTTAAGATTTTTAAATTATTAGCATTATTATTAATAATGGTGATCTCGGTTCTGATTGTATTAGATAGTTACTCTTATTTTATTATTGATTACTATTAAGATTAGGGTTTATATGGATTATTTTAGCTAATATGATATAGGGTTATATTGGGCTGCCTTCTCTTAGGCTTGGGTTGACTGATTTATGTAGGTTCATATAAACACAAGATTTTGGACTGATTTTCATAACTAGGTTACATATTGATAATGGGCGTAATTTAATTAGTATTGCAATTAGTATTTTTAGTTAATAATATTTAGTTAATGTCTTGTTAATCAATAATTTAGCTAGTAAATATCTTTGAACATTATTAATATTTTAGCTAGTAAAATTTTATAAATAATTGATTAATTAGCAAATCATTTGATAAGGGTTTTGACTCTATATGAGTATTTAGATATATTTTTTCAAAGATGTTTTGACCATATGTATATTACATTATATTTCAAGTGAATTTTGACCTAAAATATGATTTCCTATAATTTCTAAGATAATTATTTTGACTACTAGTTTTCGATTATCAACTATTATCTAAAGATGGCTTTACTTGTGATATATAGTTTATTGACATTATAAAATCATTTCCAGAATTTCTTATGTATATATATTTAGTTATATATTTTTATTCATAAATTGCGACTATTATAGTCATTTCCTATTCTTGAGTCGATTATCATGCCGAACTTTGATTTGGGCCTTTATATACCAAACTAGGCTATCTGGACAATTCTGGACTCAATGGAACCACCTGTGCCATCATTTGGGACCAGCTTGTGGAGCATAGCATTGTACCTATTGTAGAAGCATGGAAAAGAATAATAAATTCTTATGCGGCCCAGAAACTCCATGCAGCTCAGAATTTCGGGGGTCTCATGCGGCTCAAAAATCCCTCAGAGCTTCATGCGGCTCAGAAAGTTTTATGCGGCTCAGAAGGAGCCACGTGGCTTTATGCAGTTCGAAATAGTCCCATACAACTGGCCATAAATTACTCCGTGCAGCTGGCCATTAATGCTCTGACACAAAGTGACAGCTCTGACAGAAATGTTGGCTCTGACATAAAGAAGAGACGCGACATGCTTATGAAAAGACGAGAAAATCTTCATGATGTCGGACATAGTTCACAAAGTCCAAAGAAAGTTCTCTATGCGGATCGCCTATGTGGCCTTCATGCGGCTCGGACATGATGCCACCCTCATGCGGCTCGGTTATGAGGCCACCCTCATGTGGCTCGGTTGTGAGGCCACCCTCATGCGGCTCGGTTATGAGGCCACCCTCACGCGGCTCGGTTGTGAGGCCACCCTCATGCGGCTCGGTTATGAGGCCACCCTCATGCGGCTCAGACAGGGGGATAGTCCTTCATACGGCTCGCATTCTAGTGGCAGTTGGGATACGTGGCAGAAGTTGACTAAGTCTTAACAACTTAGATTTATTTCAACCAACAGATCATAGCAGTTCAGATTTATTTCAACCAACATAACAGTCCAGATTTATTACAACAAACAGATAAAGATTAATCTTAACCAGTCCCCAACCGTCCACTTCTCAAGGCACAGTTACAAGGATGTTGCCACGTGGCTATACACCCCACTCATCACAAATTCCTATAAATAGCATGGGATTATTCCTTTTGCACACAGACAGAGACATATAGAGCAACACAGAGAGGCAGAGAGATACACACAGAGCATTTTTTCGCCGGAGCCGAGGTTACGTTCGATCGTCCAAGGAGTAAGGCAGAGTTGATAACACTTTCACGAGCCTCTACCGTCACCCTCCAGAATCCAAATTAAACAATTGTACTTAGATTTCTTTTCCTAGGTTTTGTTCCTAGGCTCTCTTTTGTACAAGCGAGTTTGTAATTGTGAATCAAAGTTCAGTCCTCCCATAAAACTGTTCTGTTCTTAGATAGTCAATGGCAAATACGATGGCGACTCAGCTGGGGACTAACTTCTCCACTGCTAAGAAGTTGGTGACGCAATCGAACGCAGCCAAGCTCGACTCCACGCAACAGATGCTGGTTGTTCGCTTTGACCAGCAAGCGTTTGAAGAGATGCTCTCTGACGGGAGCGCTAGCCCGGTCCAGAAGCGAGCCGGCAAGAAGAAGGCTCGCAGGAAGTGGAGGCCCAAAACTGCTGCTCCTCCCCAAGCTCTGGAAGAAGTGTTCTTTGCTACCCAAGACGGCGAAGAAGACTCACATGCGGCCCCACTTCAAGCCACAGAGGACCCTGCTGTCCCCAAGTCTGGCAAAGGAAAGCACTACGATGCTGGACTTGCGGGCGAAAATGGGAACTCTATGCGGTCCAAGAAGAAGCCGCATAAGGGCACCAGCCGCATAAAGGCTCATGCGGCCACCAATCTCAGCCGCATGGAGAAGACTCATGCGGCTACCAAACCCAGCCGCCTGGAAAAGGCTCATACGGCCACGAGCTCCAGCCGCATACAGAAAGTTCATGCGGCCGCCAATCTCAGCCGCATGCAGACCGCTCATGCGGCCACCTATCCCAGCCGCAAGCAGCATGCTTATGCGGCCGCCAAGACCAGCCGCAGGGAGATAGCTTATGTGGCATCCAACCGCAGACCATCCATCCTATGCGGCTCGGGTTCAGTCTTCGACCTCCTCTCATACAGTCCTGACCTCGGAAGCTCCCATGAGGATGTGCCAGACTCTGTGTGACACAACTTGGACTCTTCCTACTACGCGCCTTCGGGTGCTAGAGCGAAGAAGTCTAGGACAGCGCGGGCTCGTCGAGCTCAGTCAGCTGTCCCAACTTCTGACCATCAGGAGTCCCGCTAACTGTTATACGGGCCTCTGATGGAAAGTTGTACAAAACTACCCGTGTCCAGCCCCCGGCGGCCAACGGACAGGGTGGTTCTCAAGAGTCTCCCAACAATGATTAGGGGTAAGTACTTTTACTAGCCCCACGTCAGGGAGTAAACATGATACCAATACACTCGTATGCTCGGGACTCCCGGGCCCACAAAACGAGTGTAAAGGTTGCTCGAGATGCACTTGACTTGCGCGATGTGATCCATCACAAGCGCAAGGAAAGAAAAGAAACCTTGGTGTGCAGAGAGTCCTTCCATGGGCATCACTGCACTCAAGTCATTGTCAACTACTGCTGCAACAAGACAGCAGTACAAGAGGACCGACAGTCCGTCTTCCAACGACTGCAGCAGCCAGGACCGGTCCTAGAACAAAGCTCGGGAGACGAGGTGCTTCCTCTTGCCTCTTGCAATTCTACCCGGAAAGTCCCTACCGGCAAGGGAGGAAAGAAAGTGAATGCCTCCAGCCCAATAATCTCAACTAGCACTGCTAACAAACTCTCATCCAAGTGGTTGTCCATGTAACTCCGCTTTTCCGGAATTTATAAATAATACTATTTTTCTGGTATTTTTGGAGAATGATAATTATTATTACCATTTTTTTAGAAAGTTATTTTTCCTATAAAAAAAATAAGTTGCCATATTTTATGTGAATAAATTCCTGGTTAAATTTTGATTAGGGATTAATGATTTCATCTTCTATTTTCTATAGTTAAATAATTAATGGGGTTGATGATGGGCCCAATTCACTTTGGGCTTATCATAGGAATGTTGGTTTTATAGTTTGAAATTTCATTATATTTTTCCCTCCAAAATTTTAAATTCTTAAATTTTGAAATACCAAGTTTGTTATAACTACATTAGAGGTCCCCACTCATTTTCTTTAAATTTTCTAACTGATTTCTTCAACTCCTGTAAATAATGTAAAGGAGGGGGGATTTATGAATTATTTCCTTTAGTAATAGGGCCATTTTGTAAATGTTTTGAGCGAGGGGGGGGGGGTTAAGTGCAAATATGTACGTTTAGTTATAAATTTTGAATGAGAACAGAGTTCTCATTTCATTCACTCCTCTCAAAAAAATTCAAATCTCGATCTCTGCTGGGTTCCCTCCTTCATGAAGCTCGACGACGACCATCACCTCGACGACGACGACCATCAGCTCGACGACGACTATCAGCTCGACGACGACGACCATCAGCTCGACGACGACGACGATCACCTTGACGACGACGAGCACCATCACCTCAACGACGACGATCACCTTGACGACGACGAGCACCATCACCTCGACGACGACGAGCACTATCACCTCGACGACGGCGGAATCTTCTTCTCCGGGGAGTCTCGTTCGATCATCTCATACTTGTTCTTCTCTAAATTAATCTTGATCCGATCAATCTGATCTAAACTTCCAGATCGAGTCGAATTGCTTTCACTGCTCGACAAAAGAATTGCTAATCAACTCTTCGAACGATTGATCAGTGAGTGTCTCGTTACTTGAAACTAAAATTCGATCTTAATTTATTGTTCTGTTCAATCGAATTTCCTAAATCTTATGTTTGGCGGGATGAGGAATTATTTCTTTTTATGTTCGAATTTTTTTTGTCAATGATCAGATTGGGCTGGAATCCTCTGTTTTGTGAATTTCGGTTGTTGGTGAGTTCCTGATTTGATCCTTGCAAATTTTCTCTAATTTTGGAGTTGAGATGATTTAAATTGAACTCATACTCACTGTTCTCTTTCGTGCACGCTAACTGTTCGACGAAATGGCCAGGAGAACCTATCGGCGAGCCGTGGACTCGGGGACACCATCATCGGACACTGCACTCCTGTGTCGAACTATTGCGGAGACTCAGGTACAGTTCTTAATCTATTCTAATGAAGGGAATACTCTGTTCGGTTTGGGCGAGCTTGTGTCGAGGTCGTGCTGCTATGCATCGAATCAATTCGTGTGAGTGTCCAGAAGCGGTGGACACGAGTTAGATACAGTAGACACGGTTGGAGGTCGGACGCGGGAGACACAAGCAAGTGTGTTTGGATGGCTGTTAGGATCTGTGTGTTCTTTTTTTGGTTTAGGTTCTTAGTGTAGCTGTTACAATTGGATAGTTGCTCTGTTGAACTCTAGTAGCCGTTAGCATTTAAATTAGGTTAACATAGCAATGGAAATATATAAGTATGACCAGCTTTTAGAGTTTTCATAGAGTTGTTTGGGCCAGGTCTTGTTGGTCCAGTTTTGGATTGTAGATTTTTCTAATACTATGGGCAAGCTGAGCTTAACCCTTTGGGTTCAGTTATGTAGTATTAGGCTTGGAATGAATGATTGGGTCAAAGATGGAATGTAAGGGTTTTTCCATTCATTTAGGTCAGAAAGTTAGCTGGCTTCATGTTGTTGCAGGTTGAGCTTATTTAGTTATTAAGCTAGGCTGAGTAATAGCTGTTAGTAAATTAAGTATTGGAAATGATTATTGGTTTTACAGTTGAAGGTTGGTTTAGGCTCACATATATGAACAGCAGGAATGAAGTAAGACCTAACTGCTAGTTTAGGTTTTCAATTAACTTGGCTAGGTTTGGGTTTAATAAACAAGAAAATGGGTTGGCCTCACAATCCAGGATCGGTTAGAATACCATTAAGAGGAGAAAATGGTATGTGTTATAATTCAGTTGTGCTTGGGCTCTCATTGGGCCAAGTCTGTATGAGTCAAGAATATTGGTTAGAATTAGGGAAATTATTGGGTGTTAGAATACTGAGAAGAATTTAGGATCGGAAGTTAGGCATCAAGTATGTGCCATACTTAAACAGGCCAGAGGGAACTATAGGGTTGGACTTGATAGTTCATAGGCAGATGGTGAGTTGGTCAGACTATAGTCTCAATAAGTGGACAGCTAGTAGCAATACCCTTTAATACAATATTAGGAATTGTTAAATTAAAACTTAGAATAATATTAAAATAGAAAATGATATGGGTTAGTTGGTAAAAAAGAATAAGTTGTCTAAGGTAGAAAGAGTTTAGCTATAAATAGATATTATAAGAGCTTTAGTATATTTTCCTATAGAATAATTGTGTCTTATTTGACACAGATTTTCTGGACTTTGGACTAGACATCTACAACAAATCAGGCAAGTACACCGACTCGATCTCTTTACTCTGTATTTTTGTCTTGTTTCATGTTCTCATATTGACATGTTGTACACACGACTGTTCATTGTTCATTATTCATTGTTCACCGTTTATCGTTCATAGTTCATTGTTCTTACTTGTACATTGAGGTCTATAGATATGTGACCAATCCTATTTAGCTAGGCATTGACGAATAGCTTAGGTCCCACATCGTGCACGTGGGACTCTAAGCCGTACCATTGTTCATTGTTTACTGTTCACTGTTCATTGTTTACCCAGCCGGTCACATACTCTGATAGTTATTTCAAATGCATGATTACACTGATAGTATTGTTCATTGTTTCTGGATCCGGTACCATAGTTTTATTGTTATTCCTGTATCACAGTTTCATATTCCTGTCTTGTATCATAGTTCATATCGTGATTCTTTTTCATGCATTTCAGTTTACATTGTTTAGAGCTTCTTGTCGGGGTTGTACTTTGCTCTTTTTCTGATAGGATACGTTGCAGGTTTACTTGAGGATGTTGTATCTCCTTCATGGGCTAGAGCCCGAAGCCAGGATAGAGTTGTACCTCAGGATGGACTTAGAATTTCAGAGTTATAGTTAGGTCTTTTCTTAGATTTATTTTAAAGGATTTTATCATGTATTGTATTGAGGATTTCAGGATTGTATAATTTTATTCATGTTACCGGATTTGTCTCCGGATGATATTGTATAAATAACTTGTGGATTGTGGTGATTCTGGGAATGTGTATAGCAACTGTGATGGTTTATATTTCTTGTATCTTGGATTTTTTCTTAGAATTGTACAGCTTACTTCGTCGTGTCCATCGACGAAGGCTGGGCGTGTCCGACTCGTATCCGATTATTTGGGAGCGGGTCGTGACATGTTTTTAGTGGTGGCCCATGCAGGTCTGTCCTAATGGCACTTAGGCTATAAAGTGCTATTGGGGAACCTGTTAGACTAAGGAAAACTCATCACAGCTTAGGAAAAATTGGGAATTAAGGGTATATCAGGTTTATCAGGTGCATTGATATTATAAAAATATTGTTTATTAGGTTTTAGGGTTTGTCAATCAACGAAGTTTTCTTTCTATTGCAGGATGGTCACTACGAGGAAGACCGCGGATCAGCCCGGAGTTGCAGGCAGTACGGATCAGCCCGCACCAGACGTTCCGGCAGATCAACTTCCGCCACCGCCTCCTATCTTTCCTCCGCTGCCCTCGACAATGATGTTTGACGGCGCCCAGGTGATGGCCATGTTCCAGCAGTTCATGGAGGCCCAGAATCACCAGGCTGCACAGTTCAGGGAGGCTCAGAGTCAGCAGGCCACACAGTTCAGAGCGACCGTCGTCGACGTACTCAGGACCAGAGAGCCGGCAGCACCAGCTCCAGCAGCACCGAGACCAGGGACGGCCAAGGAATACCAGAACCTCTGCCCGATGGACTTTTGGGGCAATGAGGGTATCGTCTATGTAGACGAATGACTGGAGAATGCGGAGAGGACACTGAGGATGGCGCGAGTCCCGGATGACCTGAAGGTGGAGGTGGCGAACATGCGACTCTTTGATTTGGCCAGATCTTGGTACCGGAAGGACCCCAGTTAGCTGAGCCCCAGGTTTCTTGGACAGATTTCAAAACTCTATTTAAGGAGAAGTTTTTCCTGATGTGGAGCGGGATGAGCTTCGCATGCAGTTCGAGGCCTTGCAGCAGGGGACGATAACAGTAGCGGAGTACACTTCCGAGTTTTCTAGGCTCAATAGGTTCGCGGAGAGCCTAGTCAGAGCACCAGAGGACAGGGCCTGGAGATTCAAGAAGGGTCTCACCAGGGAGCTGCGACATGCAGTAGCTATTAGCCAGGCGACTACCTACTCGAGCATCCTTAAGATCGCTCAGGCAGTTGAGAAGGAGATGGACCCGAGGCCCAAGAGGGATAGGGACATCGGCAGCCGCAGTTACCAGGCACCGGCAAAGAGGGTGCAGATACAGACTCCGACGAGGCAAGTTCAGCAGGCAGTAGTTCAGCACCGTCCAACCAGAGTTCATGCAGATCTGCCTCAGAGACAGCAGTTGGCAGTCATTTGCAACTACTGTCACCGCCCAGGACATCATTACGATGAATGTCGTAAGAGGCTGAGGCTTTGCTTGTTCTGTGGATCACCTGCTCACCAGGTCAGAGATTGTCCAGAAGCCGCTGAGGGACAAGCACGAGTAGCACCGGGACCCCAGCAGGAGGGCTTACCTCTTCTTGACCAGCAGCCACAGAGAGACCAGCCAGAGGGGCGAGTCTACCTGATGACAGCCGAGGAGGTGGAGACTATCCCGATCCCGGACGAGTACTGACGACCGGAGACACTTGTGGATTTACCTTTCTTTGATGTTCCATTTTTGCATTTCCTTTGTTTTTTCTTCATCCGAGACTTATTTTACAGTATCCCTATCTTACTGTCGTTTCATAGTACCTATGAGCTACATGTTGACTGTTGATTGTCTTTTAGTATTCAATAAAACTTGTTTCTAAGCACAGATACTACTCCTCTCTATCATTTTCACAACTTCCTTGAAACTTCTGGATAAAGTTGAGAAAATATTTGACAACCTACTATGACCTGGATTATGGAGGCTGTGAGTCCATTGCAGCTAGCTGTACACTGGCGAGGCAGGGGCTCTAGGTCAAAGTAATTACGGGTATTCTCAGGTTCTCAGATATTATTGAAGCTAAGTCCTAAATTTATCGGATAAAGTTGACAAAGTATTGCCGTAATCTAGTATTATCAGGAAAATGGAACCGAAAGTTCACTGCAGCCATATGCATATTGGCGGGGCAGGAACTGTAGGAGAAGTGATCCAGATATGCGAGATCACCAGATGATATTGAGACTATTATCCCATGATCATGATTTCATCCCACTTAAAATCATGCCAATTTCAAGTTTTGTATCTGTTTGCCAAATCGTGCCATTTTTAAAATTTCGAGGACAAAATTTTTCTAGGGGTAGATTTGTAACTCCGCTTTTTCGGAATTTATAAATAATACTATTTTTCTGGTATTTTTGGAGAATGATAATTATTATTATCATTTTTTTAGAAAGTTATTTTTCCAAAAAAAAAAATTAAGTTGCCATATTTTATGTGAATAAATTTCTGGTTAAATTTTGATTAGGGATTAATGATTTCATCTTCTATTTTCTATAGTTAAATAATTAATGGGGTTGATGATGGGCCCAATTCACTTTGGGCTTATCATAGGAATGTTGGTTTTATAGTTTGAAATTTTATTATATTTTCCCCCCCAAAATTTTAAATTCTTAAATTTTGAAATACCAAGTTTGTTATAACTTCATTAGAGGTCCCCACTCATTTTCTTTAAATTTTCTAACTGATTTCTTCAACTCCTGTAAATAATGTAAAGGAGGGGGGATTTATGAATTATTTCCTTTAGTAATAGGGCCATTTTGTAAATGTTTTGAGCGCGGGGTGGGGGGGGGGGGGGGATTAAGTGCAAATATGCACTTTTAGTTATAAATTTTGAATGAGAACAGAGTTCTCATTTCATTCACTCCTCTCAAAAAAATTCAAATCTCGATCTCTGCTGGGTTCCCTCCTTCGTGAAGCTCGACGACGACCATCACCTCGACGACGACGACCATCAGCTCGACGACGACCATCACCTCGACGACGACGACCATCACCTCGACGACGACGATGATCACCTTGACGACGACGAGCACCATCACCTCGACGACGACAATCACCTTGACGACGACGAGCACCATCACCTCGACGACGGCGGAATCTTCTTCTCCGGTGAGTCTCGTTCGATCATCTCGTACTTGTTCTTCTCTAAATTAATCTTGATCCGATCAATCTGATCTAAACTTCCAGATTGAGACGAATTGCTTTCACTGCTCGACTAAAGAATTGCTAATCAACTCTTCGAACGATCGATCAGTGAGTGTCTCGTTACTTGAAACTAAAATTCGATCTTAATTTATTGTTCTGTTCAATCGAATTTCCTGAATCTTATGTTTGGCGGGATGAGAAATGATTTCTTTTTATGTTCAAATTTCTTTTGTCAATGATCAAATTGGGCTGGAATCCTCTGTTTTGTGAATTTCGGTTGTTGGTGAGTTCCTGATTTGATCCTTGCAAGTTTTCTCCAATTTTGGAGTTGAGATGATTCAAATTGAACTCATACTCACTGTTCTCTTTCGTGCACGCTAACTGTTCGACGAAATGGCCAGGAGAACCTATCGGCGAGTCGTGGACTCGGGGACACCATCATCGGACACTACACTCCTGTGTCGAACCATTGCGGAGACTCAGGTACAGTTCTTAATCTATTCTACTGAAAGGAATGCTCTGTTCGGTTTGGGCGAGCTTGTGTCGAGGTCGTGCTGCTATGCATTGAATCAATTCGTGTGAGTGTCCAAAAGCGGTGGACACGAGTTAGATACAGTAGACACGGTTGGAGGTCGGACGCGGAAGACACAAGCATGTGTGTTTGGATGGCTGTTAGGATCTGTGTGTTCTTTTTTTGGCTTAGGTTCTTAGTGTAGCTGTTACAATTGGATAGTTGCTCTGTTGAACTCTAGTAGCCGTTAGCATTTAAATTAGGTTAAGTAACATAGCAATGGAAATATATAAGTATGACCAGCTTTTAGAGTTTTCATAGAGTTGTTTGGGCCAGGTCTTGTTGGTCCAGTTTTGGATTGTAGATTTTTCTAATACTATGGGCAAGCTGAGCTTAACCCTTTGGGTTCAGTTATGTAGTATTAGGCTTGGAATGAATGATTGGGTCAAAGATGGAATGTAAGGATTTTTCCATTCATATAGGTCAGAAATTTAGCTGGCTTCATGTTGTTGCAGGTTGAGCTTATTTAGTTATTAAGTTAGGCTGAGTAATAGCTGTTAGTAAATTAAGTATTGGAAATGATTATTGGTTTTACAGTTGAAGGTTGGTTTAGGCTCACATATATGAACAGCAGGAATGAAGTAAGACCTAACTGCTAGTTTAGGTTTTCAATTAACTTGGCTAGGTTTGGGTTTAATAAACAAGAAAATGGGTTGGCCTCACAATCCAGGATCGGTTAGAATACCATTAAGAGGAGAAAATGGTATGTGTTATAATTCAGTTGTGCTTGGGCTCTCATTGGGCCAAGTCTGTATGAGTCAAGAATATTGGTTAGAATTAGGGAAATTATTGGGTGTTAGAATACTGAGAAGAATTTAGGATCGGAAGTTAGGCATCAAGTATGTGCCATACTTAAACAGGCCAGAGGGAACTATAGGGTTGGACTTGATAGTTCATAGGCAGATGGTGAGTTGGTCAGACTATAGTCTCAATAAGTGGACAGCTAGTAGCAATACCCTTTAATACAATATTAGAAACTGTTAAATTAAAACTTAGAATAATATTAAAATAGGAAATGATATGGGTTAGTTGGTAAAAAAGAATAAGTTGTCTAAGGTAGAAAGAGTTTAGCTATAAATAGATATTATAAGAGCTTTAGTATATTTTTCTATAGAATAATTGTGTCTTATTTGACACAGATTTTCTGGACTTTGGACTAGACATCTACAACAAATCAGGCAAGTACACCGACTCGATCTCTTTACTCTGTATTTCTATCTTGTTTCATGTTCTCATATTGACACGTTATACACACGACTGTTTATTATTGATTGTTCACCGTTCATAGTCCATTGTTCTTACTTGTACCTTGGGGTGGGGAAATACTACAAATATGTGACCAATCCTATTTAGCTAGGCATTGACTAATAGCTTAGGTCCCACATCGTGCACGTGGGACTCTAAGCCGTACTATTGTTCATTGTTCACTGTTACCTGTTCATTGTTTACCCAGCCAGTCACATACTCTGATAGTTTTTTCAAATGCATGATTACACTGATAGTATAGTTCATTATTTCTGGATCCGGTACCATAGTTTCATTGTTATTCCTGTATCACAGTTTCCTATTCCTGTCTTGTATCATAATTCATATCGTGATTCTTTTTCATGTATTTCAGTTTACATTGTTTAGAGATTCTTGTCGGGGTTGTACTTTGCTCTTTTCCTGACAGGATACGTTGCAGGTTTACTTGAGGATGTTGTATCTCCTTCATGGGCCAGAGCCCGAAGCCAGGATAGAGTTGTACCTCAGGATGGACTTAGAATTTCAGAGTTATAGTTAGGTCTTTTCTTAGATTTATTTTAAAGGATTTCATCATGTATTGTATTGAGAATTTCAGGATTGTATAATTTTATTCATGTTACCGGATTTGTCTCCGGATGATATTTTATAAATAACTTGTGGATTGTGGTGATTCTGGAAACGTATATAGCTGCTGTGATGGTTTATATTTCTTGTATATTGGAGTTTTCCTTAGAATTGTACAGCTTACTTCGTCGTGTCCATCGATGAAGGCTGGGCGTGTTCGACTCGTATCCGATTATTCGGGAGCGGGTCGTGACAGTCCACAACCACCACAGGAAGAGTTATCAAGGCACCCGCTCGAAGACGAAATCTTTAACACATGGAGATTCGTCATCTACATCCCTGGGGGTAGCCGAAGCCGGGGGTAGCACTCCCCGGAACATCCACGACAATCCAGTATTCCAAGAAGATGAACCAAGGGAGACAGTTCCCCCAACCGATGTAACAGAACCAGACACCCCTAGAAACGTCCATGGGTGCCAAGATGAAGCAACCTCTTATGCAGGGGGTAGCACATCCTCCGAGTCCGAACCGGAGGAGAACATTCCTACGTATCCCGACGATTATATTTCTCCATTCGGGGGTTTGATTAGGAGAGCACATCCTCCACAGTCCCTTCCACTTTTCCCCGTGTGAGAACAGTATTTATGACTGAGAATGACCAGGACGGTCCCAGCGATCGACAGTGCCTCGACACTCTTGAGGCCATACTTCATACCATGGTTAAGTCAGTAGACGAGATCAAGGCGGCCCTGCCGACTCTCCAAGGAAGAACACCTGGCCAAACAAGCTTGGGTCCCGTCGTCAATGCGGACTCAAATACAACCGCACCAACCCTAGGTGACAATCCACCCGGAATGTCAGCTCCCACTGTTGCAGAAAAGGCCAGGGAGGTGAAAAGAGAAGTCCAGGAGCTATGAGCAATGTTTCACGTCCGAGAAAACTCTCAGGACCTTAGGATATGACAGCCGTATCCCGCTGCATGGAGAGATGTCCCCTTCCCTCCTCGATACAAACCATTCAACATCAACCCTTATGATGGGAAGACTTCTGCAAGCCGATCCGTGACCTACTTTGAGGTCACAACAGATCATCTGCCACATGACGATGCCATCCTTACACGATTCTTCATCGGGGCATTGGAGGGAGTCGCATTTGACTGGTACCGTAACTTTTTCGACAACTGCATCCATTCCTTTGCCGATTTCAAACATATGTTCTTGGAGAGGTTCTATGAGGTGCACAAGATGTGACCATGTCAACCCTCATGGACGTTGTCCAAGGAGAGAAGGAGCTGACAAGAAACTGCATTGAGCGGTATCGCCAAACCGCGATGAAGTTGCCCTCCGGTAACCCGGACTCTTCCTTGATTGAAATTTGCCAAAAGAGGCTGCTCCCTACAATCAGCCTCTGGATGGGCGAAAGTCAATTTAAGGACTGGAAGACTTTCATCATCAGTGCCACTAGCGCAGAAGCCAAGTTGAAGAAAGCTCGCCAACTGGGATTGCACATCTCGGATGGGGAGGACAAGGGCAAGTGCCCTAATGCCAACAACAACAACGGCGGTAATTCCTCCAACAACCGAGACAACAAGGGCAAACAGGCTATGGTGGCCGACACAGCCCCGAAGCCAGAACCTAAGCAGGCAGAAAAGCAGTGGCCGCAGATGACTTACTCCTTCGAGGATAGTCATGTCAAGCCCATCTTTGACATGCTCTTACAAGGAGACAGAATTCAGCTCCCTCCGCCAAGGCGTGAACCTCGACCTGCAAAGAAGGAGAGCCCCAAGTACTGACACTACCATCGCTACGTCCAGCATGCTACACAAGACTGCTTCCAATTGAAGTGGTACATCCAAAACCTCATCGACTCCAAGGCCCTGGCCATTGATTTCGAGGAGGTGACAATCGCTGCCAACATGGTGTCAGTCCAATTCGGCAGCTTCCTGCCGACGAGGACCCAAAACGGTGTAGTACCCGTCCCCCGGGCAAAATGGAGGTCGCTAATCTTCCACCTCCCCGAGACCAGGCTGTTGGGCTGGTACCCCCTCACCACATCACGAGGGGGAGGTCATGTGGGTCCACCCGGACTTAGTATCTGAAGTAACCCAGCCAGCATCACCCTCTCCTGGCAAGAAGAAGGACGGGAAAGTCAAGTTCTGTCGCACAATCTCAGCCGACGTCGAAGAAGCGACAGCTGTCGTTACCCGGTCTGGCGCACAAACTCAATCTACACCGGGTAACTCGGCTGAAGAACGCCAGCCGGCCAATGCTGATGCCCCAGGACCTTCTCAGCCTTCGTCGGCCGATAAGCCTAAACCCAAGGAGACCCACTTTGATAAGCCGCTCCGGAAAGACATGACTCAGGGGCTGGAGACGCCCTACAATTTTGACATTTTAGCACAATTGGCCAACACACCAGCCAAATTGTCATTATATGAGCTCTTGAGACTCTCCAAATGTTCACGCCGCACTGAGCGAAGCACTCCAGAATGCCGACGTATATCTGGCTCAAGTTAATCTCACAGGAGAGAGCTCGCCGGCGGATCTCCAGGACAACGCGTGTATAGGTGCAATGCCCAACATTGTCTTCATTCCACAGGATATGCTTATCAAGACCAACCTGCACGATCGTCCTCTGTATTATACTGGATATGTCGGCGACATCAAGGTGGATCAGATGTACATTGATCCCGGTTCTTCGATAAGCATTATTCCGAAGAGCTTGCTTCACCATCTGCGCATCCCTATACATCGGCTGACTCCTACCAGCACCGCAATTAGCGGTTTCAATTCAGGGAGAAGCTATTCCATTGGAAAGATTCGCCTGAAGTGCCAAATTGGCGACCTTCAGTCGGAAGTAACCTGCTATGTCATCGATGCAGACACCTCCTACAATATTCTCCTGGGCGTCCGTGGATACATGATTATATGATCGTGCCCTCCATATTGCACCAGTGCTTCAAGTACGTCGACAAGCATGGCTTCGTAAATACGGAATTTGCCGACATCGATCCTTTCAAAGGAGTCGAATCCCTATTCAGATTCCTGCTTGTACGAGAAATCAAAGAGGCACCTGATCAAGAAGGATGTTCAAGAGCAGACAGAGGCCATTGTGGGGCCTGAGGAACCCTTGAGAATCCATCTCCAACCCCGCAAACCAGGCAGGACTGCACCTCTTACAGCCACTCTGCGTAGAGAAGCAACTAGTCTCCCGGTGCTCACTGCACAAAAGGAGCAGATGACAATTCGACTGCAAAGGTCTGGCCAAGGGCCGAGACCCACTACATAGCCGCTGACAATCAGGCTGCCTAGAGCCGGTCAACAACAAACAGAAGAGTCCAATCCTTCTGTTAAGCCAATGAAGATTCGTCTTCCCAGGACAAGTCGACAGCCGAGCGCTAAGCCGGGGACTGCTAGTGAGCCAACAACTCCCCATCTAACACCAAGCACTAAACCGGGGGTCACTAGTGCGCCAACGACTTCACGTTCAGCACCACCAGTGGAGCCCCTAATGATCAAGTTTCCCAGGTCATCCTCCCAGTCTTTATTAATACAGGGGATGGCCGAAGAGGAGTTAGAGCTAGCCAAGTATGTGGCTGCTCACACTGATGTTCCTTCTGCTGACGATGTAATTTCACCTGAAAAGATACCTTATTTCATCAATAAAGGGCTATCTTTGAACTACCTCGAGCTTAATAAGCTTTGTATGATGTACGCTATGGAACACGGTATAGGCACCAACCTACACGCACAAGTGACAAACGTCTATACCACGAACCAACTCACTCCTGGGGAAGGCGCTTGCTTCATAGTTGGGGGAGAGACCATCCAATAATCTTCGGTCGGAAGAATGATCCACAGCCTTTCAGGATAAAAGAAGTTGATCTCGAACCCGACACCGGGAGACTGCCCCTTTATCTGTATAGCTCCCGATCCAAGTACCTCATACAAAAACAGGGGTATGATATGGAGGCTACGCCAGGCTTGAACTACGGCACTGGCCGGCGATTACCTTTACAGTTGCTAGTCCCGGCTGGAAAACCACGGATTACTACAACAAGACCAGACATGGTCTAGGCTATGTTACACCTGCAACAACTCCTGAAAGCTCAAATAAGGAATGTGATCGGC
This sequence comes from Iris pallida, assembly GCA_029216955.1. NCBI lineage: Eukaryota > Viridiplantae > Streptophyta > Magnoliopsida > Asparagales > Iridaceae > Iris > Iris pallida. The sequence continues at coordinate 182,677 of JANAVB010011526.1, forward strand.
ATTCACATTCGACCGGATCACCCACTTCTGATTTGGATGTCGGCATCGGGGATGTATTCAGGCAAGTTTTGTCTGTCAATATGGCATTTGCTGATGCCTATGAAGAAGACGAAGATGTACCCGAGCTTCTCGAGTTAGAGCCTTGGGTTCAACAGCTAGATGCGTAGTAGGAGAAGCGTTTCAAAGAGAGAGATCCTTCTACCGAAGATGAGGTCATGCAAGTTGACCTCGATGAATCCTCTCCAAAGCCAATCTTCGTCAGCAAAAGCCTGACAGACGAAGAGCGGGAAGCGCTTTTGTAACTCGTCCGAGAATACATTAATGTGTTCGCCTAGAGCTATGAAGACATGCCAGGGCTAAACCCTGAGGTTGCACTCCATAAGCTCAACATCCATCCGGACGCAAAGCCCGTCAAGCAGCCAACGACGGTTCCGCCCAGATATCATAAATTCTATCGAAGCTGAGGTCAACAAACTGATAGCCAGCGGATTCATCCGGGAGGAACAACCCAGACTGGGTCACCAACATAGTACTGGTCCTCAAGAAAAATAGAAAGATTCGAATTTGCATCGACTTCCGAAATCTGAACGAAGTATGTCCTAAGGATGAGTTCTCCCTTCCTATTACGGACATAATGATTGACAACACGTGGCTTTGAGCGCATGTCGTTCATGGATGGCTTCTCAGGAAACAACCAACAAGATGTTTTCTGATGATGAAAAACATACATCATTCCGAACACCGATTGGCGTGTACTGTTACACAGTCATGCCCTTTGGTTTAAAGAATGCCGGTGCCACATATCAACGGGCTATGAGTGTCATCTTCAGGCACCACTTGTGTAAGACAGTGGAAAGTTATGTCGATGACATCGCCGTCAAAAGCCGCTCTAAGGATCTGCACGATCTGAGGACAATCTTCGACCTGATGCGAGCGCACAACTTGAAGATGAATCCCACCAAATCCTTCTTGGGCATATCTATCGGGAAATTCTTGGGTTTTATCATTATGGCCCAGGGAATCCATATAGACCCTGAGAAGATGAAGGCAATCATGGAGATGGGTCCCCCGAGAAATCTCCGAGAACTCAGAGGCCTTCAAGGGAGGCTAACTTATATCAGGAGGTTTATCTCTAACCTCTCCGGGTGATGTCAACCATTCACCCATCTCATGAAGAAAGGTGTCTCTTTTGTATGGGATGAGGAGTGCCAACGTGCCTTTGACAACATTAAAGAATATCTGTCAAACCCTCCAGTCCTGGTGGCCCCGGTTGCTGGAAAGCCGTTCTTGCTTTACGTACGAGCGATGGAGCATTCCCACGGTGCTCTACTAGCACAGAACAATGATGCAGGACGAACATGCTATCTATTCTCAGCCGAATGATGATAGGGCCTGAGCATAGATACACCGCCGTGAAGAAGGAATGTCTTGCTTTGGTGTTCGCTATCCAGAAGACGCGACACTATGTTACAGGACAGACCATCTATGTCATATCACGAGTCAACCACCTAAGGGTCCTCATGACCAAGCCGGGTGCACTCAGCTCTCGTTTTGCTACCTGGGCGATATTATTGTCTCCCTACCACATGATCTTCGTCCCGCAGAAGGCGGTTAAAGGTCAAGCTCTGGAAGACTTTTTAGCAGCCCATCCAGGTTCGGAGTCAACCAGAATATACGAAGAGATCCCAGACAAGGTCGAATTCAAACATGGCTTCCCATGATACCGTCTGGCGAATGTTCTTCGACGGTGCTTCGAGAACCGGGCCCAAGGGCAAATCATCGCTTGGGTCGGAGTGGTACTAATTTCTTCCTCTGGCTTGGTGATCAACCGGCATATTCCCTTACAGAACCCTGCTCAAATAATGTGGCCGAGTACAACGCCTTGGTTATCGGCCTTCGACTTGCAAAGGAGCTGGGGGTAGAGTACCTGGAAGCATATGGCGATTCACAGTTAATCGTCAATCAGATCTGGGGTTCATATGAAGTTCGCCATGAAGACATGATCCCCAATCTTCAGATAGCAATTGCCATCATCACATCCTTGAAAGGATTCTTTATAGAACATGTTCCCAGACTCCGAAACATTGAAGCCGACGCCTTAGCGGACTGGCCGCTTCCCTGGCGGTTCCAAATCATACTCACCACTTGGTCGACGTAACAGGCTATGAACAACGTCCAATTTGCTGAGAGTTATTCTGCCCTGACGATCGACGAGACAGGACTGGAGGCTCCCATTTATCGACTTTGCAGTCTATGGCATCTTGTCGGAAAACCCGAAAGAAGCCATCTATCAGAAGACGCTCTCTCAGATTCTTCTACATACAGAGACAAAGATGCTGTATCGATCTTACGATGGACTACTGCTTCAGTGTTTGTCAAATACAGAAGCCAAAGAAGCGGTACGCGAAGCTCACGATGGCGTTTGCGGGGCCCATCAACTTGGCCCAAAATTACAAGACCGCTTCGCCGGATGGGTTATTACTGGCCTACGATGGTGGCAGATGCGATAGACTATGCAAGAAAGTACAAAGCTTGTCAGGTCCACGCAGATTTTATACATCAACCATCCAAATTTCTACATCCGACGGTGACATCCTGGCCATTTGAGGCGTAGGGGATGGATATCATTGGTCCAATCACCCCACCTTCATCCCGAGGATACCATTTTATATTGACGATTATGGATTACTTCTCCAAATAGGCGGAAACCGTTTCGCTTGCAGAAGTGAAGACATCAAACGTGATCAGCTTCTTCAAGCATCACGTCATCTATCGCTTTGACTGCCTCAAAGGATCATCCACGACAATGGTCCGCAGTTCGTAAGCCACGCCTTCTATCGATTTTGTGACAAACATCGGATCCAGAATGTTGTGTCAACCCTACAACCCAGCGGCTAATGGTTTGGCAGAAGCATTCAACAAAACTATAATCAAGCTTCTCAAGAAGTTCGTGTCCTCTAACAAACGCGACTGGAATGAAATGCTTGGCGAATGCTTATGGACGTACCTATAGTTCGGACGGCTACTGAGAACACACCATTCTCTTTGGTATACGGAAGTGAGGCAGTTCTCCTGCTAGAGACTCAAATCCCTCGCTCCGCGTCGCCCTCATTACCGATTGACGACGGATGATAATTACCATCGTCGGCTACAAGAGTTGGAGGCCTTAGATGAAAAGTGTCTGTTAGCTCAATAACGAATCGAGCTTTATCAAGCACGCATCTCTGGAGCCTTCAACAAGAAGGTTAAACTCAGAACATTCTAAGTGGGCGATCTTGTCTTGGCAGTTCGAGACTGATGGTTATGACTCACAAAACCGTCGGCAAGTTCTAGCCAAATTGGAAAGGCCCACTTATCATCGATGCAATATTCTCCAATGGTGCATTCCGTCTCGCAAAGCAAAATGGAGACTTGCTTATGATGTCCATCAACAACAAGTTCCTGAAGAAATACTATGTCTAGACGACATCCGCCGAATCAACAGATTGTTGAGTTATGTACCCTTAGGTACCGCTGAACTTACACTCTGGTCACTCCAAAAGAATCTATATCGCATCTTCTGGGTAGTAAGTCACGTATGATCATACCTCTGAACTTCCTTCCTAAAAGATTATTTTCCTCATAATCTATTTACCCGCTTTCAGTGCATAAAAAAGGGTAACATATCCATAAAATTCCGAAACAGCTACGTCGATGTCACCTCTGAGTTGTTTCACTTCCATCAAAAACAAATCACCCTTTACGTAGAACTTCACATCCATATTACCTCTGAGTTGTTCTATGTACCCTTCGTGGAGTCCACTCCTGCCACGTCCTCATTACCTCTGAGTAGGAAGACTCCGTTGTAAAACTCTCATGTTTACCACGTCCTCATTACCTCTGAGTAAGTATGTCGATTTTCTCTCGACTTATTATCCGTACCCAAAATCAGGGTACGCCAAGGATAATAGGCCCACAGATGTCCACAGTTGACCACAAATGTCCACAGTTGACCACAAATGTCTGCAGTTGACCACAAATGCTGTACTAGGTCCCCTAGTACACGCGCCTCTTATCTCACAATCTTATGCCTCTGAACCCAGCCGTTCTATGGCATTCTTTCGCCCGATACCAAGAACTTCCATGTCTACCTTACCACAGAGTTGTTCTAGGTATCTCTATCGAACTTATTATCCTAAAAAACCAAGGTATGCCAAGGATAATAGGTCCACAGAAAGTTCCCCAGTGGGGCAAACACATAATACCTAAGATGCAGTACAAGCACAACAGATAAAAGACGATGCAAACAAAGTTATTTATTTAAATCAAAAGTATTACATTTTCTGGGACCATGTCCCTGTCAAAAAGATGAAGAAACATAAAAAAAGAAAGAAAAAAGCCGATCATGGTTCGGCGACACATAATTCTCGGAGCCGGTCCTTCAGTTTGGACGTCGACCGCTCAATTTTCAGGGTGGCCCGGTGCTCCGTCTCTTGCGTCAACTTCTCTGCATCCTCCAGATGTGCATGTGCCTGCCAGCCGTCTTCAAGCTTCTTCAGGGCACGCTCCAAGGCCTCTGAGGTTCGGGTGACCTTGTCGGTCTTCCAGAAAATTAGCTCCTTGTCTTCGCGAGGCCTGCAGCTCAGACTCCAAAGAAACCAATTTTCTCTAAAGCTGGAGGATCTGCTCCTTGGTATCGGCTATCCCACGAGAGGCGGCCTCTTTTCGAGCAATGCAGTCCTCTCCGTTGCGGCTTAATTGATCGTACTTCAGTGACAAATCTCGGAGGTCTTCATCAGAGAGGCTTGGACGTCTTCCGTACCGTCCTTACCTTTTCTATGGTAGTTAAAAGGAAGGCACGCTTTGATCTATTGCTGAAGACAGATCAATTTGCCGCAGTCCTTGATACTGAGCCACCAGCTGATCAGCTTCTAGTAACTTGGGCTCCAAAAGCTCGACTATCCCTACCCCACCGGGGAGGGTTCTGAGAAGTTTAATCTGGCCACGAGCATATGACGGGCCAATGCAAAAGATGTACCCCTCTCCACAGCAGCCTTAACCCCTCGCTTCAGGTGGCGGTAGAAACTGTCAACCACGTCCTTAGATGATTCATCCAGAACTTCGAAGAAGACGGCGTCAAAGGAAGAGTAGTTGGCAGAGTTGAAGAAGATGCACCGGAACTTGACGCCCCTGCCACTAGGAGACAAGTTCTGAGCGATAAGATGCTGAATAGCAGCCATCTCCTCCTCCGCCGCCCGAAGGATCTGGTGACTCGGCAGGGCGGAAAGGTCGACCTCTGGAGCCACATGGATCAAGGAGGGCGCAGGGACCAATTCTTCCCGTCCCGGCCGTTCCATTGCCTGTTCTCCCGAACTCGAACCGGCAGGAGGCCCCTCGATATGAGTTGAAAGAGGAGGAGGCATACTTTCTTCCACCAGATCCCCTCTGGTGACTTCTCCCCGATGATGTCCGTCGTTGGCGGCGAAAGAGCAGGACCTGTATGTCCGGAGCAACTATCGATCAGCTTAACCCGAAGGATGTGAAGATAGAGCAAATGAACCTCCTCACTAGTCAAGACTTGACTTAGCTAACCAGGAGAGGGTTGCTGAGGCTGAGGCTCGCTCACAGCCATTGTATCCTCCTCACCAGCGACATCTGAGCCAAATGCAGCTGATTCCTCCGCCCCCGCCCCGGAGGTAGATACAATTGGGTCAGCATCACCCGGCTGGGATTCAGCAACCTTGGAGATTGGCTCAGTAGAGCCCACATCGCCCTAGGTTAAGATATCAGCAACGGGAGGAACCTCAACCGTCGCCAGGAGAACCCTGGCGGAGATAAGCTCAGCACTCATATCGCAATTAATGTAGCTAGAGCCGGGTCGACTTCAGAGACAGTAGCCAGCTCTCGAGAGTCCACTTCTCCTGACGCCTACAAAGAAAAGGAGAAGGATTAGATCATAATAAAAAAAGAAGAGCTAAGAAAAGATGGTTGCAATTCGATTCACCTCCGAAACGGCATCAACATCCTCGCTTCTCTCCTGAATGATTGGCCCGTGGGCTTGACAACGGCCCATTTCGGGAGTAAGTTATGCCGCCAACAGCGGATTCACGCCTGCTTTGCTTGCATCAAGGACCAGGCACAATAGGGGGCTGATCTGCCACCACATCATCTGCTGGAGGAAGAGGCAGGTTACCAGGGTCATCCTCTTCATCCGCATTGGTGGACCCTGAGTCTGACACCTCAACTGCATTCCCCTTCTTTGTCCTCGTCTTGGACCCTTTTGGTTTCTCCTCCAAACCAGTACCGACAATAAAACTGGTACTTGGGCAAAATTGGTAGGGGTCTTGTTCACCATAACATGGTACAGAGCCGCCATGTACAAAATCTGCCCTGACTCCTTGGCATCAGGCACAGAGAAGCTGGTGCGGGTGTGAACCGTGTTATAGTTGTACCAAGCCCTGATACCGTCAAGGACACTACCCTCAAAACCCAGGCAGGGGCTGGGATTGTCCAGAAATAGCTGACTGTACCCAAACTGTCGGGAGAACCGACTGGGCAAGTAAGGCTCCAGGAAGACAGAGTTGCGGTTGCGATATACCAGGTGTGCAGGACAGATATTCTGCAACCAGAGGAGCATCTATCAGACAAGAGGTGGGGGGCCCCAGTACCATCAAGATGTACACCATTCACTTCTTTATCTGTAAAAGGAGGGACAGACATGAAAAGGTGTATCTGTCCACTCTCACCAGCGCCATCCGACAGGCTGGCATGGTATTGCACTCCCAAGGCATATGGCGATACTGGAAGATGAAGGCATCATCCACAGTTATACCGTCTTCTGGGCCAGGCCCCATCAAAGACTGGCAGTGCATCAACAACCACCCATCATAATGATAGGAATGCTCGATCCGTTCAAAGTCTTTCGCCGTATCACGGGCAATGACCTTGGACGAGAAAGCACGGAGGCCGCGATGTATGCTGAATACCATGGCAGGGAGGAGAGCTAGTCTGGCCCCAAAGACTAGCTTCACCGCAGGAAGGATAAAGTTACGGCTGATTCTCTCAATAGAGCCAGCCCCTCCCGAAACTACGCAGTTCCGTAGCCATACCATCAGAAATCCTGCCAGAAGAGCCTTCTCGGACAACTGCTGAGTGTCTTGATAAAAATAAGTAAAAGAGTCAGATTGACTCCCAAATCTGTCGCCGGTGGTTTTTACCCTCTTGGCGGTCGACACCTGGTCCTATACCTCCTCCCGAGTTCGAGGACTTCGGGAAAAATCCGGCCTGAGGCGCCGAGCTTAAAAAGGTAACTGAGCTAGGCCTTCGTATGAGGAAGGTTCCCTTTCGAGCTGTCGTTCTTTTTCTTCGACATCTGCTGGCACATGCTGTGGTGATACAGCAATTCTCGGTAGACAGCAACAAAGCCCGGGAACCTCTGCTCCAACTCCTCGAACTTTTCGTTCGTGGGGGTATATACTTCGAAGACTTTATTTTCCCAGGGCAGCCTGGAGACTTCACGCATCTCGTGGAGAGCGAGTCCCATCTTCCCTTCCGGTGTAAAGAAGGTCCCCGTTCTGCGGTTGTACATTTTAAGAAGAGCCATGAAGAGCTTCTTGTTTATGGGCAAACCATAACAGGTGCCCCGAATGGCATGATACAAGCCGATCTCGCACAGGAGATTCTCGTATGTCCGTAAAATCAACATGGTCAAGTTGGCCCATGAAGGGATGGGGTTCATCCAATTCAGCAGCGCCAACCGACCAATGGGGTAGGACCCCTTCTGAGCAAGCTGGTTCATGAAAGTGTCAGCTTGAGAGAACCAGAAGTTGGGACCCTGCACATTTAAGAAACTAGCTGGGGCCAACCCGTCACATAGCAGCTGATCGGCGTCCTGCTCGCGACCACCGACCCCAAGTTTCTGTTATAGTGAATATCGCCCACAAACATCCCATGCCGGCTCGGAGTCAAGGAATCCACCATCTTCCTATGCATTGGCTGCATGTTGAACCACGACAGTGGGAAGTGACATTCCATCTGAGGAATGTGGATCGCCATCCCGTCAGAAGAAAAACTCCAACTTTCAGATATATGCAAAACATTGGGGTTCTTCACAGTCAGGGCATCCCCAAAGAGGAACGCAGGTTTCAGGTGTTGGCCCCCCAATTTTCTGAGTTCATCATACCCGAGAGAAAGTAGAAGGACTGGTTCTTGATATCTCTCAGCCTTTCCTCAGATTCATCTTTGGGAAATTGGTTTGACACATAATCAACTATGTGGTCGAACCTCACTCCCAGCAGATTGGGTGCGACCTACCAAGAGTTCTTCCGCATGATTGACTGGCAACTTCACTAAAAAAGGACAAAAGAAACAAGTTAGAAGATGGCCAGAGAAAACCACTTAGTGTGTTCTGAGCTTATGCGGCTCTGATTAAGTGGGTCTTATGCGTCCCAGTTTAAGGAAGCTTATGCGGCTCTGATTCGGTGGGTCTTTATGCGGCCCAGTTTAAGGGAGCTTATGCGGCTCTGATTAGGTGGGTCTTCATGCGGCCAAGTTCATAAGAGCTCATGCGGCTCTGTTTAGTGGGACTTCATGCGGCCCAGTTCATAAGAGCTCATGCGGCTCTGTTTGGTGAGGTCCAGTTCATAAGAGCTCATACGGCTCTCTTTAGTGAGACTTCATGCGGCCCAGTTCATAAGAGCTCATGCGGCTCTATTTGGTGGGGCCCTGTTCATAAAAGCTTATGCGGCTCTATTTGGTGGGTCTTCATGCGGCCCGGTTAATAAAGTGCTTATGCGGCAACATGACGACTCTCATGCGGCTCGGACATGAGGTATACCCCATGCGGCTGGGACATGAGACGTTCATGCGGCCCATACAGCACAGTATATGGATTCATCACACTGAACTTAAGCAGTTCAATGAAGACGAAGAGAGCATTATATGCCAAAGGCCCGTGCATAAAATATGCGACATAGCCATTATTGTTAGGGTTTGAATCCATGCAGTTTTCTCCCAACATTCTTACCATCAATGGCAGGATGATCGTCGGGATGAACTGGGATCGCTGACGAGGAGGCAACTCCTTTGCCCTTCGCCGCAACACTGGAGGAAGCCTTGGGAGCCATTGATGATCGAAGGAGAAGAAGAGACGGTGACTAGGGCACGAAAGTTTGAAGAAAGAAGAGAGTAAATTGAGTAAAGAACTTTTCTCTTCAAAAAATACTCATATTTATAGGCTAGCAAGGGCGTGTGAACCGATAGACGTTTCGGGTTTAGTGCTACCTAGAAGATAAAGTCGACCCTTGGGATTCTATCCCCTTTCATGCAAAAAAGAATACACAGAATCATCAAGGCAAATCTAAATATTTAATGCCGAGTCTTGGGATCCTATCCAAAAGACGGCTTTAAATAAAAATAAATCAAGAGCAATTAATAAGACACCTACGTGGCACAAAGACCAACATGCGGCCAGAGAAGCCTATGCGGCCAAAGAAGCCTATGCGGCCAAGAAGCCTATGCGGCCAGAGACACCTATACGGCCAGAGAAGCCTATGCGGCTAAAGAAGCCTGTGCGGCCAGAGGAGCTTATGCGGACATACCCATGCTTCTTATTCAAAGTATTTCAATTTTACAAATTGAAAACTTTGAAGGGGGTCTTGTAGAAGTATGGAAAAGAATAATAAATTCTTATGCGGCCCAGAAACTCCATATGACTCAGAATTTGGGGGTCTCATGCGGCTCAAAAATTCCTCAGAGCTTCATGCGGGTCAGAAAGCTTTATGCGGCTCAGAAGGAGCCACGTGGCCTTATGCGGTTCAAAATAGGCCCATACAGCTGGCCATAAATTACTCCGTACAGCTGGCCATTAATGCTCTGACACAAAGTGACAGCTCTGACAGAAATGTTGGCTCTGACATAAAGAAGAGACGCGATATGCTCATGAAAAGGTGAAAAAATCTTCATGATATCGGACACAGTTCACAAAGTCCAAAAAAGTTCTCTATACGGATCGCCTGTGTGGCCTTCATGCGGCTCGGACATGAGGCCACCCTCATGCGGCTCGGACATGAGGCCGCCCTCATGTGTCTCGGTTATGAGACTACCCTCATGCGGCTCGGTTGTGAGGCCACCCTCATGCGGCTCGGTTATGAGGCCACCCTCATGCGGCTCGGTTATGAGGCTACCCTCATGCGGCTCAGACAGGGGACAGTCCTTCATGCGGCTCACATCCTAGTGGCAGTTGGAACACGTGGCAGAAGTTGACTAAGTCTTAACAACTCAGATTTATTGCAACCAACAGATCATAGCAGTTCAGATTTATTTCAACCAACATAACAGTCCAAATTTATTGCAACAAACAGATAAAGATTAATCTTAACCAGTCTCCAACGTCCATTTCTCAAGGCGCAGTTACAAGGATGTGGCCACGTGGCTGTACATCCCACTCATCACAAATTCCTATAAATAGCATGGGATTATTCCTTTTGCACACAGACAGAGACATATAGAGCAACACAGAGAGGTAGAGAGATACACACAGAGTATTTCTTCGTCGGAGCCGAGGTTGCGTTCAATCGTCCAAGGATAAGGCAGAGTTGATAACACTTTTCCGAGCCTCTACAGTCACCCCCCAGAATCCAAATTAAACAATTGTACTTAGATTGTTTTTCCTAGGTTTTGTTCCTAGGTTCTCTTTTGTACAAGCGAGTTTGTAATTGTGAACCAAAGTTCAGTCCTCCCATAAAACTATTATGTTCTTAGATAATCAATGGCAAACACCTATCTTGTGTCGACATGTTCATGTCGTGCACGTCGACTCCAGTCAAATTCAGGCGAGTACATTCTCTGATCGTTTTATCATGATAGTCTATATTGCCTGCTCTAGACTACTTTACATGATGCTGACACATTATTATCACGGACCAGTATTATATGGATCTTGTCATGAGATGTTATCCCCTCATCGACTGCATCGGGTATTTCATGTTCATGTACTTTATCATGTTCTTGTACTCCTTATATGTATTCGTATTATTCATGTACACTCATGTGCTCTCATGTACTCTCATATTCACATGTACTTCATGTTCAAACAAACAATCATGTATGTAAAGTAATATGATCGGATCCTTTTGTATTGATTGGGGTAGGGAGAGTAGAAGTGGTTATGTTTAAATTTCTCTAGTGTACTGATGTATATGTCGATTATGCCTTCACATATAATTGAGTTACCATAGAATAATCATGTACAACCTAACCCAATCACATAACTATCTTGTGGTCGAAATTACTTATACTATTACATTTTACCATGTTCACTATCTTATTCATGTACTCAATTTCCTTACATCTTCATGATGCTATTTCCTTATTTTCCTATATTTTCTTACAGCATGTCATGTACTTTATTCTATTGCTAGTTCTATATTTTCTACCATGCCATGGAACTGCTTTTAGGTTTATGTACTTCGCTCCAATCTTGACTGCATAACCATATTTTTAGGAATTATTATGTCCCACATTATTAGACTATAGGATGAAGCTAGCTGAGACGGATCTCGACGCTCTATTCACCGTGAGTTGTCTTTTGGGTTTTAGTTTAGGCCATTGTATATTTTTATTTATGATTCATTATCGAATTTGTCTCCGATACTTTTTGGTCTTGTATATTCGTTTGTAGACTCTGTTTGATTCAGTATTATTGATATCTTTCCTATTTCATATCTTCCTAGTTGTTTGTGATGTGATTGGAGTATATTGTGATTGTGTATCATTTAGATGTTGTAGATATTTATTGGATACTTGACAGCGTTCTACCGCCGATACTGCGGTGTAGGCTGGGTGTAGCCCACGCACTCGTGCTCGAATATCCAAGTGTGGGCGTGACATGTTTTTGTGATGGCCCATGCAGGTCAGTATTTGTAACTAATGCGAAGTTGTGGTAGTACTTAGACTTAGCCGTACTACTGTGAGCCTATCCTAGGAATAAGATTTGAGTCATGAAATATTTTAGGATTTTGGTACTCAATCATTACATATTAGGAACTTTTGGTAGATTCCAGGGACGACCCCGAGATTCTTAATTCGAAACTCTTTTGAGTCTATTCCTACTTGCTTTTGCCCATCCTGATTTTGAATATTTGTCCGTTATCGAACCCTATTCTTGTACTTGGATGAGTTTATGGACCCAGAGAGAACTAGAAAGTAGAAGTGAACTTTATACCATTTAGGTTGAGATTTGCTTTTGTCACGACCCGCACCCGGTATAGGGGCATGAGTGCGTAACAACGCGCAACCTATGCCGCAGAATCGGCGGTAGAATGTTGTTCTAGGTCGCTAACTAACAATCTCATGCAAAACTTGTCATAGATCTCAACTCTGAATGGAGGACAAGTATAAAGATATGATAATACTCAATCATAGTCTAAAGTATGATATGATATAAAAGAAGCAAATAACTAAAAAAAACTCAACAAACTACAACTAAATAATATCCGAATCAAATCTCAAATACAGCATCAAAATCTTCAATTAATACAATTCAAGTTCAAACAGAGAACTAAAACAAGTCCACTAAACTAGGTCTCTCGATCACTCCTGAGAATCGAGACCCAAGGTTGCAATCCCCTCCTCGAATCCATAGTAGGTAAGACATGTATCCTTTGGCAGTCATCTAAAAATATATCCAGTCAGGATGGAACGAGCACATCTTCTCAAGCAGTTCCAAAAAAATGATAAAGACTATAAAATAGTTATAGACAGTTATACTTGATGAACATAGAAAGTTAAGACATGTAATAAAATAGAATCAACAATTAAAACCAGGAAAGTGAATGTAGTGAAATAGAAGAACATGGCAGTAAAAACTATAAATAGAAGTAACTGAACTAGAACGATTTGATGCGAGTCCAATCAGTATAACATGAGACAATGTGAATCTAGTACAAGACACTAATCTAGTATATTTTAAAATACCGAGTTTGACATGTAACGATTAGACGAGTAGTGAATACGGTCGCATGCTTGGCCTAGCGGCACAACTATCTTTCTTGTAGGGTTGATTCTTGTTGAATACGGCACATCGCACGCTTGGCCTAGCGACGACGGCTTTCTTGCTTGTAGAAGTGGTTCTTGTTGAATACGGCACATCGCACGCTTGGCCTAGCGGCGACCGGTATTTCTTGTAGGAGCGGTTCTTGTTGAATACGGCACATCGCACGCTTGGCCTAGCCTGCGACTGCTATCTTCTTTGTAAGGGTGATTATTGTATGATTGGAAATGTTTACATGTTTACTCGAGTATTTCTCGACACATAAATTGAGTACGAGTCTAGACAGAAAATGGTGCTTGTAGATGTTTCGATTAGGTGGTTCTTGTGAATGGTTCCAGTAGTAGGGGCTAGAAGAGTCAAATACATATGTCGCAAGTGAATGAATCCAAATACCAATCCGTGTTGTGACAGAAAATCAAAATAGAACTATACTAGAAGCTGAATCATAATAATCATCAAGTAAATGAAAACTATCAGAGAATGTACTCGCCTATCGTCTAGAGAAATAAATGAGAATCGATGCCCAAAGTGGTGTCACACAAATATTTGAGATATACATGGTTATTTATTGTTCTAGAGTAAATAGTGAATCTACACGCATTATTTCATGGTTCTAAGCCCTTTCTAGGTCAATACAAGTCAATTCTAGATTGCAGAAGTCAATTTAGGTCAACACTAGGTCAATCATAGTCAATTGTCAACTTTGGTAAAAAAACTAGTTGGTCTAGTCTAATCTAGGGCTTTGGCTAAGTGGACTATTAGTTCTAGGTTAATGTGGTCTTAAGTCTCATTCCAATCCTAGGTTTATCTTATATTCAAAGCTATCCAGTCTTCACTCTAATCCATTACCTATGTGGTTCCTATATGAATACTTAATTGTTTAACTTGATATCTACCACCATATTTTTCCTACCATTATCCAATACCTTTATATATATATATATTTTTTTTCTTTATATATATATATATATATATTTATATATATATATTTATATATATATTATATAATATATATATATATATATATATATATATATATATATTATATATTATATTATTTTTTATATATATATTATTATATATATATATATAATATATATATATCTATATATATATATATATATATATATATATATATATGTGTGTGTGTGTGATATATAATATATATATATATATATATATATATATATATATATTCACTCAATATCTATTTACCTATCCTATAACCAAATCTATTACCCATCACATTATACCTACATATTTAGCACATACACATGTCCACAAGTCTTCATACATAGGTAGCCCCAAACACCTACACATTCTCCTGAAGTCCTTACCTGGTTTTGCACTACCTTACCTTGCAGTCATATGACCTCACTGCCTCCACTCTAATACTCCTACATTATACAGTTAATGTCATGCAAATCTCTATCACACACACACACACACACAATGGTTCATCCTCTCTCCTCAAGCCTAACCCTTTGTCCTTAATGTACTGCAATATACTAGTCCAAATCCTCCATCCTTCTCTTGACACTAGGCAACCACTTTAGACACCCACACATGCTACCAACCTTTCCTTCCTTACCTGTTGGTCACTAAATTATGCTACTGTTGCTGTTATCCTCTCTATTTAACTGTGTACAGATAAAATCTTTAGGAGCTTAACCATCTTACATTACCTATGGATACTGCCTAACCTGAACAGGGTCTCCTTCCTTCTCTTTGTTTAACACTTAGGCCACATGGCCACACTCACACAATGGTAAGTATGCCTATATATAACTGAAACAACTCTCACCTGAACTCTCTGATACATACTCTGATACACTACTCAATAAGGCACACACACGTCACCCTCTTTATTCCTGACCAAACACCTATCAGTCAACACCTAACCTAAGCCTATTTTCTTCTCTTTCTCACTAACTCAAATAATTACAACAATCAACCCAAAACAAACCAATGGCCAGGGCTACCTATTGTCTTAATGCAACAAGTGAATCTTGCTGCCCCTGCTGTTCCTATTGGAGGTAGGAACACCTACCTACTATAGATGATGCTGCAACCCAGGGCTTCCAGATCTGCTGTAATTCTTATCCCCTTATACTTACTATTAAGCAAGGTACAAGTTTTCCCCATACTTGGATATATGATACCTCAATGGTGGACTGCCCACATCTAAGCATATGAAAATAAGGGATGAACATGGGACTGGCACAAAGGTTAAACAAAAGGACTTCCTCCACTCCCTATCTAATTCCTCATACTAAGTATACTAACAACTGAACAAGGTAAGGTTTAAGGAATGTGAAGGGTACTGGACCAAGCTCAAAGGGACTGAACCCAAATGTTAGAGTGGGGTCAAAACAATATAGATGTTCAAATCTGAATATTAGATGTTCAAGATTTGAACATCACTTATCCAGGTCTGAACAAAGTCGAGTGGCTGCAACCTGGCACATCAAATGGACTAAAAGATGAGAAGTGGACAGGACAATGGATGATTGGCTAAACTTTAAGATGGACAGATGTGGGCTGATGTGTGTGATGGATTGAACAATGTAATATATGATAAGGACAAAAAGGTAGGATTGGCCAACTAAGAGGCTAACAATGTTGTTTGCCATTGATAGTAAAAGTACAGAACAATTTTATAGGAGGACTGAACTTAGACTCACAATACAAACTCGTTCGTACAAGAAAGCCTAGGAATGAAAACCTAGGTACAGCAATCTAAGTACGATTGTTTATTTTTGATTATGGGGGTGACGATAGAGGCTCGGGAAAGCGATGGCAGCTCTGCCTTACTCCTTGGACGATCAGACGTAGCCTTGGCTCTAATGAAGAAATACTCTCAGGATGGGAAACTCGTCTATGCGCGCCTTTGTCTCTCTGTGTCCAGCCGAGTGGAGGGAACTTTTGCAAGGGAATGGCACCTTGCTATATTTTCTTTTTTAATCGGGATCTGATCCTTTTGCAAGGGAGTGGCACCTTGCTATTTATAGGAGTGGGTGTGATCATTAGGGTTTGCGATGATTGTCCCTTAAAAATTCGACGGCCAGTAATCTGGACCATTGATCTTGATTGTATCACATCTGGGCAATTAATTCTTGATTACGCCAATATGGACAATTAATGCTGATTGCAATGAATCTTCATAATTTGTCATGACAAGCTCAGATCTCCCGACACGTATCCAATTTGCTTAATCACAACAAATCAGATTTGATTTGAGTAATAATGGTGATTGCACTAAATCTGGTTGTCAGGATTTGCGAGCAGCCATAACTCCGAGGGGATAAGACAGCCACGTGTCTCAACTTGTCATGAGGATCACCACGTGTCTCTCTGTCTGTGCGGTCTCTAAGTGAACCGCATATGGGCGGCCTCCACAATACTAGCTGCATGAAGGTAGCAGCTGCATGAGGGTGGCAGCCGCATGAAGGAGGCAGCCGCATGAAAGTGGCAGCCGCATGAAAGTGGCAGCCGCATGAAGGAGGCAGCCGCATGAAGGAGGCAGTCGCATGAAGGAGGCAGCCGTATGAAGCGGCAGCCGCATGAAGGTGGCAGCCGCATGAAGGAAGCAGCCGCATGAAGCGGCAACCGTATGAAGGAAGCAGCCGCATGAAGCGGGCAGCCGCATGAAGATGGCAGCCGCATAAAAGTGGGCAGCCGCATGAGATGGGCAGCCGCATAGGGGTGCTTGGGACTCGACAGATCCTGTCAGTTATAAAAATTTTCTTCTTTTCCCAAGGAGTATACCATTATTATGTCCGAGCTGTCATTCATTGTGTCAGAGCTGTCATTCATTGCGTCAGAGCTATCATCAGAGCAATTAATTGGGAGGCTGTTTTATGGCCAGCTGTAGAAGCGGACAGCGTATGGCCACATGTCTTTGCCTGAGCCGCATGGAGCTGTTGGAGAGTTTCAAGCTGCATAACGTTCTGAAGGATTCCTGAGCCGCATGAGGCTCTTTTTTTTGGAGCCGCATGGGCTTTTCTTATCCTTTTCCATGCTTCTATAAGACCCCCTTCAAAGTTTTCAATTTGAAAAATTAAAATATTTGAATAAGAAGCATGGCTATATATAAACTCTTCTGGCCGCATGGGGTATTCTGGCCGCATGGACTTCCTAGCCGCATAGGATGTTCTCGCCGCATGGACTTCTTAGCCGCATGGCCTTCCTAGCCGCATGGGTCGTTTCTGGTCCGCATAGACTGTCTGGCCGCTTAGACTCCCTGCCACGTATGTGTCTCATTTATTACTCTTGATTTGCTTTGGATTTAAAGCCGCCTTTTGTGGCAGGATCCCAAGGGTCGGTTTTAACTATCCGAATTTTCCTCGATGAACGAAGAGTCGGTTTTATTTTTATGCGGCACGCGGATTGAAGCATTTTCTCCCTCTCCTTCTGCCTATAAATAAGAGCGTTCTTGGATAGAGAGACTTCTTTACTTCCTTCTGTCTTCAACCTCTTTTTGCCCTAAGTTGCTGTCTTCGTCTTCCTTTTCCGCTCATCAGTCAACAATGGCCCCCAAGTCTTCTACAGCCGCGGCGAAGGGTAAGGGAGTGGCTTCTTCATCAGCCACGGCGCCTGAAGTCCACCCTGACGTTCACCCCCCATTGCTGGTAAGGGTTTGGGTGGATCACATATTTTGAAACCATACCAAAGACGGCTCTGTTGTATGCTTTATGCACAAGCCTTTAATGCGTTCCTCGTTTTCGTCGAACTGTTCAATTTGTATAGGCCGCATGAACGTCCCATGTCCGAGCCGCATGGGGGTATACTCCATGTCCGAGCCGCATGGGGGTATACTCCATGTCCGAGCCGCATGGGAGTTGTCTAGTGGCCGCATAGACGCTTCGCAAACTGAACCGCATAATAACCCTTCGAACAGAGCCGCATAAGTCCCTCTGAATCGAGCCGCATGAAGCCCCCTCAAACAGGACCGCATAAGTTCGTCTGGACTGGGCCGCATGAGGCCGTGTTAAAACTGAGCCGCATAAGCTCCTCTGATTTGAGCCGCATGAAGCCCCCTCAATTAGGACCGCATAAGTTCGTCTGAACAGGGCCGCATAAGGCTCTGACCATCTAACTTTGTTTCTTTTTTATTTTTGATTCTTGCAGCATCCTTGCGAAGGCTGAGATCATTGTGAAGGAAGAGCTGCTGCCTCCTCTAAAACAAGAGTCATCGTTTGTTAAGGAGGAGGTAATACCAACAACGGAGGAACAGAAAGGAGAGCTGGCATCCATTGCTGTAAATGAGGAGCCCCAGTCTGACGGCGGTAGTACTGGGAGTTCTGACCTTCCTACTCCGGACGAGGATTTTGCTCAAGTAGATCCTTCATATGTAAAATGGTTGAGGGATTGGTATATGCGTCCTCACAACTAGGATTCGTGGGCTCTCATAAATGTCCTTCTTTTGTCTTGTATTTCTGTCTGACTTTAGCTGCAGTTTGTGTCTTGCTTCTTTTAGACATCAATGTAATCTTATTTCTTTTTGTCTGAATGAAATGATATAGAACTTTTCTGGTTTGCTCGTGAGATGTAGTCATGTGAATGTAACCGATTTTGATGACCGAAATACATCCGTTCTGTTCTTTGCTTGTAGTAGTTGCCCCAATAAAAGACTTTTTGTGGACCTATTATCCTTGGCGTATCTGGTTCTGGATACGGATAATAAGTTGGAAGGGAACCAACATACTTACTCAGAGGTAATGAGGACATGGTAAATATGAGGGTTTCTTCGATGGAGCCTTCCCACTCAGAGGTAATGAGGACATGGCAGGAGTGGGCTCCATGAAAGGGACATAGAACAACTCAGAGTAATGAGGACGTGGAAGTTCTTATGTGAGGGGCGGTTTGTTTTTGATGGAAGGAAACAACTCAGAGGTAGCATCGACGTAGTTGTTTCGGAGAATCTGTGGATCTGTTACCCTTTTTGTGCACTGAAAGTACGGGTATTAGATCATAAAGAGGGAGCTCTTTTAGGAGGAAAGTTCAGAGGTATAATCATACATGACTTACCACCTAAAAGACGTGATATAAATTCATTTGTAGTGACCAGAGTATAAATTCAGCGGTACCTGCGGGTACGTAACTCGGCAATCTGGAGGATTTATAGTCGGGATGTGAGTTCATTGGTACCACAGGGTACATAACTCATCATCTTGGAAATTTGTCGTCGGGATGTGAGTTCAGCGGTACCAGGGTACATAACTCATCATCTTGAAATTTGTCGTCGGGATGTGAGTTCAGTGGTACCAGGGTACATAACTCATCATCTTGGAAATTTGTCGTCGGGATGTGAGTTCAGTAGTACCACAGGGTACATAACTCATCACCCTGGTAGATGTCGTTTCAGACGTAATACTTCTTTAGGAACTTGCCGTTGATGGGCAACGTGAGTAAGTCTCCATTTTGTTTTGCGAGACGGTAAGCTCCATTGGAGAATACAGCATCGATGATGAACGGGCCTTCCCACTTTGGCTGGAACTTGCCGGCGGTTTTGTGAGTCATAACCATCGGCCTCCGAACTGCCAGAACGAGGTCGCCCACTTGGAATGTTCTAATCTTAACTTTTTGTTGAAGGCTCCGGAGATACGTGCTTGGTACAGCTCGATTCGCTGTTGAGCTAACATGCGCTTCTCATCTAGGGCCTCCAACTCTTGCAGTCGGCGATGGTGATTATCATCTGTTGTCAACCGGTAGGTGAGAACGACACGGAGTGAGGGGATTTGAGCCTCCAGTGGGAGAACTGCCTCACTCCCATATACCAAAGAGAATGGTGTGTTCCCGGTGGCAGTCCGCACTGTAGTACGGTACCCCCATAAGTATTCGCCGAGCTTTTCAATTCAGTCGCATTTGTTTGATGACACAAACTTCTTGAGAAGCTTGATGATTGTTTTGTTGAACGCTTCAGCCAGACCATTAGCCGCCGGGTTGTATGGTATTGAAGCAATATTCTGGATTCGGTGTTTGTCGCAAAACCGATAGAAAGCATGGCTTGTGAACTGCGGACCATTATCATGGATGATCCTTCGGGCAGTCCAAAGCGATAAATGACATGATGCTTGAGGAAGCTGATCACGTTTGAAGTCTTCATTTCTGCCAGCGGAATAGCCTCCACCCATTTGGAGAAGTATATGTGATTGCGAGTATGAAGCGGTGTCCTCGGGACGAAGGTAGAGTGATCGAACAAATGATGTCCATTTCCCATGCTTCGAATGGCCAGGATGCCACCGTCGGATGTAGAAACTCGGATGGTTGGTGAATAAAATCTGGGTGGACTTGACAGGCTTTGCATTTTCGTGCATAGTCTATTGCATCCGCGACCATCGTGGGCCAGTAGTAGCCCATTCGGCGAAGGCGATCTTGTAGTTTTGGGCCAGGCTGATAGGCCCCACATGCCATCATGAGCTTCATGCACGGCTTCTTTGGTTTCTGTATTTGACAGACATCGAAGCAGTAATCCATCGTATGATCGCGATACAGCATTTTCGTCTCTGTATCGTAGAAGAATTTGAGGAAACGTCTTCTGATAGAAGTGGCTTCCTTCGGATTCTCTGGCAGGATGTCGTAGACTACGAAGTCAATGAATGGTTGTCTCCAGTCTGGTGCTTCGTCGATTGTCAGCGTGGAGTAACTCTCAACACATTGAACATTATTCCTGGGACAGACCAACTCACGACCTATGATGTCAACCATATGATGGGCATGATTTAGAACCTAAGGAAGCGGCAAGGCCTGCTAGGGCATCGGCTTCAATGTTCTGGAGCCTGGGAACGTGTTCTATGAAGAACCCTTCCAAGGACGAGATGATGCAATTGCTATTTGGTGATAGGGAATCATGTCTCATGACGCACTTCGTATGAGCCCCGGATCTGGTTGACGATTAGCTACGAATCGCCGTATGCTTCCAGGTACTCTACCCCCAGCTCTTTTGCAAGTCGGAGGCCAATGACCAAAGCATTGTACTCGGCCACATTATTTGAACAGGGCTTTGTAAGGGAATAAGCTCGATTGATCACTAGCCCGGTAGGAGAAATCAGCACTACTCCACTCACACGACGATGTTGCCCTTGGACCCAGTTCTAGAAGCGCCGTCGAAGAACATTCGCCATACGTATCATAGGAGGCCACATTTGAATTGGCGACCTCATCTAGAATCTCCTCGTCTATTTTGGTTGACTCCGAGCCTGGATGAGCTGCTAAAAAGTCTGCCAGAGCTTGACCTTTAACAGCCTTTTCCGGGACGAAGATCATGTGGTAGGGAGATAGTAATATCGCCCAGGTAGCGAGACGAGAGCTAAGTGCGCCTGGTTTTGTCATGAGGACCCTAAGGGGGTTGACTCTTGATATGACATAGATGGTTTGTCCCGTGACGTAGTGTCGCATTTTTTGAATGGCGAAAACCAGAGCAAGGCACTCCTTCTCCACGACGGTGTATCGATGCTCCGACCCCATCATCATTTGGCTGAGGTAATATATAGCTTGCTCATGGCCGGCCTCGTTGTTTTGTGCTAACAGAGCGCCGAGAGAATGTTCCATCGCTTGTACATAGAGCAGGAATGGTTTTCCAGCAACCGGGGCTACCAGGACTGGAGGGTTCGTCAGATATTCTTTGATGCTGTCGAAGGCGCGCTGGCACTCTTCATCCCATACGAATGAAACGCCTTTCATCATGAGGTGGTGAATGGCTGACACCGTCCGGAGAGGTTGGAGATAAACCTCCTGATGTAGGCTAGCCTCCCTTGAAGGCCTCGGAGTTCACGGATTTCTCGGGGGACCCATCTCCATGATTGCCTTCGTCTTCTCAGGGTCTACGTGGATACCCTGGGAGGTAATGAT
Source organism: Iris pallida (assembly GCA_029216955.1). Taxonomy (NCBI): domain Eukaryota; kingdom Viridiplantae; phylum Streptophyta; class Magnoliopsida; order Asparagales; family Iridaceae; genus Iris; species Iris pallida. Next base: position 204,560 of record JANAVB010011526.1, read on the forward strand.
GAAACCCAAGAACTTCCCGCTGGATACGCCCAAAAAGGATTTTGTGGGATTCATTTTCAAATTGTGCGCTCGCATCAATCAACACTGTCCTCAGATCATGCAGATGATCTTCCTTAGAGCGACTTTTGATGCGATGTCGTCGATGTAGCATTCCATTGTCTTGCACAGGTGGTCTCTAAAGATGATGCTCATAGCTCTTTGATAGGTGACGCCAGCATTCTTTAAACCGAAAGGCATGACTGTGTAGTAGTATGTGCCAATTGGTGTTCGGAATGATGTATGCTTTTCGTCATCAGGGAACATCTTGATTTGGTTGTACCCGAGAAACCATCCATGAATGACATACGCTCAAAGCCGCAGGTGTGTCAATCATGATGTCTGTGATAGGGAGAGGGAACTCATCCTTAGGATAGGCCTCATTCAGATTGTGAAAGTCGATGCAGATTTGAATCTTTCCACTTTTCTTGAGGACTGGTACTATATTGGCGACCCTCTGGATGCTGTTTCTCACGAATGAAACCACTGGTTATCAGTTTATTGACCTCAGCTTCAATGGCATTCATGATGTCGGGGCGGAACCGTTGTTGCTGTTGCTTGACCGGTTTTGCATCCGGACGAATGTTGAGTTTGTGGAGTGCAACCTGGGTTCAGTCCTGACATATCTTTGTAGCTCCAGGCGAACACGTCGATGTATTCTCTACGAGTTGTAGTAGTGATTCTCGCTCTTCGTCGTCAGATTCTTGCTGACGAAGATGGGCTTTGGAGAGGACTCATCACCGAGATCGACTTGTACAACCTCATCCTCAGTGGGAGGCTCTCTTTGTTCGAACCGCTTCTCCCACTGCGCATCTAGTTGTTGTGCCCACGGCTCAAACTCAAGAAGTTCAGGAATGTCTTTATCTTCTTCGTAGGCATCGGTAAATACCATATTGACGGACCAGACTTGCCTGAGCATGTCCCCGATGCTGACATTCGAATCAGAAGTGGGTGATCTGGTTGAGTGTGAGTGCCAGTCGCATTCCTCGTCCGAGCTTTCAGGGGTTGTTGCCGGTGTAACATAGCCCATCCCATATCTGGTTTTGCTGTAGTAGTCTCGTGGTTTCCCAGCCGAGACCGGCGACTGTAGAGTAACCGCCGTCCTGTGCCATAGTTTAGGCCTGGTGTAGTTTCCAGATCATATCCTTGTTTTTGCATGAGGTACTTGGATTGGGAACTATACAGATAAAGGGGCAATCTCCCGGTGTCGGGTTCGAGATCAACTTCTTCTACCCTGAATGGTTGTGGATCATTCTTCCGGCCGAAGATGATTGGATGATCCGCTCCCTCGATTATGCGGTAAGCGTCTTCCACTGGTGTAAGTTAGTTTCGGTGTAGACATTTATTACCTGTGTGTGCAGGTGAGTGCCTATACCGTGTTCCATAGCATACATTGTACAAAGCTTATTAAGCTCGAGATAATTCAAAGATAGCCCTTTATTTGAAGTAAGTATCTTTTCCAGTGGGATTACATCATCTACGGATGGCGCATCAGTGTAAGTAGCCACATACTTGGCCAGTTCTGACTCTTCTTCAGCTACCCCCTGTGTAAATGAAGACTGAGACTTAGGCAGCTTAATCATCAGGGGCTCCATGGGTGGAGCAGAACGTGAGTCGTTGGCGTACTAGCCACCCCCAGCTTGGTGCTCGGTGCTAGGCGGGGAGTTGTTGGCTGGCTAGCAGTCCCCGTCTTTGCGCTCGGCTGCCGATTCATTCTGGGAAGACGAATCGTCATTGGCTTAACAGAGGGATTGAGCTCCTTTGTTTGCTGCTGGCTAGCTTTAGGCTGCCTGATTGACAGTGGCTTTGTCATGAGTCTTGGCGCTTTGCCAGACCTTGGTAGTCGAATTATCATCTGTTCCTCCATGCAAAGGGCTAATTACGTCCTTACGCAGAGTGGCTGTAAGGGGGCAGTTATGCCAGGTTTACGGGCTTGGAGGTGGATCGTCAGAGGTTCTTCTGATCCAGTTTGCCTCAGTTTGAGCTTGAGTATCTCCTTCGACGAGATGTTTTTTCGACTTCTCATACAAGCATCAGTCTGAGTAGTAGGATTCGACCCCTTTGAAGGGATCAATGTCGGCAAATTCTGTCCTCACGAAGCCTTGCTTGTCGATGTACTTGAAGCACTGGTGCAGTGTGGAAGGCACGATCATGTAATCGTGTATCCAAGGACGTCCCAGGAGAATATTATAGGAAGTATCCGCATCTATGACATAACAGGTCACTTCTGACTGAAGATCGCCGATTTGGCATTTCAAGCGAATTTTCTCGATCAGATAGCTCCTGCCTGAATTGAAACAGCTGATGGCAGTACTTGTTGGTGTCAAGCGATGCATTGGGATATGCAGATGATGTAGTAGGCTCTTCGGATGATGCTTATGGAGGAACCGGGTCAATATGCATCCGGTCCACCTTGATATCGCCAATGTACCCAGTGTAATGCAGAGGGCGATCATGCAGGTTGGTTTTGATAAGCATATCCTGCAAAGTGAAGACGATGTTGGGCATTGCACCTGTGCAAGCGCTGTCCTAGAGATCTGTAGGTGAACTTTCCCCAGTGAGGTTGGATTGAGCCAGATATGCGTCGACATTCTGGAGTGCCTCACTAAGCGCGATGCGAACGTCCTTGGAGAGTCTCAGGAGCTCATATAGCGACAATTTGGCCGGTGTGTTGGCCAATTGCACCAAGATGTCGAAGTTGTAGGGCCTCTCCAGTCCCTGGGGCATCTCTCTTCGGAGTGGCTTGTCGAAGCGAGTCTTCTTCGGCCTAGGCTTGTCGGTCGTCGAAGGCTGCGAAGGTCCTGGAGCATCAGCAGCTGTTGGCTGATGATCTTCAGCCGGGTTACCCGGTGGAGGTTGGGTTTGTGCGCTGGAGCGGGTAACAACAGTAGCTTCTTCGACATCTATCGAGATTGTACGACATGATTTGACTTTTCCATTCTTCTTTTTGCTGGTGGAGGGAGGTGCGGACTGAGTCACCTCAGGTACCAGTCTGGATGGACCCATATGATCTCCCCCCTGATGTGGTAAGGGGCACTAGGCCAGCAGCCCGGTCTCGGGAGGGGAAGGTTGGCGACCTCCATCTTTGCTCTGGGGACAGGCACTACTCCATCTTGAATCTCTGTCAGAGGAAAGTTGCCGAATTGTACTGACACCATATTGGCTGCTACAGTCACCTCTTCGAAATCAATGGCCAGGGCCTTAGAATCGATGAGATGCTGGATGTATCGCTTCAGTTGGTAGCAGTCATGTGTAGCATGGTGGACATAGCGATGGTAGTAGCAGTACTTGGGGTTCTCCAATTCTGCAGGTCGAGGTTCACGTCTTGGAGGAGGGAGCTAAATTCGGCCTCCTTGTATGAGCATGTCCAAGATGGCTTGACATGGCCGTCTTCGAAGGAATAGGTCATCTCAGGCTACTGCTTTTCTACTGGCTTCGGTTCAGGCTTCGGCGCTGGTCGGCCACCATATCCTGTTTGTTGTCTCGATTGTTGGAGGGATTACCCCCATTGTTGCCGTTAGGGCGTTTGCCCTTGTCTTCTCCTTTCGAGACATGTAATCCCAATTGGCGAGCTTTCTTTAACTTGTCTTCTGCGCTAGTGGCGCTAATAATGAAAGTCTTCCAATCCTTAAACTGACTTTCGCCCATCCAGAGGTTGATAGTGGGAAGCAGCCTCTTTTGGCAAATTTAATTAAGGAGGAATCCGGGTTACTGGAAGGCAACTTCATTGCGGTTTGGCAAAACCGCTCGATGTAGTTTCTTATCAGCTCCTTTTCTCCCTGGACAACGTCCATGAGGGTGGATATTGTCACGTCTTGTCCTACCTCGTAGAACCTCTCCAGGAACATGCGTTTGAAGCCAGTGAAAGAATGGATACAGTTGTCCGGCAAGTTGTGGTACCAGTCGAAGGCGACCCCTTCCAATGCTCCAATGAACAGCCGCATAAGGATGGCGTCATCATGAGGCAGATGGTCGGTTGTAACTTCAAAGTAGGTGATGTACCTGCTTGCAGATGTCTTTCCATCATATAGGTTGATGTGGAATGGTTTATATTTTGGTGGGAAGGGGACATCTCTCCACGCAGCAGGATACGGTTGTCGTATCCTGAGGTCCTGGCAATTTTCTCGGACATGGAACATGGCCCGAAGCTCCTGGACCTCTCTTCTTACCTCCCTGGTCTCGTCTGCAGCGGTGGGGGCCAATATTTTAGGAGGATTATCACCCGGGTTTGGTGCAGCTGAATTCGAATCTGCATTGACCGCATGACCCAAGCTTGTTTGGCCAGGCATTCTTCCATGCAGAGTTGGAAGGTCCGCTTTGATCTCTTCCACAAACTTGACCAAGGCATGCAGTATGGCTTCCAGAGTGTCGATGCGTTGGCGATCACTGGGACCGTCCTGGTTGCTGTTCGTCAAAAATACCGTCCTAACATGAGGAGAGATGGAAGGAATGGTAGAGGACGTGCCGTCTGAGTCATACCCTTGTACAGAGAAGTCGTCAGGGTATGTGGGGATGTTCTCTTCTGGTTCGGACTCAGAGAGAGTGGTACCCCCAGCTTCAGAGCTTGCCTCGTCTTGAGAATTGTGGACGTCCTCGGGGACGTCGGGATCTGATGCATCTGTTGGGTGAATCGTTTCCCCTGGGTTGTCTTCTTGGAACACCGGATTATCGTGGATATTGGGAGGAGTGCTACCCCCGGCTCTAGTGCCTTCCAGATATGGACGACGAATCTCCAAGTGTGGCAGATTTCATCTTTGAACGGGTACCTTGGTAAACTCCTCATGTGACGGTGGTAGACAACCGCTTAGAAGAGAGTTTCTTGGTTACCCCGGTTGAGATTTTCGGACTGGATACATTCGTTTTCTTCCCTCTACCGCTGCCAGGAATCTTCAGAGCAGAATTGCAGGAGCCGACGAGAAGCGCCTCGTCTTCTGAGCTTGGGCGCTGCAGCCATTGGAAGACGGACCGTCGGTTTTCTTGTACTGCTGCCTTGTTACAGCAGCAGTTGACAATGACTTGGGTGCATTGATGTCCCTGACAGGACTCTCTGCATATTAAATCTTTATCTCTTTCCTTGCATTTGTGAAGAATCATGTTGCGTAAGTCACCCGTTTTGTGGGCCCGGGAGTTCTGAGCCCACGAGTGTGTTGGCCTCCTGCCTGCTCCCTGATGTGGAGGTAGCACGAGTACTTGCCCCTGATCGTTGTTGGGCAATTTTGATAACTATCCTATTTGTTGGCCGCCGGGGGCTGGACATGGACAGTTTTATACAACTTTCCATCAGGGGCCCGCGTAACAGTCAGCGGGATGCCCTGATAGTCAGAAGTTGGGACAGCCGACTGAGCTCGTCGGGCCCGCACTGCCCGAGACTTCTTCCTTCTAGCACCTGAGAGTGCATAGTAGGAAGAGTCCAAGTTGGTCCCAACAGAGTCTGGCATATGCTCCAGAGAACCTCCAAGGTCAGGACCGTACGAGAGACGGTCAAAGACTGATCGTGAGCCGTATGAGATAGATGGTATACGGCTGGGATCGGTGGCCGTGCAGGCTGTCTACATGCGGCTGGTAGTGTGGCCGCAATACCCTTTTATATGCGGTTAGGAGCGGTGGCCGCATGAACCTTCGGGCGGGGAGTCGTGGCCGTACAGGCTGTCTACATGCGGCTATCCTTTGTGGCCGCATGAGCTTTCTGTATGCGACTATAAGTCATGGCCGTGCATGCTGCCTGCATGCGGCTGGCAGTTCTGGCAACATGGACTTTCTACATGCGACTGACTTTTGTGGCCGTATGAGTTTTCTCCATGCGGTTGGCAGTTGCGGCCGCATGAGCATTCTCTATGCGGCTGGCGCCTTTATGCGGCTTGGACTGCATAGAGCTCCTCTTTGCCCCTTCAAGTCCAGCATCATAGTATTTTCTTCTGCCGAACTTGGGGACAGCAGAGTCCTCTATGGTCTGAAGTGGGGCCGCAAGCGAGACTTCTCCGCTGTCTCGGGCAACAGAGAGTACTTCTTCGAGAGCTTGGGGAGGAGCGAATGATTTGGGCCTCCACTCCCTGCGGGCTTTCTTCGTGCGGGCTCGCCGCTGGACCGGGCCAGCGCCTCCGTCGGAGAGCATTTCTTCAAACGTCTGCTGGTCGAACCGGGCGACCAGCATTTGTTGAGTGGAGCCAAGTTTGGCTGCATCCGATTGCATCACCAACTCCTCAGCCATGGAGAAGTTAGTCCCCAGCAGAGTCGCCATCGTATTTGCCATTGATTGTAAAAGTACAGAATAATTTTATAGGAGGACTGAACTTAGACTCACAATACAAACTCGCTCGTACAAAGAAAGCCTAGGAATAAAAACCTAGGTATAGCAATCTAAGTACGATTGTTTATTTTGATTCTGGGGTGACAATAGAGGCTCGCGAAAGCGACGGCAGCTCTGCCTTACTCCTTGGACGATCGGACGTAGCCTTGGCTCTGATGAAGAAATGCTCTCAGGATGGGAAGACTCGTCTGTGCGCGCCTTTGTCTCTCTGTGTGTCCAGCCGGGTGGAGGGGATCTTTTGCAAGGGAATGGCACCTTGCTATATTTTCTTTTTTAATCGGGATCTGATCCTTTTGCAAGGGAGTGGCACCTTACTATTTATAGGAGTGGGGTGTGATCATTAGGGTTTACAATGATTGTCCCTTGAAAAGTCGGTGGCCAATAATCTGGACCATTGATCTTGATTGTATCACATCTGGGCAATTAATTCTTGATTGTGCCAAATCTGTATGGACAATTAATGCTGATTGCAATGAATCTTCATAATTTGTCATGACAAGCTCGGATCTTCCGCCACGTGTCCAATTTGCTTAATCACAACAAATTAGATTTGATTTGAGTAATAATGGTGATTGTACTAAATCTGGTAGTCAGGATTTGCGAGCAGCCATAACTCCGAGGGGATAAGACAGCCACGTGTCTCAACTTGTCATGAGGATCGCCACGTGTATCTCTGTCGTATGCGGTCTCTAAGTGAACCACATATGGATGGCCCCCACAATCCTAGCCGCATGAAGGTAGCAGCTGCATGAGGGTGGCAGTCGCATGAAGGAGGCAGCCGCATGAAAGTGGCAGCCGCATGAAGGAGGCAGCCGCATAAAAGTGGCAGCCGCATGAAGGAGGCAGCCGCATGAAGGAGGCAGCCGCATGAAGCGGGCAGCCGCATGAAGGTGGCAGCCGCATGAAGGAAGCAGCCGCATGAAGCGGCAACCGTATGAAGGAAGCAGCCGCATGAAACGGGCAGCCGCATGAAGATGGCAGCCGCATAAAGGTGGGCAGCCGCATGAGACGGGCAGCCGCATAGGGGTGCTTGGGACTCGACGGATCCTGTCAGTTATAAAATATTTTCTTCTTTTTCCAAGGAGCACGCCATCATTATGTCAGAGCTGTCATTCATTGTGTCAGAGCTGTCATTCATTGCATCAGAGCTGTCATCAGAGCAATTAATTAGGAGGCTGTTTTATGGCCAGCTGTAGAAGTGGACAGCGTATGGCCACGTGTCTTTGCCTGAGCCGCATGGAGCTGTTGGGGAGTTTCGAGCCACATAACGTTCTGAAGGATTCCTGAGCCGCATGAGGCTCCTTCTTTTTGGAGCCGCATGGTCTTTTCTTGTCTTTTTCCATACTTCTACAAATGTATCAACTAAACTCAAGGTATACTAACTGATGCATGGAAGGCTTATACATTAGGGGTTGTCCTATTTCCTAATAACTGACTGAATAAGACATGTAAAGTAGGGGACTGATCCACATCTATGTAAGAATGAACTCAAAGGGAAGGGGCTAAACCTATAAGATGGAATGAAACTCTAAGGTGATTTGCAAGACTGAACATTCTAAAGAAGAATGAACAAAACATTACATTGGAGTTTAGAACTAAACATATAGGATAATGTAAACTGGGACAATATGACATTTGTAAAAAAAATGCTGAGTATTGATCACTATACCAAACCTAAAATGGGACTGACATGGATCATATCTTAAATCGGTTCACTTTGTTATGACCAGATGAGGAAGAACAAATTTTATCATTATTTATTCGTCTTACCATTGTTTTCTTATCTTACCATTATTTTTTGTCTTAATTAACTCTGTCCTAATTACATCGATCGACTATCTCGTATCAAATTCTCTCAGATACTTTGAAATCTTTTCAAATTTTTGTACCTCCTTGCCTTGGGAAGGCCGATGAAGCATCGTAATCATCTAGCTCAAAAAAGGATGTAATTGTCATCAATGGTGATCTTGGTAGGAGTAGAGCATTGGATATTAAGATAGAATTAATAGAAGAAAATATGACCAAGATTAGAGACAAGAAGAGACCGCTTGTATCAGGTTGGAAACGATTACACTAGAGAGGTTATTTTGGGTATGGATTATTTTGGAAAGGACGTAGGAGGATTTTGAGTAAGAAAAACAGTAAAATATATTAATTGTTTGACCGGTAATAATTCGTAGATGTTTTTTAGAACTGATAAGAATATTCAAGGTCGACTTAGTTTTTGAGAACCGTGATTTTTAGGTTACTGATTCTTGAGATATTTCATAATTGAATTAAGGCTATGATACCGAAATCTAGCATGCAGTGATGATACGAAATTGAACAAAGATTGGTAAGAGAATGATTAGGAACAGGAAGAACACAAAATTTTGAGTTAAAGAAAATATTTAGAAATTTGTGAGAATTCTAAATTTAATAAGGATAATATTTGAAGGTATAAGTTGAAGGAATTATGAAGGCTGATTTTTATAATGAAGGATAATTTTATATAAAAGTATTGACATTAGACTTGACTGATACAAGAGTGTCAATTGGAAAAATGATTAAGGATTTATAATCCTTGATTCAGGAATTTCAGATCCAAGTTAAAGACAAGTCGAAGGAATTTGGACTTCAGAATAACTAAGTGGATAAAGAACTACAAAACCAAGGAGAGTAGAAATTTTGAAGAGTTCTAACAAGAATATACTTTATGGATTAGTGACCTTGGAATAAAAGTCAAGCCTAAGGTATTATAGCAGGGATCAATCTTCGTGACTGAAGATTATGATTTTTGGTAGTAGTCATATCAGGGTTTGATTTTCATATTTGGACTTATGAAATAAAGGTATAATTGGCAAATGATGATCAGATAAAGTTGGTAGTAATAAAGTGAGATGATATGACTTCCTTCTGTAATCCTAGCTTTGATGTCCTATCCTAGTAAAAAGAGTTTGGTTTTTTCCAATCATTGAATCATCCTTTAAGTTTCAATATTGCTAAATTCTAAATCCCTTGATCGCGACCATTCGACTTTGGTCATCTCCTTATCGTACCAATATTCTTAATCCTTGATCGTACTCAATTGATTTAATTTCAATCGTGATCTGGATCTCTATCAGTATGTTGCTTGTGCTTGAACTACGATTATATTCTTTATCATGTCTAAATACTGTTGACCAAGTTTAGGCTGACATTATCTATGATCGTGTCAAAATTTTGATTATGATCATGTTTGGATTTAACATTTATTCCTAAACTCTTTTCTGACCATGATTTGACTTTCTGATTATATCTGAAATTTTTGTGATTAATCGTGCCTAGATGATCGTAAATCTAAAGATCGTGATTATACCTATTGATCTTACCCATGAAACATGCCTGGAATTTGATCTCCGATCACGACTATCTGATTCGACTACAGACTTAGTCGTGTCAGAAATTGGACGTGATCGTGTCGGAATAATTTTTCATGTCGTGCCTAAATTTTGATCCTCTAGCTCAGATTTCACTCATAACCATGACTAAGTTTCAACCTTCTTCATATCTTTATTCTAAATCGTCCCAAGTGATTCTAGTCATTCCAAAATTCTTAAGCCTTGATTTTGCTCGTTATCAAAGTAATTTTGATCTTTAGTCATTGATCGTGCCAAACATGTCATTATTCCTAGCGAAGCCCAAATGCGTCATTTTTGTATAGGATCGTGCCTATGCGATTTTGAATCTAATTTTTATTTATCTTCAAGCCAGACTCTGCTAAATTATTCCATATTTGAATTTCGAATTTTGCCTTCGATCATCCTAGCCGTGATTGAGATCGTGCATCAATAACTTAAGTTATTTCTAAATCGTGCATATATAGTTTTGTTTATATCACTATTCCATCGTGCCAAAATTTCTAGTCGTGCAAAAATAATTTTTAATTAATTATCTTAAATCGTACCAAAGTCATTGTTCTTTGATCGTGTCTAAGATATTACCAAAACTTTCTATCATGTTTGACTCCCCTGCCAACCTTTAATTTCGAGGACGAAATTTCTTTGAGGAGGGTAGATTTGTAACCCCCGTTAACCAAAATCTGGATCTTTTCAATTATTTTTAAAATCTCTATTTCTTTGAATTTTTCCTAAATTTGGAAACCGTGCAATTCTAATATTAAGAAACATTTTCGACCGTAATTGCTATCGGTGCTTGTTGGTCTTTGGTTTTGTAAAAAAACTATTTTTTATGTGATATGTTACTTAATTGAATTATCTGTCCACTTCAGAAAAATATATAAGTTATAAATATTTATTTATATAGAAAAAAATATTAGTGAGATTCTGTTTTGAAAAAGGAAATATTTTATTAATTATTCTAGCCTTAAAGTTTTCGATGATTGTAGGTTATTCGATTTCTCCATCGTATCGGCCTATGACCATTTTTGTCCTAATCCTAGCCTACCAAGTTGGACTTGGATAGTGGGCTAACTTCTTGAGTTTACGTAGGGATTTACTGTGATAGCTAAAATGTAATTAGCTACTAACCTTTTTCTAAATGAATTTACTAACTAATTATTATTAAATGATTATCTATTATGATAATTAAACTAATTGCTAGTAGACAACACATTAATAGTAGTTAGTGGTTAGTGTTAGTATGTTAGTTATTCCACTAATTTTCTAATTTCTATTATATTTACATATTTGCATATTTACATATTTGCTACTAAGGTTTCCTTACATCAACCCGAATATGGAGACTCCCAATATTTTTTAACTTAAAAACAATTCCTACACACCCCCCTTCCCTAGCCGTCACTACTGTAGCAGCCAGCATCCAGACCCTTGTTAGCAATCACCCGAATAAAACTCGTATTATACGCGAATTTTTCCGTATCTTTCATAAACGTATAATACTTGCGTACTTTTGACAGATCCAAATCAGTACATAAATTTTAAGCATACGAAGTTTTAAACATATTCTGTATAAATTATTGACAAATTTGGTACAACAAACATGCTAGGAACCTGTTTAATTAACCAAATTTGACAACATATTTAAGAATGTAAAGTTTCTAACCTCAATTTTTTCATTTTTCGAACATTTGACCGAATTTTTGAACGTATTTTATTTGTACTAAGCCGATTTATACTCGTACTTTTGCCGTCCCGAATTTTTTCCGTTTGCCGAATTGCTAACAAGGATCCAGACCTCTTCCTCCTTTTAATCTCTCTCCACCACCACAGGAATCATCATCTTCTATTGCCTCGCCTCTGGCTGACTGCCCGATTTCCTCGACTTTTGACCATCCCAGCCCAACGCCGTCTCCGGCACCACCCCGGCACCTCCATCACCATTCCCGACCTCACAGCTCCCCAACCCACTTCATCAGTACGACCACCACTCTCACCATTGCTGCAAACACCAGGACAACCACCACCACGATACACCATTTCTGACTGCCATTAAAGCCACACCATCGTGCGCTACCACCACTACGACCAACTGGCTGTCCCCTGCCGCCGTCCAAAACCAACGCCGTCACCATAGTACCACCACGACTACCATCGTGGCTGGACCCCCATCACCATTATCGTCCTTACGACCATCCCACGCAGTCCCCGGCCAACTTGGCCTCACTACCTGACTACCCATCACAGCAGAGCCACCAACACACACACACATAGAGAGACAGTGAGGGAGAGAGTTTGAGAGCTAACCGTCCTCTTTGCCGACCTGGGCGCTCCGGCACCATTCTTCAAATACCGACGACTCGCCATGCCCGATCTCGCCAGATCTGGCACTGTTGTCGAGGATGTCGCCAACCCGGTCTCCCGTGCCTCAGCGGACAGACCCCGTACTCCACAAGCCACGCCATAGCGCACTCTCGGTGAGCCCCTCGACGCTCCGTCGAACTCCGTGCAGCCACCTTGGTCCGCCCCAGACCCCGGCTCCCTTTAGATCCTCGTGCCCTGCCGTGACCTCGACGTCTCCGGCAACGTCCACCGAGAAACCCCCTATGATACCTTTTCCCTCTTTGTTTTCTTAAGATTAGGGAAATGAATTTGGAGAGGGAAGCCTTCTATTTCCATATATATTCATTTGGATGAATAAATAAGCAAGGATGGGGACAAATGTACAGCAACAGGTTAAACTTTCCTCTGCTATTTGTTTGTCTTATTTTTATTATATTATTATTATTAATGTATATTGTGGTTTCAAATAAAAGCAGCCATTGCCTTCATTAGGAATAATTGGTTTCTTAATTATTATCATTATATTAAGGCCTCGTTTGGTTCGCGGAATCTCCCGGTTGGGAAAGGAAAGTGATTACTTTCCTATGTTTGGGGGCCCAAGGAATTGAGGAGGAAAGGAAAGTGATTCCCAATGGAAGGAAAATTAGGGGGGAAAGTGATTCCATCCATCCAAGGAAGGAATCACTTTCCCACATTGAAGTATTCACTTTCCTTTCCAAATTCCTTGGCAATGCCAAACATCGGAAAGGAAAATCAATAGGAATTAAAGTTTCCCAAAGGAAAGGAAATAACAAGGAATTGATTTCCTTTCCCTTCCATTCCGCGAACCAAACGAGGCCTAATAGTATAGTACGATTTTAGAGATTTAGAAAATATATAGGGGGAGGCAACAGCTCGTTCCCCATTACTGCCTTTAATTTTGAGAGTTTAGGATTTTTAAATTTTATCATTATTATTAATAATGGTGATATGGGTTTTGATTTATTAATTAGTTACTCTTGTTTTATTATTGATTACTATTAAGATTAGGGTTTATATGAATTATTTTAGCTAATATCATATATGGTTATATTGGGTTGCCTTCTCTTGGGCTTGGGACTACTGATTTTAGTAAATTATGTAGGTTCATATAAACACAAGATTTTGACTGATTTTCATAATTAGGTTACATATATAGATAATGAGCGTAATTTAATTAGATTGCAATTAGTATTTTTAGTTAAAAAATTTAGTTAATATTGTTAATCAATAATTTAGCTAGTAATATCTTTGGACATTATTAATATTTTAGCTAGTAAAATTTTATAAACAATTGATTAATTAGCAAATCATTTGATAAGGGTTTTGACTCTATATGAGTATTTAGATATATTTTTTCAAAGATGTTTTGACCATATGTATATTATATATTTCAAGGGGATTTTGACCTAAATTATGATTTTCTATAATTTCTAAAATAATTATTTTGACTACTAGTTTTGGATTATCAACTATTATCTAAAGATGGCTTTACTTGTGATATATAGTTTATTGACATTATAAAATGATTTCCATAATTTCTTATGTATTATATTAGTTACATATTTTATTCATAAATCGCGACTATTATAGTCATTTCCTGTTATTGAGTCGACCATCGTGCTGAACTTTGATTTTGGGCCTTTATATACCAAACTAGGCTACCTGGACTATTCTGGACCCAATGGAACCACCTGTGCCCTCGTTTGGGACCATCTTGTAGAGCATAGCATTGTACCTACCCCATGTTGACACGTTCGTGTCGCGCACGGTGACTCCAACCAAATTTAGGCGAGTACATTCTCTGATCATTTTATCATGATAGTATCTATATTGCCTACTTTAGACTACTTTAGTTGATGCTGACACATTGTTATCACGGACCAGTACTATATGGATCATGTCATGAGATGTTATCCCCTCATCGGGTGCATCGTGTATTTCATGTTATGTACTTTATCAGGTACATCTTGTACTTTGTATTCGTATTATTCATATACACTCATGTGCTCTTATGTACTCTCATGTTGTAAAACCCCTAAATTTTTGAAATTTTTTTATTTAAAAAGACTTAAAAATGAATTTATTGCCATTTATGATTTACTTATTATTAGAAATGACCTTAGCCAATGTTGAGTTTTGGAGCACAAGGCGACCATAAATTTTGGCACGGAAGGTGTAACAGGGTGCCTTGACTAGTGTACTAGCCATGCTGGAGGAAGCCTAGCCATGGTGAGACCGAAGTAGAAAAACCAGACCAAGTTGCAACCTAACCTCCACCGATAATAATTATTTATTAATTTAATTTTTGACTTTTAAATGACCCGGTTTGACCAATTCAGCCCGAACAGGGCCCGGACCGAACCCAAGTCCAAGTAGGCATGTGGAATGACCAAAGGTGGCCTTGTGGACATATTTCATGTGCGTACAAATAATTTTTAAATTATTCTAGAAATGTTTGTGCAGTTTTTAATTATTTGATTATTCGTACAATTATTATAATTTACTATTAAATAATATTTTACAAACATTCGTACAATTCTCAGGACCCGGATAAGAGATGTAGTATATGTCCACCAAAATCATCATTTGATTATTTTATTATTAAAGTTTTTGGGAAGTAATTTAATATCTACTTTATTTAGTTATTAATACCGATTTTATTGAGAACTAAATATAAATATATATACATATATGTTCATATAATCAAATATTTTTATATATGGTTGGTTAATATTAAATAGTTATTTAAAATTTTGGAAATTTTATTAGGAATGCATTGATATATATATATATATATATATATATATATATATATATATATATATATATATATATATATATATATATATATATATGTATATATATAAAAAGATAGGAAGTTTAAAGTAAAAGAAAGGAAAAAAAAATAAAAAAAAGGCAATAGTAGTTGGCCCCACCTTGGCCGACCAATGCAAGAATTGAGCACCAGCAGCAGCTAGGCGCAAGGGATGCGACCCTCTCTTTACAATAGAAAGTAGTAATTAAGCCACGGCCAAAGTGGGGCCCGACCCCATATACAACATCAATCACAACATCAAGTTTGTATAGCCCCCTTAAGCAAACAACTTCAACAGCAATAGCAAGCCACCACCTTTAAACCCTAATTTCTATCTCTCCTCCATCCTTCCCTCTCTCCTCATCGTGCGTGTCCCAGCAACAGCTCCGTCCCCACATCAACAACACCTCCACCACAACAGTTTTGACACCAATGTATTCAACTTCAAACCCAAATTTCTTTCTCCACATTTGATAAAATTTTGATCCGTTTGATTCTCTAGAAAGCCCACATGACCCTCTATCATCCCCTTCAAATAGATTTATATATTCTGCAAAAATTTCATGTTTAATTAAATTAAAAATAACAAAAAAATAATTTAAAAAAACTCAAAACCCCGGTATGAGGTACGTCCCGACAAACCGGGCGAACCCGTCGCAAACCGAGAGTACCGAAAGGTCCGTATCGACTTTGCGGACGTGCGGGCTTTGACGGAATTCAAATTGGTTGCGTGTGTGCGACAAATTTGATCAGTATCCGTCAAATTTTTCCGTATCGGACATTTTCGAAATTTTCCATTACTTTGTGTACTCATCAAATCACGACGAACTTGCGCAATTGGACTCAAAATATTTTTCTGGTCCTGTGAGTCAAGTTTGGTATGATTCTGAGACCGTTGACTGGATCGCCATTTTGGCGGGCTAACAATCCCATTCAAGGACAATTTTGTGCACGGCCCAGGAATCCAAAATTGGACATACCGTTTGGTTCGTTTCATCAAAACAAATCTGTAGGCATGTAGTTTGACGACTTTAGGGACCATAGGTTCTGGCGTGCTTTCGGTGCAAAGTGGGTCCAACGGCGGACAACATTTTGACCCAAAATTACGATTTTGCCTCTGTTCCAAAATTTGACTTTTGGACAGGCATTTTCTAGGTATTTTTTTATCCTGAGAACATTTTTGTGTTTGTTTCAGCATCCGGAGTCGTTCGGGATTTTGACTTTCCTTGCAGACTTGTGATTCTTGGACTTGCCACTTCACACCACCAGGCAAGATACCTTGCCATATTGTATTATATTTGATTCATGATATTTTATATTTGCTAGTGTTTTACATTAGTAAGAGTGTGTCCAAGTATGACTGGGTGCCATCGATATGTATATCGATGTTTGTGTGGTGCGTGGGTGGGACCATATGTGATAGTTGACATTCCCAACGTGTGTGAAGTTATGCTTTATAACTTCTTTGACCTGTTGACACATCTCATACACGACACATGAGTGAGGATCATAGAGTCGGCACGAACCTACGTATTCGACTGCTACCGATACGGACGGTTCGTGTGTCGGTTCATTTATGGATTAGCGGAGTCTAGATAGCGAACTTGCATAGAGATAAGGATCGCCAAGCCATGGATATGACTTGTGTGATACATGGGCGGGGAAAACTACTGGGACGTATGAGCTAGCCCACAGCCTTCTAGTTGCCCGATTATGGGTTCATGGTTCCCTGTGATGGGGTGTATTGCTAGAGGATATATCCATTGCACGGCTGACCACGCGTATCAGATACGGTCAGGAGGTATGCTAGCAATGCAAAGTATGGACTAGGGGATATATCCATTGCACGGCCCTGACCACACGTCAGAGACATATACTAGTTCATACGAAAGCCTAGTGGATGCTATGCTTTATTACTACCCACTTATACGTTCCAGTCTAGTTTTTGATGTGCATTACACCTAGATGGTTAGGTCCATGTGTGGAGCATGTGATCTTTCCTTTGTCATGTTTCATTTACAGTTCATTATGGTATTGTTTTTATATATGTTACGTCCCTCTGAGGACCTGGTGATCTCTCCAGGTGTGTGCTTTCATGATTTTCTGCAGGTGTTCTAGCCAAGGCTGTGATCTTCTCCATTTCTCGAAGATGATGCTATTGGTTCGTTTTATCATTTTATCGATCGCTTTGTACTTTATTTCAATGAGATAGTGGTAGTGGACTTTGTCTCCGCCCAACGATTGTACCATAACTATCGAGTTGATCTATCTTTATTCTTTATATTTATGGATGAGATTTAGCATGTTTTGGTTCTCTACATTTACAGCTTATGTATTTTAACGAGGATTCCATACATTGGAGTATTCTTCGTATACCTACAGCTGGCATGTTTGCGTACTTAGTCCTATATGATTTGGGACTGAAGCGTACATTTTGTGGTGGCCTATGCAGGTCAAGATTACCGTTTCGGTATATTAATGTACCGAACGGGCCTGCAAACAGGATTAGAGTCTAGAATCTCATTCACTTACTTGACGTCCTTTTTTGACTTCAAATTTCGAACTCTCGTTCGACCTCCTGATTATTTGCATCTTGCTTGACTCCTTCTACCGTATATTCTTAGTTTCGTGCTTAGCGACAACTAGGAAGATGACTACTAGTATATGCTTATGGAGTAAACACATGGCTAGAAGGATTATATGATAATTAATATCCATTGAGGTATATTGAGTATAAAGGCATTTATTTCCTAGAGATATGATCTTAAGGATTAGTTAATTCCAAGTTGGGTAGTAGCATAACCGCCTTCAAAGGATAGTTAGAATTTATTTTGTTATTACAAGGTGGTATACAAGAGGATAGCTAGATCGAGAAAACAAATTTTTGATTTACAAATTTTTTTTTGAAATGGTGAAATAGTTATGAGGGATATGAAATTGATTGAGAAATAACTTAAGTTTTTATATTGTGACGCATGATTTACGGTTAACTTAAAAGTTAGATTGTAATATTATAAAGTTTATCTCGAGATTATTTAAGGAGTTTTAATTATCATTTTTAGACAACTAGTGAAGGCGAAAGTTTAGTTTGAGAGAGCTTGAGGTTTTAAATTGAGTAGTACGATTTATAAGTTATTTAATTTTGAGTTTGAAGAGATGATGGTAAAAAAATTTGTTTAAATATTTGGAGGATATGAAGCGACTTTGAAGGAAAAATTCAAATTTTAAATTGTGTCATATGATCTATGATTTATAAGTTAATTAGATTTCAAGTTAAAGCCTTGATTGTGGATACTTAAATTTTGGTAAAAAAAAGATTTAATTGAGTTACATGATTTGCGATTGATGAAATAGGCTAAGAGTTTATCTCGAGGTACATTTGAATTGGAAATTTAAAAGTGATGACTTATTATGAAAGTTTAGTTGTGCTGCATTGGATATGATGAAGGTTATTTGGAATTTGTTTAAAGGTAATTAAGGGTCATGATTAAATACGTGATGGAGTATATTGAGATTTTATTTCGAAATTGTTGAGGAACTTGAAATTTGAAATTAGATCATATATTGGTAGAGGACCAAGAAGCAAGCAAGTCACTCTAATGGGATACAAGTATTCCTCATTAATTGCCATGATAGTTGTATATACTCGAGTGTAGTTAAGTCATCTGCCAAAACTATGTGAAGATATCTCTCTTGACATACTCAATTCTCCCAAATCTCGATCTTTTATGGTGACTTCTAACCCAGTTGCAATTTGAATAATGATGTAATTGTTCCTTAACTGTATTCACCTAAGAGACTATCTTCTCTCTGGAACTGTGTTCATACATTATTTTACTGGATTTTTATTTTTTATTGCATGCTTTAACCGGATCTTCTTAAAAAAAAATTGTGCATTAATTGTACCTCATGAACTCCCACTTTCTATTCTTAGATATTTTGGCATCCTTACCGTGACTTGGATATTTGGAGCACACACGACTTTTTCATTCCAACAAATTTCATATAAGACCTAGACGAGTCCACCTTCATGTAGATATATCATGTCCCACTAAACACGTCCCTTGTACTATATTTTCTTGATATGACTTTCTGGTCAAAATGGCTAAACTATAGCCTCTACCATGATACCAAAATACTTTTGACTTAGATTAGAGATTCAACCGTGACTCCATTCTTTCGACCCGATATGTGATCGTGTTCTAGTTGATTTCTTAATGCCTAACTTGTACTTTATTGATTCTTGACCCGTTGTCCCATCACATTATTAGTTAACTTGTAACTGGGTAGAATACCTCACAACCTAAAAATTCTTTGCCCTTATGAATCATGTTGATGCGTTCCCTTAGACTACAAATTCAGAGGTCCTTAACTTATCTAAACAAGCAAGAGCCATAAGTGAAAACTTCGAAACTGTATAGGCCCACACTTCGGGCAAGATTTGATTTTAAAAGATCTTGGACTAATTAAATTCCTCCATCATTACCTCCCTTATTTATATTCAACAATCTTATGCTGCTAATTTAGCCTTAGTTTTGCAAGCTTATCTTTTTCGAGCTTGATCACGACATATTTTATTGGGTGCACCCACTAACATATTATCTAATCTGAACTGGTGCATGATGGTCTGATCAACCTATTGCACTTTGGTTCGCCTTTCATATATTATTCTACGTGGATGGAGACATAGTTAAAATTGCCCTATAGTCTCATCCGCGACAGCCTTGACAATTCTCTTGTGAATTATTCTCGTCGCTTATGAACCTCGCATTTCTACTCAATAGCATCGTCTTTGAGCCCTTTATTGTTCTTGTCTTGTACTTATTATAGAAAGACAATGCACTGTACTTGATAGATAGACTCAAGGTATCAACTTCAGTTGCCCTATCAGTTATATATACACGAAGATAGTTAGCCACTGACCAACCAATATGACTATATCCCCGTCTTGAGTATTCATTCGTTTTCCCTCGACCCTAGATTCATTATCGCAACCTTCTTGGAACTTGAGAATGATTCCTAGACAACTATATTCTCTCCACATTACTTGCTCTACTTGCTCTTAATCTAGTCGATTCCATATCTTTTATTTTATGTCTTATCATGATTAACTTTAAACCTTAATCTTACTTATTTTATTGTGTTAATATTGGCAACCCTAATTCAATTCCATATCCTTGATCTATTTTTGTATGATAAACTAAATCCAAATTGCAAGCTTGTGTTAAACGTCGTTCCTTCACCTCTTCCGAGAATCTAATCATATTTCCTTATCGATACTCTCTCTATTTCCTCAACTCTAACCATCCTATCTATTCCTAAATTTCGAGGACAAAATTCTTGTAAGTTGGGTAGGATGTAAAACCCCTAAATTTTTGAAAATTTTTATTTAAAAAGACTTAAAAATGAATTTATTGCCATTTATGATTTATTTATTATTAGAAATGACCTTAGCCATTGTTGAGTTTTGGAGCACAAGGCGACTATAAATTTTGGCACGGGAGGTGTAACACGGTGCCTTGACTAGTGTACTAGCCATGCTGGAGGAAGCCTAGCCATGGTGAAGACCGAAGTAGGAAAAGCAGACCAAGTTGCAACCTAACCTCCACCGATAAATTAATTATTTATTAATTTAATATTTGACTTTTAAATGACCCGGTTTGACCAATTCAGCCCGAACTGGGCCCGGACCGAACCCAAGTCTAAGTAGGCATGTGGAATGACCAAAGGTGGCCTTGTGGACATATTTCATGTGCGTACAAATATATTTTTAAATTATTCTAGAAATGTTTGTGCAGTTTAATTATTTGATTATTCGTACAATTATTAGAATTTTTACTATTAAATAATATTTTACAAACATTCGTACAATTCTCAGGACCCGGATAAGAGATGTAGTATATGTCCACCAAAATCATCATTTGATTGTTTTATTATTAAAGTATTTTTGGGAAGTAATTTAATATCTACTTTTATTTAGTTATTAATATCGATTTTATTGAGATCTAAATATAAATATATATACATATATGTTCATATAATAAATAGATTTTTATATATGGTTGGTTAATATTAAATAGTTATTTAAAATTTTGGAAATTTATTAGGAATGCATATATATATATATATATATATATATATATATATATATATATATATATATATATATATATATATATATATATAAAATTAATATATATATATTTTATATATATAATATATATATATATATATAATATATATATATATATATATAATATATATATATATATATATATATATATATATATTATATATTTATATATATATATTATATATATATATATAATATATATTTATTATATATATATATATATATATATAATATATATATAATATATTTATATATTAAAAAAAATATATATATATATATATATATATAATATATATATATAATAATATATATATAATATATATATATATATATATTATATATATTATATATATTTATATATATATATATATATGTGTGTGTGTGTGTGTGTGTATATGGTTATATATAAAAGATATGGAAGTTTAAAGTAAAAGAAAGGAAAAAATAATAAAAAAAGGCAATAGTGGTTGGCTCCCACCTTGGCCGACCACACAATGCAAGAATTGAGCACGAGCAGCAGCTAGGCGCAAGGGGTGGAACCGGCTCTTTACAATAGAAAGTAGTAATTAAGCCACGGCCAAAGTGGGGCCCGACCCCTATATACAACATCAATCACAACATCAAGTTTGTATAGCCCTCTTTAAGCAAACAACTTCAACAGCAATAGCAAGCCGCCACCTTCAAACCCTAATTTCTATCTCTCCTCCATCCTTCCCTCTCTCCTCAGCGTGCGTGTCCCAGCAACAGCTCCATCCCACATCAACAACAACCACCACCACAACAGTTTTCGACACCAACGTATTCAACTTCAAACCCAAATTTTCTCCACATTTGATAAAACTTTGATCCGTTTGATTCTCTAGAAAGCCCACATGACCCTCTATAATCCCCTTTAAATAGATTTATTTATTCTGCAACAAATTTCATGTTTAATTAAATTAAAAATCACAAAAAAAATCAATTTAAAAAAAAACTCAAAACCCCGATACGAGGTACGTCCCGACAAACCAGGCGACCCCGTCGCAAATCGAGAGTACCGAAAGGTTCGTATCGACTTTGCGGACGTGCGAGCTTTGACGAAATTCAAATTGGTTGCGTGTGTGCGACAAATTTGACCCGTATCCGTCAAATTTTCCCGTATCGGGCATTTTCAAAATTTCTCATTACTTTGTGCACACTCATCAAATCACGACAAAACTTGCGCCATTGGACTAGAAATATTTTTTTGGTCCTGTGAGTCAAGTTTGGTCCGATTCTGAGACCGTTGACTGGATCACCATTTTGGCGGGCTCACAATCCCACTCAACGGGCGATTTTGTGCACAACCCACCGAAATCTAAAATTGTACATACCGTTGGGTTCGTTTAATCTAAACAAATCTGTAGGCATGTAGTTTGATGACTTTAGAGGCCGTAGGTTCTGGCGTACTTTTCGATGCAAAGTGGATCCAACGGCGGACATCATTTTGACCCGAAATTACGATTTTGCTCCTGTTCCAAAATTTGACTTTTGGACAGGCATTTTCTAGGTATATTTTTTATCCTAAGAACATTTTTGATGTTTGTTTCAGCATCCGGAGTCGTTCGTGGATTTTGACTTTCCTTGCAGACTTGTGATTCTTGGACTTGCCACTTTCACACCACAAGGCTAGATACCTTGCCATCTTGTACTTATATTTGATTCATGATATTTTATATGTTGCTAGTGTTTTACATTAGTATGAGTGTGTCCAAGTATGACTTGGGTGCCATCGATATGTATATCGATGTTTGTGTGTGTGCGTGGGTGTGGACCATATGTGATAGTTGACATTCCCAATGTGTTAAAGTTATGCTTCATAACTTCTTTGACCTGTTGACACATCTCATACACGACACATGAGTGAGGATCATAGAGTCGGCACGAACCTACGTATTCGACTTGCTACCGATACGGGCGGTTCGTGTGTCGGTTCATTTATGGATTAGCGGAGTCTAGATAGCGACCTGCATAGAGATAAGGATCGCCAAGCCATGGATATGACTTGTGTGATACATGGGCGGGAAAAACTACTGGGACGTATGAGCTAGCCCACAGCCTTCTAGTTGCCCGGTTATGGGTTCATGGTTTCCCTGTGATGGGTGTATTGCTAGAGGATATATCCATTGCACGGCCCTGACCACGCGTCAGATACGGTCAGGAGGTATGCTAGCAATGCAAAGTATGGACTAGGGGATATATCCATTGCACGGCCCTGACCACGCATCAGAGACATATACTAGTTCATACGAAAGCCTCTAGTGGATGCTATGCTTTATTCCTACCCACTTATACGTTCCAGTCTAGTTTTCGACGTGCATTACACCTAGATGGTTAGGTTCCATTGTGTTGGAGCATGTGATCTTTCCTTTGTCATGTTTCATTTACAGTTCATTATGGTATTGTTTTTATATATCTTGTTACGTCCCTCTGAGGACCTGGTGATCTCTCTAGGTGTGTGCTTTCATGATTTTCTGCAGGTGTTCTAGCCAAGGCTGTGATCTTCTCCATTTTTCGAAGATGATTGCTATTGGTTCGTTTTATCATTTTGTCGATCGCTTTCTTGTATATTTATTTCATTGAGATAGTTGGTAGTGGACTTTGTCTCTGCCCAACGATTGTACCATAACTATTCGAGTTGATTCTATCTTTATCCTTTATATATTTATGGATGAGATTTAGCATGTTTTGGTTCTCTACATTTTACAGCTTATGTATTTATACGAGGATTCCATACATTGGAGTATTCTTCGTATACCTACAGCTGGCATGTTTGCATACTTAGTCCAATATGATTTTGGGACTGGGCGTTACACATGTTCACATGTGCTTCATGTTCAAACTAACAATCATGTACGTAATGTAATGTGATCAGATCCTTGTGTATTGATTGGGATAGGGGGAGTAGAAGTGGTTATGTGATGAAATCCATCTAGTGTACTCATGTATATGTCGATTACGCCTTCACGTATAATCGAGTTACTGTAGAATAATTATGTACAACCTAAACCAATCACATAACTATCTTGTGCTCTAAATCACTTATATTATTACAGTTTACCATGTTCACTATCTTATTCATGTACTCAGTTTTCTTGCATCTTCATGATGCTATTTATTTGTTTTCCTATATTTTCTTTACTGCATGTCATGTACTTTGTTCTAATTGCTAGTTCTATATTTCCTACCATACCTTGTAACTAATTTTAGGGTTATGTACTTCACTTCAATCTTGACTGGATAACCACATTTTTAGGAATTGTTATGGTCCACATTACTGGACTACAGGATGACGCTAGTTGAGACAGATCTCGATGTTCTATTCACCGTGAGTTGTCTCCCGGGAGTTTTAGGCCATTGTATTTTTATTTATTTATGCTTCATTATCGGATTTATCTCCGATACTTTTTGGTCTTGTATATTTATTTGTGGACTCTGTTTGATTCAGTGTTATTGATATCTTTCCTATTTCATATATTCCTAGTTGTTTGTGATGTGATTGGAGTATATTGTGATTATGGATCATTTTGATGTTGTAGATATTTCTTGGGTACTTGACAGCGTTCTATCGTCGATACTGCGGTATAGGCTAGGCGTGGCCTATGCACTCGTGCTCGAATCCATGTGCGGGTCGTGACAACTAGTTATCATAAAAGGTCTAAAGGATGGTCCGAAGATGCTGTGCGTATTGTACTATTCCTTCGAATAGACGAGAATATCGTCTATGAAGACTATCACGAATTTGTCGAGGAACAGATAAAATACCTGATTGTCACGCCCCAGTACCGAAATACGGAGACGGACTAGGCCAGCTACTCCATATGAGGTACGTAACGTCATACGACGATCGTGGCTGTCGAGAGACTAGGGGGTACATGCTACAATCAAGTCTCCTATGGTCCCACAGAGTTCTATGTCTCAATCAATCAAATCACATCAGCAAATAAATGAACATTAAAGATAAAGCAGTAAGGCATCCCCGACGCTTCATCAAAATGATCATGAGAGACTAGCTTTATAATTTAGCTATCTCGGAGAGTCAGGAGTACAAAATTATACACAGCTGCAGTCTGTTTAATTACAATTATGTACCGACACAAAATATCAAGTAATCCGGCTAACAGGTGCCGGTGGCTAAACGCCGCAAAAGTATAAGCAGGAGTGGTGGAGAAGAAACCCACTCGAGTACCCGAACTGCCATGCTCCTAGTATGCACCATGGATGTCAGGGAGGAAGATCGTGTCCTCCGGCTCTGCTACGAGATCTGGCCAAACAAAACCAGCGGGGTCAGCCCCGAATAGCAAGTACCGCCAAAGGGGCACAAGAGTTAAGATTAAAAACCCAGTTAAATAGAATGATTGATAATAGTAATACTTATGCTACCATTATAGGGTAACGCCACATCCTCGAACCCATATGGCACCCTTACAACCAAACAAGGACAAAAGGTGCCGCATGGAGTCGGGACGCGTCGTACTCTATAACTTTCACATAAGTTAAAGGGTATAAACAATAAAATCTCCTGATCGTGACTTCGGTCGATAGCCTATCGCAGCACAATAACCAACCCAACAATCAAACAAGAACATGGGTTGGATCATGTACCATAATAGACCATGTTCCTCAGTCATTCACAGAAGTAGCATTTCACAATCAGAATAGGTCTTCCGTTCATAACTTCGGTCCACAGCCTGTCATAGTACGATAACCAACCCAACAATCAAACAAGAACATGGGTTGGATCACGTACTATGACAGTCCGCTTCCCTCAGTTATTCACGGAAGGTAATAGGATACAAGAAAGTCGTTTTCACGGCTAATCAAGTCTACGAGTTTCTAGTGGGACGAGGTTGTCCTCGCGTCATGTTATTAGAAAATCTTCAGATCGTATCTTTCCAGCAAGGCTAGCCCACCCAGGGGTTCGCGTAGACAGGTGTTATTGAGCACAGGTCCCTCGTAAGGCCACCTTGCCAAAAACATGTAATATATAGCAGGAATTAATCGGATACAGTCATCCGCTCGTTGCGGATGACACAGTATCCGTGGAGACCAGCCGGCGCGTCAAGACAATATCTCAAGGCGGCTGGTGTAACACGATCTCGGGATTTGGCCCTCCCCATGCATCTAGTATGTTTAGTTGCCCAATTTAACCCTAGGTGAAATCTTGGACTCACATGCTGTGGCCTACATGATTATCCTCCTAAAGTCATACTTTAGTACGAGTACCCCAAAGAGGATCCATGTCAATCAGTATGTCAACATGTGCTACCCTCCTTAGTGTAATGCATCATTGCGAATACGCCACGTGGAGTTACGAGTCATTTGTCGAGCATGAACAAGAACTGGGACATTCAGGTACATGTATCAGGTAGGAACACTTTGTTCTCCGGGGTCACATTAGTGCTCATATCATGCTCGGGACAAAAGGCGTAAGGATATAAAATGGTCATATAATATCTGATAAAATATCAAAAGTGTACACACAAAAGCACGCACGCTTAAGGGGTGAAAGTCACGCAGGCTCACTCAGGCTCACTCAAGGCAGCGCACGTGAAAAGTCACGTAGGCTCACTCAAGGCAGCGTGCGTGAAAAGTCACGCAGGCTCACTCAAGGCAGCGTGCGTGAAAAGTCACGCAGGCTCACTCAAGGCAGCGCGCGCGAAAAGTCACGCAGGCTCACTCAAGGTAGCGCGCGTGAAAAGTCACGCATGCTCACTCAGAGGAGAGCTCCGTGAAAAGTCACGCAGGCTCAAGGGAAGAGCTGCGTGAAAAGTCACGCAGACTCAAGGAGAGAGCTGCGTGAAAAGTCACGCAGCCTCAAGGAGAGAGCTGCGTGAAAAGTCACGCAGACTCAAGGAGAGAGCTGCGTGAAAAGTCACGCAGACTCAAGGAGAGAGCTGCGTGAAAAGTCACGCAGACTCAAGGAGAGAGCTGCGTGAAAAGTCACGCAAACTCAAGGAGAGACACGCTTCCAACAGGAAGCGTGCTCAAACAGGAGCACACTGTTCACTGTCTTCTCCAAACAGCAAGAACACCATGGCTGAACCCAAACTTCAAAGCATCATAACTTGGCCATCCGAACTCCAAATCCAGATTTCCAAAGTTTCAACTTGGGGGAAACTAAATGCTCTTCCACATGGAAGGATCAAAAACCCATAAAATCCAACTAAAGTAGATCAAACCATGCAAAATCCAAAAATGATTAAAACCTAGATCTACAAAAATCAAGGCTTCAAAATGGAAATTTCCAAGTTCTAAACT
This sequence comes from Iris pallida, assembly GCA_029216955.1. Classification (NCBI taxonomy): domain Eukaryota; kingdom Viridiplantae; phylum Streptophyta; class Magnoliopsida; order Asparagales; family Iridaceae; genus Iris; species Iris pallida. Next base: position 231,871 of record JANAVB010011526.1, read on the forward strand.
AGTATAGATTGAGGAGAAGAACATGTTTTAGCAAATAGTTTTGTAAGAAATTATTGACAAAAATATGGATCCATCTCTTGAGCAAGTTGGTACTTGCCTTGGTTGGTGGAGGAAGTAAATGAGAGGAAGTAAATGAGAGGAGAGAGAATGAGATGAGTTATATATATAAAGATCTTGGACCCATAGGTTCATGATGAACCATTGGTGAACCAAGAATAGGTTACCCAAATGAGCCAAAACTGTAGGCCCAAATACTGAAAATAAATTAGGAAATAATATTTTATCGAATATTTTTGGGAAATGCATGAAGAAATACTGCATAATAAATATCGTATAAATACAAGGTAAATACAAATTATTAATTTCACATATTAAAATACGTATTCCAGGATCGGGGAGTGACACTGATTCATAAGATCCAGGAAGGCGACAAGGCATTCGTTAGGCCAAATGGCATCACCAAGAACTCGTAGTGGCCGCAAGTGCGGAAGGTTGACTTCGGCACGTCGTTCGGCTTGACTTTGAGCTGATGGTAATCCGATTGAAGATCAATCTTCGAAAATATCGAGGTACCTTGTAGTTGATCAAAGAGGTCGTCGATACGGGGCATAAGGTATTTATTCTGGATGGTGGCTTTGTTGAGCTCGGGATAGTCTATGCAGAGTCGTATCGACCCATCCTTCTTCTTCACGAATAATACAGGGGCTCCCTAGGGCGAGACGCTAGGTCGTATGAATCCTTTGTCGAGCAGCTCTTGCAACTGTACTTTGAGTTCCTTCAACTCTGTAGGGGCCATTCTGTATAGAGCTTTAGAAATTGGACGGGTGTTGGGGAATGTGTCGATAGTGAACTCAATCTCTCGATCGGGTGGCATGCCAGGTAGCTCTTCCAAAAACACGTCGGAGAATTCTTCCATAAGGTTTGTCTGATTTATGTTTGCACCATCCTGGCGCATGTCATGCATAGAAGCCAAATAGCCTTTACAGTCGGAATACAACATCCTACGAGTAGATATCACAGAGATCAACATGCAAGCCATCAACGCTTTAGCACACGAGTAAAGAATTCGATCTTCCGACAGGCAAAAGGTGATCGTCCTTCCAGCACAGACGATGGTGGCATTGTACGTGACAAGCCAATCCATTCCGGTATGATGTTGTAGTCTTTTATATCTAGAACTATCGCATCAAGATACACCTTTCTACCTCCAATACAGATGATTCCATCTCTGCAGGCTAAATGTGCAAGTAGTGACGTGCCCTACGGTACGTTAAAACTAAGATTAAGGCCTAGCAGTGTCATAGGAAAATTGTGTTCGGCGACGAAGTTCGCCGATATAAAGCTATACATGGCAAATGAATCAAACAGAATGCGAGCAAGTTTATTATTAAAGAGTAGTATACCTGTCATGACTGTATCTGAGGTGAATGCCTTCTCTCGAGTCAGGACATAGATGCGTCCCTGGGTATTAGGTGATGAGCTTGACCATTTGGTGGTACAGTTTGGGGACTCGAGGTACTAGACCTCATTTCTGTTGATGTTGATATTATGGAGAATGTTGAGGATGATTCGGCCTTCAACCATTGTAGAAGCGTGCAGAATGGCCTATTTGACCATGCTTGAAACATCCTCCCTCCAGAACTCGACATTCATTAGCCACGTGCCCCTTGTTGTTACATTAGGTACGTCGTGGCCCTTGGTCATATCCTTTGTAGCCGCAGTGGTTGCCTATGTTGGTACGCTTGGACGTGTTGTTGCCTCCTACATAGCTAAGGTGTTTCTGATGAGAATTATGCACAACATCGATAGCGGCTGGAGGATACTGGGGCTCAAGACCAATGGCAGGGTTGAGGGCCTCTCGTACCATTTGATACTTTAGAACGGTCACATATGCGACGATGGAAGGCCTCAAACCCACTTCGAAATGTCGTATTCTACTCGCGGTGTCGGGCAGAAGCGTTCTTGCAAACTTTACAAGCCTATTGAACTCAGACGTATATTGGCGAACTGTCATATTTGATGGAACTGTGGATTCCCAGGACCCTTCCTTTGGTGTGCGTATTGATCGATAGAAAGTTAAACAGATCTAATACGTGTTTTAACCCTTCATAGGCGGAAACTAGGGTTCACGAATTATACCTGCGGCGGAAAGGAGACAAGTAATTCCTGGCAATCTCGAGCGGACAACCCCAAGATCTTCTGCACGTATTCCTTCCTCGAGTTGGACGTCGTGTGGGCGACGATCTCCCAACCTTTTCTTCTCCTTGGCAGCCCTCTCTTTCTCTCCTTACGTGAATCACGAATTTAGAGAAAATTTCAGATTTCTGATCAGTAATCTGGCGGCCAGAGAATAGAGGATATATATAGGCTACGGCAGGGACCATGAGGAGAAATTAGGGTTAGGCCTCCTAACGGATCTGGATATCCCGTATTCAGCCCGAACACACAATCCAGGCCCATTAACAATAGCTTGGTCCACTAATGAGCTATTATTGCACTACCTCCCTAATCCCAAATTATGTTTGTGGGCTCCTTTTAATATATGCTCGTTTGGCTCCCCATGTTAAGATATCGTATGTCCGTCGATCAAATTAAGTTACTGACAACTATATTGATTCGACATCTTTTATCCTTAAGTAGTACCGCTTAACTTTATTTGTCATGTCGGATATAATCCACCTGCAGGGTTTACATGACAATCCTTATGAGCTCCTTAAGGGGACATCATCAATCCGATGTATCGGGACATGGATTCCATTTATAATCAACAGCTCATCATACATACAATATTATTACCCAATTCATAGAGGTTGTTGATCCATAATGAATCTTACTCTTTTATGAGTCAAAATAATACACACTGCATATACATGTCCGTTATTATATCCGGGTTAAGAGAATAAGCATCCATAATAACAGAGGTGTTTGTTCTCTTATGTAGTCAGTACAAAGAGAACAACCTCAAGTAGTCATGTTCAATACACACAAAGTGTACTAGTGTAAACCTATAGTCAAGATAGACTAATACCAGATTACACTACAACCTTTCCAATAGATTGTCCAAGTCCATCTAGGTTGTGAACTATTTATATACTCTATAGAAACTGATAATATGATCTTCTATGTGACACCACACACCATATTATCTACAATATAGAATATCAGACATTTGTATTAACACTTGCAACAAATACAATATGCAAACATTTGCCTATATGATTCTCATTCAAAATTTAAGAAAATAAGGTTACTAAAAAAGTGATGCTTTTAGTATATAATCCTAACAATATTTTTCTGCCTCAGTTGCATAAACTCGTTCTCCTTCTCTTGACGAACTGCTGGAGAAAGGAATTCTTCTTCGAAGGCTTTGTGGAATGTGGCCCAAGTGATCTTCTTCGCCTCATCGTCTCCGAGGATCGCTCGTTTCTATACATCCCACCAGTCGTATGCGTTCAACCAAAGTTGAAGTTGAGCACAAGCGACTCGTCTTGACTCGTCCATGCCAAGTGCTTCAAAGTGGTCTTTCAATTCCGCCAGCCAATCGAGCACCACAATAGGATCTTCGGTTCCCTTGAATGAAGTATTGCACACCTTCTTGAGTTATGAGATTTTAGAGGAGGCATACTTCGTAGGTGCAAGATGAAGTTCGACAGGGTCGACTTTGCTACGTTGGTTCGTGGATATGTTATGGCAGGTGCGGTCACAGAATGGTTGTTATTTGCCACGATTGTCTGGACTATTTATTGCAAAGTGTCAAGTTGCTTCTATTGCACCTTGAATTGGTCTACAAACCTATTTTGAACTACCTTTGTCGGGTATCAGCCCGTTATTGTTGTGCTTCCATCATATGCATTATTTGATCCATTGGGTCAACCAATGGTTCAGGCTTCGAGCTGCTAGAGCCACTCGAAGCGCTTGAATCGATCGCGGTCGTATGCTCCGTGATTTCTGGTATAAGAAAGAAACTCACATTAGTCCTAGAAAATATTGCGAACTCATTGTGTAATGTCCTGCTCCATACGATGCATTATGCTGAGTCGTTGACTCAAAGAGTTGTATTGACCCGAAGAAGTATCAAAATCGATACAAGAGTTACATTGACCCGAGGAATGCATCGAGTCAGATCGATGCATAGAGTTTCGTTGGCCGGAATGAGAAAGCATTGAGCCGGTTCGAAGACCCAATAACTCGAATCGAAGCAAAGCATAAGTCCGGTTCGAGTATTGATTTTAGTTGGTTTCATGTGTAGGCTATGAGATGGATTATAAGAGGCCGACATTTTGTCTTATTTGCAACTGAGTCAGCAAAACCAAAGCATCGCCTCACAAAGGACTGAGGTAAGGGCACACGTTAGGCCGAATCAGTCGAATAATTCAACGAAGCACGAAGTACTCGAATGGCTAAGTTAGAAGAGTTGGCCGTGCAACATAGTTATGAAATCGAGTGCATCGGCTCGACAAAATGACAAGACGTATCAGCTTAAGGTGGGAGGACTTTGACCCTTCTTTTTTACTTCGTCATTGTCATTACCACTGTAATGCCCCGTCCTGCTAAACTCAATCGGAGGAATCAAAATGCCAACAGCGTTCGAACTTAGCCATGCAACGGCTGCTCGAAGACCCGCTCGGTCAAGACGACTCCTCGCTCAGGTGGGTGGCTTCGGTGAACTTGCCTCAGCTTGCTCTTCACATTAATAAAACAAAAGTTTTCAAATGCACAAGTAGGCTTGATAATAAAAGAGGCAAATCCACATAGCTAAGAGAATAATCCCAAGTCGGGTCGGATTGGGTTAGAATATGGAAAGGTCCCACGGTTGACTTTAGAAGTATCGTACGTCGTGCTTTCAAAATGACACTCATTCCTTCGTTCCGTGGCTTGGGAGAAGGAAAGTTGGTTTGAGTTGCCACAAAGATATGAACTTAGCCCAAGTCATAGGCATTGTACGCATAAATGCTTGATAAAGCATGAACAGTCCCATCGTTTGATACTTATCAATTAGGCAAAGTGTCCCTTAAGTCTTAGTGCATATTTCTATGATGCAAGGCTTGGCATAGCGTTTGCTCATCCCAACGGTTAAGTTGTTGCATGATTGAGTTAGGCAAACGTTATACTAGGCTATCGAAGTTATAGCAAGCACTGTCCCATGTTTTCTGCGGTTGTTATGTCCCATAGTCCCACGATCTCAAGGCTCGTCATATAAAGTATGACTTGGGCGATGGTGTCGCATAGAACACAGGTCAGTCTAAGGCACGAGCCACGGTCGATTCAAGAAATAGTTAGCCACGGTCTATGGCACATGAAGAACACGTTTTGTTCAAGTTATGCTTGAAGGCTACGAATTAGCCATTCATGAGTTTAAGTCAATAAGAGTATGGAAGCACTGAGGAAAGATGTCGGAACTATAGGCTAGTCGTCGAGAAGAAATATGACGGGACTGTAGGTCAGTCGCCGAGGAAAGATGTCTAGACTTTAGGTCAGTCATCGAGGCAACCCTGGTTTGGGCTCTACAAAAGAAGTATGAAAAAGAAAAGAAGTAAACCAAAGGAAAGTAAGTTGTGACGGTTAGGCCACACATTTACGTTAAGTCTCGTAGGTGCGTGGTCATGGATAACTTGTCGATAAGGTTTCACGCCCTCGATTCGGTAGCCTAGGGCCACAGGACCGCATCGGCCTAGGAGGGAAGCAAGGTTGTTAGACAAAAATACGCCGCCGGTGATTCGAGGACTTGAGCAGGGCTGGCTACCCTTAGCTGCAAGGGTCTCGTCTGCACCACCTACATGTCCAAGATGACTTGAATTGCCGGTGACCTTTTATATAGATAAGTTGGCGTGCTGAGCGACAATCCGCATGCACGGTATCGGTCGAATAAAAAAAGTACAAGCACGACATGAATGGGATAAAGATGGTGTGTGCAGTTGTAATACAAGTCTTAAGAAGCCTAAGATTTGGCTATAGAAAAAATGCGTGCTTCGACATGATATGTGACGTCGAGTATTAAGTGGTTGGCATAGAGTTGCATAAGTCAGACTTAAGTCGTTTCGAGTTAAGTCAAGAGGGGCCGTAAGGCATGTTTGGTTAAGTCATGTTAAGTTGTGAGGCACGGCCTCGATATTGAAGCACGAACCAAGTCGATGACTTGAATCATGTTGTTGCATCCTAAAGTATGGGCCATAACGCAAGCACGAGTCGAAACGTTGATGTTGTAAGCACGAGAATGGTTTAGAGGCAAGGATAAGGAAGTTATTGGTGCGATAGCACGGTGATGGTCTAGAGATATAAATAGGCTAAGAGTCTTTGTCCTAAAATCGATCCTAAGGCAAGAATAGAAAGATAATAATAAAGGGCTTATGTTGCACAAAAATAAATAAACATGTTAGTTTTGTATGGGTAGGCAGAGGAGCTCACTCCACCAGTACTGTTGAGTACTGACACCCACACAGTTTTCATGTGCAGGCACAGGTAGAAGCTCATTGGCGTGGTGCTCGCTTGGATGCATCGAGGCACAGAGTTCCTTGACAGTTTTGAGGCATGTGATCCACATGGAGTCTGAACTTATACGGGACATAATGTATGGACATCGCCTACCTGAAGCATCCGCTAGCTCTTCAGTATATTGAGAGATGAGAGAGAGATGAGTAACTTGTAAAAATGAGAGAAAAGTGAACTTGAGCGACTTGCAATCTTGGCCATGCGCCTTTGTAATCTTATGTTCATTATCAATAAAGACTCTGATTTTGTTTCAATGCTTGTGTTGCCTTGTATATTCAATATTTATGCTTGGGACTTCTGTGTGATGACCCTGTCGCAAGCTGTTGTAATCGGCTGTTATGAAACTGCCTTGTACGAGTGCAATCTAGGCTCGTACGGCATCACATCTTAGCGAGGACGATCGATCCTACGGGACCGGGGCAGGACATAATGGTATCAGATCACAGCTTTGTCCTTGGACTTTTGATTGAATTCTTTAACTTCGATTTATGTTTCGTAAACTCTGATATTCTGCAATCGATATCGTTGGTGTGCTCTCTCTCAAATGTCTTACGGGATGTCCATACAATAAGTCTATATATTTTGAAAAGTATCATGAAAGAAAATTGGTTGAACAAAATTTAACTTTAAATAAGCACGGTTGGCTAAGTCGGATTGGGCATATACACCAAGAATTGTGTCGACCTTAGCAAAGTCGAGTGCGAGATTCAATTCATTTCAGATGACAATGAGTTGAACTCGATTGAGTATGCAGGATAGCTATCGATTGGAGTGCCATTGGACGATGTCATCATCGATGCGATATAGATGAGTGTGCTTGGATTTTGAGGAATGGTTCAAACGGAGATTCGAAGTAATCGAGATTCACAACTTGTTTCGAGAATTTGTCGAATGACTTCATCCCTGAGTGGTGTATGGGATAGCCTCGGGGATGTAGATCAATTGAGGATATAGGGTGCCAACGAGTCTATCAGCAAGCGACGAGTACACAAAGCCTTAGAAAGAGTGTTTCAAAGTTAGTCATGACTTGATAGCTAGCATGATATTGATTTGAACGAATTTGAAATGACGCGCACGAGATTGGGATTGTGCCAGTATAAAATACGGGAATAATTGAGTAAGAAAAATTGAATCGAATAAAAAGTTAAGGTGTACGAATGGATGACTCGATCGAGGAAATCGATATAAATCGTATACGAAAAGTTAGCACGATTGGATGATAACGTCCACAAAAATGATTCGAATATTTAAGAATGACTCTAAGGATTTGAATAGATGTTGCTCAATGATTGAGTTAGCATAGATCGATGAGTTTTAAGAAAATATGTTGTTCGATGACTTAAGATAGACGGATGAACATACGTAATTTTGGGTTGAACGAATTGATCATGTAACTAGTTTGAAGGATAATAATCGAACTTGATCTTGAATGTCGAGGAGATTATCCAGTTCGGACGATAGCATCGGATGCATGACTTGGAATTCGTTGCAAATGAAGATCGTCAGGTTACGTATATCATCGATGGTATTGAGGCATATCAAAGATCGATATGTGATAACTTGGGGGTACTCCAATTCGGAGAATGACAATCGTGTAAAGTGCTATTATTTTGGATGGATGCTATGCTTGGGATTTTGATTAAAATGAATGCTTGGATAAAAATGTTTGTATCTTAATTTCTTCGACGATAACCACAATGTCGACGTTCTTATCTTGCGCGAGCACAACTCCAGCCTCGCACATGCATCACGTGGGACTTGGAGCGATCGTTCCGCGTGAGCGCTGACATGGTATTCATGTTGCGAAAATGATCAAACTTGGGAGATCACTTTCGTAGCAATTTGAATTACTTCGACTTGTGGTTTGATGCGAAGGTGATATTCGAGGATGGTTCAGATTTGTGATTGATGATTGAGTAAACTTGAGGATTGAGTAGTCCAATCTGCGTATCATGAATAAATTAGTCTAGACTCAAGCAAGAGTTGCGCCCCGATAAGAACGATTATCCTGAAGGAATGCATAGTGATTTCATATCTCGCGTGGATGATCGAACTTGTGTGAGATTGGGACATGACATATTGGTGAGCTAGGTAACCTTGAGAATGATTACGTTAATTACGATAAACGACTCAGGGAATATGAAATAAAAATTATGGTTTAGTAACAAATCGTGTAGTAGCATACTTGACTGGAATATGATGGATTGGTGGATTATATCGAACGTGTTCGAGGAGATAGACTATACGAATTGCTAGTTTGGACGTGCGATATTGATATGTCAAGGAATTGGTTGAACATGACTTACCATAGGATGGCTTTGCTGAACGACTCGGACTTCTTGGACAAAGTGTTGCAAGTGCGGATAGAAGAAATACATGCTCGATGTTTAAAAATCTGAGTGATGTGAGCTTGGGAAGAAAATATCGTATTATCAACTTTGGTTGACCTTAGGATTGGGGTCAGTGTTGATATTATTATTGGGAACTATGATCCCAATACTGACGGATGATTTAGCCTAGGGAGATGGCCTAGCAGTTAGGCGAGATGTCCATATTTCGAGAGTTAGCCATGGTACAATTTATCTTGAGGATTGATAGAATGGGATACTGGTGGATAGAATGATTCAAGATTATGGAAACCCTACTCACGAGGCTCGGCTAAAATACATATATTTCAGGGATGCCTGAATATCAGCACGATCCGACTCAAGTAAAATTGATGGATTCTCTATCATGAGGCTTGGCTGACATGCAGGTACTTCGGGGACACCTGAAATATGTTCATGATCTAACTAAGTGATACGTTGAACTCAAGTGAGACTGTAGGAACCGAACGGTACCAAAGATTTTGAAATCGTGTTTCAAGGAAAACATTGATGGCAGTGTGATTGTTGGTTTGAAATGAAATAATTGAGTCATTAATGTTTTCCATAAAGAAATTCTCTTTATTTGCTGTGTTTCTGGGAAAATTACAACTATAGGAATCCGATCTAGAAGACGATCGCTTTATCCCTTGGACTATGCGAAGAAGAAAAGCTCTCAAAATTTTGACAGTAGATATCAATGTATCTGTACAATGAATGAGAAAAAGAACTCTATTTATAGAGTCAAAACAGTAACTGAAAAGATAACTACCTCACCACTGGTGCACTTGAAAAGTCACACAGACTCTAAATACACGCAGGGTTAGTGAGTAGTTACTGGACGTGGCCCGTAACTGTTGGACACATGGCATCAGTGCATGGGTCGTGTGCAAGTTACTGGGCACGCGAGAGAGAGATCGGTGGCATGGCTGCCACGTACTCCAGTTGAAATGAAATCCACGCTGACTTGCTGAAGGCAAAAATCCATGCAGATTCGTTGACGCAGACTCGTTGAAGGCGAAATCCACGCAAGCTTTGAAGAAGAATACTTCAGAATTCACGCAGGCTTTGAGAAGAATAACTCAAAAGTCACGCAATGTTTTGAGGAAGGAGAAGGTTCAGAATCCACGCAAACCGCCAGCTGGCACGCTTCGTCTGACACAAAATCTCTGACATTGATTATATTGTCAGCCGCATTAAATGAAGATAAGACCCAAAGTCACGCCAACTTGGTGAAGAGTGAGTCTTGCTGCAAAAGACGGCTATGATCTCTCGAGTTCTGTGCATACGTGGCATACGAGGAGACATTTCTCGACTGTTGTGTTGTCAGTCATTATGATTCTGACGTATGGCTGAGCTGTCTCTGCGTGACTTCTAAAGGAAATGGCCAGGCAGAACTTAGCGTATCTTTTGTGCTGCTTCTTGGATCACTCTGCGTGACTTGTTCTGATCAACTCAGCGTGACTTCATTTTTTAGGCCTACAAAACCCCCTTCAAAGTTTTCGAAAAATGATAAAATATTTTCGAAATACTTTGAAATAGAGATGATGAAATGAGTTAAAGTCACGCTGAGATGACTCAAAAATTTTTTGGAAGTCGAAAAGACTTCGAAGTTCTTTGAAAATATCAAATAAACTTATTAAATGTCATAATGACTCTTCGTTCTCCGAGACTGATTGCGTCCAATTTATGGTGGAATATGAACTGTCGACGAGATCTGTTATATAAACAGGAAGAGATTCTCATTTTTGACATTCATCTCTCGAAAATATGACCCCAAAGGAAGCAACCGAAGAGGAAGCACGCAAGTTGGGCTTTTGTTCCCATGGTGACCCCACTTTTGGGGGTAAAGAACCCGAACCTGTCGTCATCGAGCTCAAGGACGACTCCACGCAGTTAGCCAAGAATCTCTTGAGCTACTTTGGATTGGATGGCTCGTCTTCTTCTGATGGGCGGAGCCTTATGGAGAAGCGTGAAATGCTCGAGACTCTGTTGCATCGACTGGGAGTTAAGAGCGTAGAGGAGTTAGGCATCAAACTTAGCCGCTCTGGAAAATAGAGCGTAACTTTCTACGCTTTTGTTGCACTTTTCTGTTTTGTCTTTTTGTAAGGCCATCAGTGCCTGTTTAAAGAATGAAGTACAACTTTTGTGTTTGATCTGCGTGCCTTTTAATGAAGAATATTAATTAGCACACTTTGACTAGTTTCCAATGTTGCACTGTCTCCCGAAGTACACGTGACACTCATTCCACAATTTACGAGCGCTATTTATGCGGATCTTTTCCAAGAATAGACCTGCACTTGACCCTTTAAATAGATGGATGAACTCCACGCAAACTTATCTTCCCATTCTTCTTCCTCTCTTCTGAGAATGAATTTTCCGTGAGAAAAAAATAGGAAAGCCATGTTGTCTGATGTTCGACTTCTGCGTACTGTATCAAACATGAGTCTGTCAATCCTTAGCAGCAAACTCAGCGGTAAGTTCAATATACACGCATCGAATTTTTTTGTTTACTAAAAACAAATTCATCTTCCTGAAATAACAGAATGCATCTGTCTTTGCTTGGCCAATTTCTGTTGGCTGATTTTTCTTTACTGTTTCTTACAGAATTTTGGCTGAAAACCTTCTTCAGAACTGGCATTGGTGATGTAGGATGCTGTGGAGAATATCCTGCTGACACCAACATCAGGGAGCTCATACGCTTTTGACGCGCACATCAGACAACTCAGAACTCTTCGTGGGATAGAAGGGTCTTCCTTAGATGGTAGGAAGAGCCTTTATACACGAGAGTTGGATGGTGGAGTCAACTCTACTACCGAGAAATCGGGTAGTAGAGTTCCTCTGACGGTAAGAACTAGGAATCGTATCCCAAGGTTGGATACATTCCTACCTGCTTGAGGTGCCGCCGTTCCTCCACGAGCTGTATTGGCAGCAACACGCCGTCGGGCTGCCATACTCTGTGGTTCTCCTCTCGTCTGAGAGAGAAGACCAGAGTTTGATTCCTGCTGATCTGGTCATGACTGAGACCCAGACAGTCAGGAATTGCCACCAACAACGAACCTGACGGAGAAGGTCCGACGGAGAAGATCCAAAGAAGAAGATAGATCTCTATTAGGTTATCGTTGTGGTGTAGAATGAAAATCCAAGATTTGTAATAGATTTCCATTATGATTTGTAAGAAAGTCTAAGAAAATGTAATAGACTTTTTGTGGTGAAATGGGAAATGGAAATGACAATTCTTCTATGCTCAATGATTTGTATTTGTGGATGAATTGTGGACATGATAGATAATAAAATCATCTTTTCTGTTTTAGAGTATATGATATTATCAGAGGTATTATGGACATGATAATATATAGGAACTCGAAAGAAAATAGATTGATTTCTATGCAGAGGTCCAAACATGACAAATGAGTAAGTAGATTCGGAATTGATTCAGAGGTTATGAAAACGTGATCAATAACGAATCCCCACTTAATGAACTGATAGAAGATTATGAACGGACGAACCGTTAGGAAATGAAGAACAGATGAACTGTCAAGTGAATGTAATAAATGAACGGACGAACCGTCAAGTATTAATGAACATGTGAAACGTCAGATGAATGTGAGAAATGAATGGATGAACTGAATATCAGGAAAGAATACGTCCCTTCGATCCTTGTAACCATATGCCTATAAATAGAGCATATATTTGAATAGAAAGATCGCATTTTATCCACAATGTCTTCTGAAGAGAATATAAAGAAGGCTGAAGTCGCCCCCGAAGCTACTGATGGTGTTAAAGAACATCCACCTCCGCAGAAGAAGGAAATGGGCGAAAGCTCGTCTACTCCCAAGCCGCCGAAAGATATCCTGGACTTCCTGGTCGAACCAGGAGAAACCGAAGAAGAAGAAGCAATGAGGCTGGCTGCCTGTTAATTCTTGGTGCGATCAGGAAAAGATGTACTCAATTCTTTTGCTGATTATGTATGTGGTCCTCGTCCCAAATATGAAAGGGATTATAGTGATCTTCCATGATGATGTACTCTTTTTCTTGAAGAATTTGTCTCAAATAAACTCCGTTTAAGGAAACTTTGTTTATGATATATCCTTCCCACTTTATATTTTTTTGCCTTTATTCATTGATCTTTTGACTCAGAAACCAGAAAGACTAAATATCATTTTCATAAATATGATATTTGAGATAGAAAATTCAGAGGTAATATGGACATGATTTTCTGGATATCAAATTTGTTGAGAAAACGATACAAAGTAGAATACCTATCTCCACTGGGGACAATAGATATCAGAATGATTCTTCGGAAAGAACAATAAAACAGCTAGAGAATGATGGGAGGACAATCTTGATAGAAATATTAAACGTAGTACTTCTTCAAGAATTTGCCGTTGATGGGCATCATAGTGGCTTTACCATCTAGAGTAGTGAGTTGATAAGCCCCATTAGAAAAGATCTTATTGACAATGAATGGACCTTCCCATTTTGCATCAAACTTGCCCTTACTCATGTGTGTCATAGTCATCGGGCGTCTGACAGTAAGCACAAGTTCTCCTTTCTGAAATGTTCGAATTCTGACTTTCTTGTTAAAAGCCCTTGAAATTCTAGCATGATAGAATTCAATATTCTGTTGAGCAGATAACCGCTTTTCATCCAGAGCCTCCAATTCTTGAAGTCGAAGACGATCATTATTTTCTGAGGTAAGTTCATTAGCGATTGCTATCCTTAAAGAAGGAATTTGAATCTCTAATGGGAGAACAGCCTCAGATCCGTACACCAGAGAGAAAAGTGTACACTTAGTAGCATTACGGACTGTAGTGCGATAAGCCCACAAGCATTCCCCGAGCTTGTCACTCCTAATTACGTTTGTTAGTGGAGACAAACTTCTTTAGGAGTTTGATGATAGTCTTGTTGAAAGCTTCTGCCAATCCGTTAGCTGCTGGATTATATGCGGTAGAAGCCACATTATTGATCCGGTGATCGTCACAGAATCGAGTAAATTTTGGCTGACAAACTGTGATCCGTTATCATGAACAATGCGTCGAGGAACACCAAATCTGTAGATGACGTGGTGCTTAATAAAGCTGATGACATTAGACGTCTTAACTTCAGATAAAGGAATGGCTTCGGCCCATTTGGAGAAGTAATCGGTTATTGCGAGAATGAACCGATGACCTTTAGATGACGGTGGATTGATCGGGCCGACAATGTCCATACCCCAAGCTTCGAAGGGCCATGATGCTGCCGTCGGATGTAGAAATTCTGAAGGTTGATGTATAAAATCCGCATGGATTTGGCAAGCTTTGCATTTCCTTGCATATTCAATGGCATCTGATACCATAGTTGGCCAATAATAACCCATCCGTCGAATACGGTCTTGAAGTTTTGGCCCAGGTTGATGCGCTCCATAAATTCCATCATGTGCTTCACGAATAACTTGTTGGGCTTCATCACCGGCAATGCACCGAAGGAGTAAACCATCATAAGCTCGACGATATAAGGTCTTTGTCGTATGATTGAAATAGAATCTGAGTGATCATCGTCTGATAGATGCTGCCTCACTCGGATCATCCGGAAGAATATCATATAATACGAGATCTAAGAAAGGAAGTCTCCAATCTTTATCCGTATTCTGATTCTCAGTCGAGTTACTGAAGATGAATTCCATGCTGGAATCGGATGAAGATGACATCGATTTACGACTGAATCCAAATCCTCTTGTTGTGTTGACGTCATGAGATGTTGATTCTTCAATATCAACTGGAAGTCCTAGAGTCAGGTTATTTTCAAGATGAAATAACTCTCGATTACGAACAACAATCATTTGTTGCCGTCTGATTGGGATAGCCAGCACCGCTGCAAGATTAGCAAGGGCATCAGCTTCTGTGTTACATGCTCGCCTAACATGTTCAATGAAGAATTCCTTAAATGATGAGGCCATAGATATGGCTGTTTTATGATAAGGAACCAGATCTTGATGGCGAACTTCATAAGTACCCCTGATCTGATTGACAATAAGTTTAGAGTCTCTATACGCCTCCAAATGTTGAATATTCAGATGTTTAGCGAGTTGAAGACCAATAAGTAATGCGTTGTACTCAGCTACATTGTTTGAACACGGCTGATCGAGAGAATAAGCTCTTTGGATGGCAAGACCTTCTGGCGATACAAGAACAATTCCAACTCCAGCGACAATATCGCCATTAGGACCAATTCTTGATGCTCCATCAAAGAATAGACGCCAAGTAGGATCTTCTTCAGCAATTTGATTTGAATCTAGGACTTCATCTGGGATTTCATCATAGAGTTTTGAATTTTCTGGAATTGAGTGAGCAGCCAGAAAATCAGCTAAAGCTTGTCCTTTGACTGATTTCTGAGGAATATAGTGCATGTCATACTGAGCAAGTAGGATTCCCAGTTAGCCAATCGAGAATTCAAAACACTGGGTTTCTTCATCATGATCCGTATAGGATTGATCTTAGAGATGACATGAATAGTCTGGCCAATGATATAATGACGTGTCTTTTGGACAACAAACATCAAGGCTAGACATTCTTTTTCAACCGGTGAATATCGAGGTTCAGCTCCGGTCATAGTGCGGCTGAGATAATAAATGGCTTGTTCATGGCCATTTTGATTCTTTTGAGCGAGTAATGCACCCAATGAATGACTCATTGCTCGAGTATAGAGGAGGAACGGTATTCCTGAGACAGGAGGTACCAATACTGGAGGGCTCATCAAATATTGTTTTATATCATCGAATGCTTTCTGACATTCATCATTCCAGACAAAAGCGACACCTTTCTTCATAAGTTTGTTGAATGGTCTGCAACGTCCTGATAAATTAGAGATGAATCTCCTGATATAAGCGATTCTTCCTCGAAATCCTCGTAGCTCTTTTAAGGTGTGTGGAGGACGCATTTCTTGGATGGCTTTGATCTTCTCAGGATCCACGTGTATACCTTTAGAGGTAATGACGAAGCCGAGAAATTTACCACTAGAGACGCCTAAGAAGGACTTAGTAGGGTTCATCTTTAATTGATGCTTACGCATTAGATCAAATATAGTCTTGCAAATCTTGGATATGATCCTCCTTTTGTCGACTTTTGACTGCAATATCATCAATATAGCATTCGACTATTTTCCGCAAATGTTACGGAATATAGTGCTCATAGCTCGTTGATAAGTTGCTCCTGCATTCTTGAGACCGAATGGCATAACTGTATAACAGTATGTACCAATCGACATTCTGAAAGAAGTGTGCTTCTCGTCTTCTGGAAACATTTTGATCTGATTGTACCCAGAATACCCGTCCATGAATGACATTCGTTCAAATCCACAGGTATTATCAACCATGACATCAGTAATTGGTAGAGGGAATTGTCTTTAGGATATGCCGCATTGAGATCGCGGAAGTCTATGCATACTCTGATCTTGCCAGTCTTTTTAAGAACAGGAACAATATTAGCCATCCCAATCGGGATGTTGTTCCTCTCTAATAAACCCAGAGGTAATGAGTTTATTGACTTCAGCTTCAATTACATCCATGATGTTCGGACGAAATTGTCGCTGTTGTTGTTTGACCGGTTTAGCATTCGGCAAGATGTTGAGTTTGTGAGTTGCAATCTGTGGATCAAGACCTGGCATATCTTCATAACTCCAAGCAAAGACATCATTGTATTCACGAATGAGTTTGATCATGTCTTTCTTATCAGTTTCTGAAAGACTTTTACTGATGAATATTGGTTTGGGAGATCCCTCTTCACCAACATCTATTTGAACAAGTTTATCTTCAGTCGGAGGTTCTTTTTGCTCGAAGCGGAACTCCCATTGATTATCTAATCTTTGGGCCCACTGTTTAATTCAGGTGAGATTTCGAACTCTTCTTCGTCTTCATCACTTTCTTCAGAATGGTCAATGGAAACCATATTGGAAGACAGAAGGTTGCAATAGAAGTCACCGATATTCGTATCGGAATCCCTAAGAAGTAGTACTAGAAGTATCAGATCTCTTATCTTCGTCAGACTCAGGATCTTCATGGATAATATTGATGAAAGGAGTAGGAGCAGTATAACCCAATCCGCATTTCGTCCTTCCATATTTCAAAGGAGGAATCCGGACAGGTATTTTTCTTCCTTTTCCATTATTGAGGCCAGTCCTGAAGTCATAGCCCATATTTTTGATGATGTCTCTAGATTGCTGACTATAACTGACGTAGTTGTAATCTTCCAGTATCATCATTTTTGTCATCATCTTCAAGATCAGAAGGATTTTGAGGCCCTTTGTAGAAGAATATTGGAATGTCTCCTGGCTTTCTGCTGGGAACTAGAAAGTATGAAGATTGTACAGGTTCTAGAGATACATCTGTATGAACAGTCTGTACAACTCCTATGGTTATTGTGTTCAAGTCATCTAACAGATGTAAATAACTATGAACATAATTACACACATCAACGTACTGCAAAGGGGGAGACTTTTCATTAAATGTAAAAGCAGCAATATTTACATTGGGAGAAGGCTGAGCCTTAGAGATTTTAGCCAAGTCAATGACTAAAGGGGGAAGAAGAAGAAGAAGCTTTGTTTCGATTAAGATCGATAACAAATGGCTCAGAAGAGGTGAGCTCCCTTAAAGTTTGAGTAGGAAGAGTAGTCCGCCCTCCAACTGGAATTAGCAGAGTATCTTGTGAAGGTACAGGAACTGTAGTACGCCCACTGACAGGAATGATCAGTGTATTTTGAGTCAATGACTGAGGTAACGGAGAGATCCGTCCACTCACTGGAATGATGAAAGAATCTTCTCCAGAGGGTTTAGGAGATTGTTGCTGAGTAGTTCGACTTTTAACAGGGATTATTAAAGTCTCACTTTGTGCATCTTCTTTCTCCATAGCTTGTATGATCCTTGTATACTCTTCTTTGTACATTCGGGAATCATTGAAATAAGCTTCAACCCCATGGAAGGGATTTATATCAGCAACTTTTTTTGTACTCTTCCATTGCTATCAATGTATTTAAAACATTGATGAAGAGTAGAGGGCACCACATTATTTTCATGAAGAAAGGGCCTCCCCAGAAGAAGATTATAGGATCCCGCGATCTCGATCACATAGAAAGTGACTTTAGATCTGAAATCGCCTATCTGAAGCTTCAGATGAATCTTTCCCAAAGGCTCACTTCGGCTTTGATTGAATCCCAAGATAGTAGTAACCGTCTTGGAGAGCTTGTGAAGAGGGATTTTTAGTTCATCCAACAAACTCTTTGGCATTATGCTTATAGCAGACCCTGGGTCAATGAGGATACGATCTATCTTCATCGTATCAATATAACCAGTGTAGTAGAGAGGTCGGTCATGTCGATTATCCTCCAGTAACATGTCGTCTTGTGTAAAGATGATATTTGGGATAATCTCCAGTACACTGTTGCAATGTAAGCAAGTGGCAGGTTCTGTATCCGGCTTCTTCAATTGTGCAAGACAAGAGTCAGCTTGTAGAAGTGCTTCACTTAACGTCTCCCGAGTTTCTTTAGAAAGACGTAGAAGTTCAAAAAGGGACATTCTAGCTGGAGTATTAGCAAGTTGAGCCAAAATGTCGAAGTTGTAAGGCTTCTGAAGTCCAAGAGGAGAAGACTTCTTGATTGGCTTATCAAACCGAGCCTGTTGTTTGCCTTTCTCCAGAGCCGTAGGCTTGGGAGGAACAGGTTCAGTGGATGATTCTTCTTCAGGAGGAACATTAGGAGCATCTTTAGCATCTGAAGGGATATCAGTAGGATCTTCAGGATTTTTAGAATAATCCTTTAGGTAAGGTTTCCCCGTTCGAGTAGCACTAACAAGTGCTTCTTCTTTGTCTTTTGGCTCTGTGTCAGAGGTAGACCCAAAAGAAGTCATATGACATGACTTGATCTTTCCAGCCTTCTTGGATTTTTGAGAAGAAATCTTTTGAAGAGAAGGCGATTCAAAATCTGCCACTAGATCAGGATGGATCCACATGATTTTCCCTGTTTCCAAAGTGATTGGCACTAATCCTTCAGACTGTGGAGGAGGAAGATTCACTATGTCAAGAGTTGCCTTGGGAATAGGAACAATCCACTTTCAAGGAAGTTGAGGAGGGAAATCTCCAAATTGCATAGAGACGAAGTTGGAGGTGACGGTCTTCTCTTTTGGAGTAAGAGAGATAGCTCCAGATTTAATCATTTCTTGGATCTTTCCTTTCAGTACATAACATGTACGAATTGTATGACCCAGCATTCTGTGATATGGACAGTATTTAGGATGATCTGTCTTACCAGCTTCATCAGGTTTCTTGATCTCTGGTAATTGTATTTTATTACCTTTCAGCAGACATTCAAAGATACCAAGGACATCATCGTCATCAAAAGAATATTCTTCTCTGGGGCGAGGTGTTCTTGATTGTTGAGTTGTAGAGACAGGAGTTTGAACATTTGATGCATCTTTACTCTGAAGATTAACTTCAAGAGTCTCTTTTCCTTTGCGAGCATTATTTTTATTGTTAGCACCTTGTCCTGTTTCTTTAGGAGTCATCTGCACTCCTAAACCTTTGAAGGTTTCAGCACTGATTTCTGCAGCTTTGGCACTGACTATGAAGGAAGGCCAATCTTGAAATTGAGTGGATCCTGTCCACATACTGATGATTGGCAACAAGTTCGATTTGCACGTGTCAATGGTGACAAGCATCAGGAGTTCCAAGAGGCATCTTCAGAGCTTCTCTTCGAAACCGTTCAATGTATTCCTCTGTAGATTTATTATTTTTCTGCTTGATTCTAATAAGAGCAGACATAGTCATGTCATTAAGCCCTTCATAGAACCTTTCAAGAAACATCTGTTTGAAACCAGCAAATGAAGTAATACTCCCATCTGGGAGACTTCTATACCATTCATAAGCCGTTCCCTTAAGACATCCAATAAATACCCGAGTAAGGAGGGCATCACTTGGTTGCAGTTGATCAGTCATCACTTTAAAGTGATTAATAAACTGACTTGGAGAAGTGGTTCCGTCATAGAATGAGATAGTAGGAGGCTTGTATTTAGGAGGATATGATACTTGCTTCCATTCTATCGGATAGGCTGCTTGATGCCTACCTTTGTAAACCATCATTCTGTTTGAATGCCTCGAATTGAGTTTTGAGATTCTTCAATTCTTCAGAGACAACTCCCGAAGATTGTGGAGTTGTGGCTTGTAGAGAATAGTTGGGAGGAGGAACAGCATTGTAAGCATTACCCCCAGCTCCAGAGAGACTAGGATTTGGTTGAGCTGGTCCAGGAGTATTAGATTGTACTGCTGGAGGAACTTGTACTGGACTTATATCAGTATCAACTGGTATGGCATCTGATACAGTCTGTCGATTTTGCAACTGAGCTGTCATAAGTTCATACATCGACTTCATTGTGTCAGTCATAGACTTCATTTGCTGTTCCAAAGAAGCAATTCTTTGATCTTGAGGAGTCAGGAAAAGAAGAGGGTTCATCAGTATTCCCATCAACCATGTAAGTTGTGACTGTATGAGGGATTATTGATGAACTAGTAGATGTTGTATACTCTGAATCATTGCTTCGTGTATCAAAGTCAACTATAGGAGAATTACCCCCAGTAGGAAGAGGTGGGAAATTAGATTCTCCAAGAAATTAGAATCAATTTCAGGGATCAAATTTCTTTGACTAGAAGCCAGGACTCTTGCTCTGGTGTTTCTATATACTCCATCTGGACTATCAACTCTACCCCCGGTGTCCCGAGAAGTCATGTTGACAGAGGCAAACAAAGGCTCATCTTCATCAGGCATAGGTTCATACTGAATCCTATTAAAGACAGACTGTCGTTTATTTTGACATCTGCATTGCATTGTAACTCTTGGCTGGAAGTCACATTCATGATTACCATGGTCTTGAACTGTTGATTCACATCTGCACTGAATTATGACTCTTGGATAGAAGTCACATTCAGCATGTTCCTTTGATATAGAATTACTCCTTCTCTTCTGTTGAAGATATTCCCGTAAATCTGTTTGTGAAGATTGAGGAGTATACTTCCTGTTCTTGGGTCTTGATGGCTCTTGATTATATAAAGAGTGATTAATGTGAGCCACATAATTTTTGCATACTCTGCATCTGGATCTTTTATCTTCATATCCAATTGGTATGGTTTCTTAACACCAGAAGTGCTGAGTTTTGTTCTTAAATCAGTGGAAGGATAACACATTAATTTTGGAAACATGGAGTTTTCCTTCCATTGATCTGGATATTTGCAGAGAAGGAAGAGTTGAACCACTCCCTTGATTAGGAGTTGGTAACAGACCCTCTTTAGTGGACAGATTCTGTGCCCAATTTGAAGAAATCAAAGAAGAAGACATTAAGGAATGTTTCTTCTTAGACTCATTCAGATTTTGAGACATAGAATGTCCAGAAGGAAGAGTAGTCAAAAGACCATCTCCTTTCCTTTGACTAACAAAAGTACAGTCAAAGCTGTTCCTGAAGTAAAAACTACAGGAGCAGAAGAAACAACTAAAGAGTTATTCCTTTTCGAAGGGACTTTGTGTGCAAGACCACCCCCAGTTCTAGTAGAACTCGGTGAAGAAGAAGAGATAACTAAGGAGCTATTCTTCTCTGATGAAATACACGCTGAAACTGACTTGGTTAAAGAACCAGAGCTGTTAGCGATTTTTGATTTTAGAATTACACGCTGGAACAGATTCGGCTAAGGAGCCATACTGTCAGCGTGACTTTTGAATGTGGGTTTGCACACTGGAATAGATTTGGCTAAGGAGCCAGTACTATCAGCGTACTTTTAGAGTTGAATTTGCACGCTGGAACAAATTCGGCTAAGGAGCCAGTACTGTCAGCGACTTTTAGAGTTGAATTTGCACGCTGGAACAGATTTGGCTAAGGAGCCAGTACTGTCAGCGTGACTTTTAGAGTTGAATTTGCACGCTGGAACAGATTCGGCTAAGGAGCAGTACTGTCAGCGTGACTTTTAGTTACTGTCATCTTCGAGCGCACAAGAGTGTGCGTGCTTGCAGTGGAGTTCTTGCCAGTGTTAGGAGTAGACACTGTGGCAGAGACTTCTCCATTGACTGCCAACTGATTCTTAGGGACATAGACAGAGTGTCCCTTCGACGGCAGTGATGATGGAGGCTGGAGTGGGCTTGCCACCCTTAGCCCGCTGCATTTCTTCATAGGCGAGTTGATCGAATTTGATCGTCATCACCTTCTTCGTCGAGCCGATTGACGAAGTGTCGCATTGAGTTGTTACCATCTCAGAAGAGGAGATGGTTTTCCCCAGCAGAGTCGCCAATTTGTTTTCCATAAAGAAATTCTCTTTATTTGTTGTGTTTCTGGGAAAATTACAACTGTAGGAATTCTATCTAGAAGACGATCGCTTTATCCCTTGGACTATGCGAAGAAGAAAAGCTCTCAAAATTTTGAGTAGATATCAATGTATCTGTACAATGAATGAGAAAAAGAACTCTATTTATAGAGTCAAAACAGTAACTGAAAAGATAACTACCTCACCACTGGTGCATTGAAAAGTCACACAGACTCTAAATACACGCAGGGTTAGTGAGTAGTTACTGGACGTGGCCCGTAACTGTTGGACACATGGCATCAGTGCATGGGTCGTGTGCAAGTTACTGGGCACGCGAGAGAGAGATCGGTGGCATGGCTGCCACGTACTCCAGTTGAAATGAAATCCACGCTGACTTGCTGAAGGCAAAAATCCACGCAGATTCGTTGACGCAGACTCGTTAAGGCGAAATCCGCAAGCTTTGAAGAAGAATACTTCAGAATTCACGCAGGCTTTGAGAAGAATAACTCAAAAGTCACGCAATGTTTTGAGGAAGGAGAAGGTTCAGAATACGCAAACCCAGCTGGCACGCTTCGTCTGACACAAAATCTCTGACATTGATTATATTGTCAGCCGCATTAAATGAAGATAAGACCCAAAGTCACGCCAACTTGGTGAAGAGTGAGTCTTGCTGCAAAAGACGGCTGTGATCTCTCGAGTTCTGTGCATACGTGGCATACGAGGAGACGTTTCTCGACTGTTGTGTTGTCAGTCATTATGATTCTGACGTATGGCTGAGCTGTCTCTGCGTGACTTCTAAAGGAAATGGCCAGGCAGAACTTAGTATCTTTTGTGCTGCTTCTTGGATCACTCTGCGTGACTTGTTCTGATCAACTCAGCGTGACTTCATTTTTGAGGCCTACAATTACAAGTCAGGTTTCAGATATTAGTTAAGAGGAAGCATGTGTGAGAGTCGTTGGATGTTGAACCAAATTATAAGTCGATAAGTGTACTCAGTTAGTTTCGAGGATAAAACTATTTTTGAGTGGTGTATAATGTAATACCCCATCATTCTCAGCTCAATTGGAGGAATCAAAATGCCAACGACGTTCGGACTTAGCCATACAACAGCTGCTCGAAGACCCGCTCGGTCGAGGCGACTCCTCGCTCAGGTGGGTGGCTTCGGTGAACTGGCCTCATCTTGGCCTTCACATTAAAAACAAAAGTTTTCAAATGCACAAGTAGGCTTGATTAAAAAGGCGAATCCACATAGCTAAGGGAATAATTCCAATTCGGGTCGGATTGAGTTAGAATTTGAAAAGGTCCCACAGTCGGCTTTAGAAGTATCGCACGTCGTGCTTTCAAAATGATACTCCGTCCTTCCCCGTAGCTTGGGAGAAGGTTGGTTTGAGTAGCCACAAAGTTATGAACTTAGCCTAAGCCATAGGTGTTGCACGCATAAATACTTGCTAAAGCATGCACGATCCCATCGTTTGATACTTATCAATTAGCCAAAGTGTCCCTTATGTCTTAGTGCATATTTCTATGATGGAAGGTTTGGTATAGCCTTTGATCGTCCCAACGGTTAAGTTGTTGCACGATTAAGTTAGGCAAAGTTATGTTGGGCTTTCAAAGTCATAGCAAGCATGTCCCATATTTTTGCGGTTGTCAAGTCCCATAGTCCCACGATATCAAGGCTCGTCATATAAAGTATGACTTGGGCGATGGTGTCGCATAGAACACAAGTCAGTCTAAGGTACGAGCCATTGTCGATTCAAGGAAAAGTTAGCCACGGTCTATAGCACATGAAGAACACGTTTTTTCAAGTTATGCTTGAAGGCTATGAATTAGCCATTCATGAGTTTAAGTCAATAAGAGTATGAAAGCTTTGAGGAAAGATGTCAGGACTGTATGCCAGTAGCCGAAAGAAATATGTCAGGACTGTAGGTTAGTCACCGAGGAAAGATGTCGGGACTGTAGGTCAGTCATCGAGGCAACCATGTTTTGGGCTCTGTAAAAGAAGTATGAAAAAAAGTAAACCAAAGAAAAGTAAGTTGTGACGGTTAGGCCATGCATTTACGTTAAGTCTAGAAGTTCTCGTAGGTGCGTGGTCATGGACAACTTGTTGACAAGGTTTTGTGCCCTCGATTCGGTAGCTTGGGGCCACAGGACCGCATCGGCCTAGGAGGGAAGCAAGGTAGTTAGACAAGAACATGCCACCGGTGATTCAGGACTTGAGCAGGGCTAGCTACCTTAGCTGTAAAGGTCTTGTCTGTACCACCTACATGTCAAAGAGGGCTTGAATTGCCAGTGACCTTTCATATAGATAAGTTGGCATGCTAAGCGGCAATCCGTATGCATGGTGTAGGTCGAATAAAAGAAGTACAACACGACATGAATGGGATAAAGATGGTGTGTGCGGTTGTAATACAAGTCTGAAGAAGCCTAAGATTTAGCTATAGAAAAGGTGCGTGCTTCGGCACAATATTTGGCGTCGAGTATTAAGTCGTTGGCATAGAGTTGCATAAGTCAGTCTTGAGTCATTTCGAGGTAAGTCAAGAAGGGCCAGACAGTTTGATTAAGTCATGCTAAGTTGCGAGGCACGACCTTGATGTTGAAGCACGAACCAAGTCGATGACACGAATCATGTTGTTGCATCCCAAAGTATGGGCCATAAGGCAAGCACGAGTCGACACGTTGATGTTGCAAGCATAAGAATGGTTTAGAGGTAACGATAAAGAAGTTATCAGTGCGATAGCATGGTGACGGTCTAGAGACATAAATAGGCCAAGAGTCTTTGTCCTAAAATCGATCCTAAGGCAAGAATAGAAATACAATCATAAAGGGCTTATGTTGCATAAAAACAAATGAACATGTTGGTTTTGTATGTATGGGCGAGGAGCTCACTCTACCAGTACAGTTTACAGACACCCACACAGTTTTTATGTTCAGACACAAGTAGAAGCTTGTTGGCACGGAGCTCGCTTGGATGCGTCGAGGCACAGAGTTCCTTGGCGTTATGAGGCATGCGATCTGCATGGAGTCTGAACTTATATGGGACATAATGTATGGACATCGCCTATCTGAAGCATCCGCTGGCTCTTCAAAGTGTAATGAGAGATGAGACAGTGAGCTGAGTGACTTGTAAAAATTAGAGAAAAGTGAGCTTGAGCGACTTGTATTCTTGGCCATGTGCCTTTGTAATCTTCATTATCAATAATGACTCTGATTTTGTTTCAATGCTTGTGTTGCCTTGTATATTCAATATTTCTGCTTGGGACTTCTGTGCGACGACCTTGTCATAAGCTGTTGTAATCGGCTGTTATAAAAGCCTTACATGAGCACAATCTAGGCTCGTGCGGCATCACGCCTTAGCGAGGACCATCAGTCCTAAGGGACCAGGGCGTGACAACCACATTCTAGAAATAGGGGTATTTTAGACTTTTATGGTTCATGTGCTTTTATGTTATTTTTTAATTAAATTATTGTGCTAGTGAAATATTATATGTAAACTATAGTGCTATTCTAAGATGGACTAGATGATTAGTCATGACCCTAGTGGACGTAATTAGTAAGATTAGACAATCATCAAATCCATTTTAATAAGTTTAGTTCATCTCTAATTAGACTAGCAAGTTTAATTAGAAGATTGGGCTAAACACCTAATTAAGAAGAAAGACTTTTTTTTCCTAAACTTGACATGACAATAGAGAGGGGCCTTATGGACATTTCACACTAACCCAAACCCTAACCTAGACCTAATTTGGCCGGCCACATGCCACCCCTTGGCTATAAGAAGAATAACTTCTTCTTCTCTCCTCTTCAATTTCAAACTAGTTTAAGAGCTTCTTCCTGTTGGCCCATTGCTTAAATGGTCACACCTGATTTTGATAATCAAACGATAACTTAAGTCGATAGAAAAATTATACGAACTACTACTAATGTTACAGGTTATGAAATCAATATTAAAGAACGTACTACGTCTACATCTGCTTCTACAAAGAATAATCGAGTCATCATCCAAAAATAATTATATTGGAATCTAGATCGAGTTATTTTATATTTCTTCTGTATTTTACTTTTATTTGAGTCTAGAAATTATAAAATATGAGATCGATCGAGATATTACTGGCTTAGGTTATTTCTTGTCCACCTATCCAAAAAGCCTACCTACTAATCTCAAAAACCCTATATATCCAAACAGCTCAAAATACTTATGCAATTTGGCCCATTCAAATTAAGTTCTGATCTACCAAACTCTGGCAGAACTCGACCGAGTTTGGTCCGAGTTCTGTCCAAGTTCGGCAGGTTAGATTTGAAATTCAGTTCCTTCAAATCTGTATGCAACATTCGTTTGCGAGATTCTCGCATCCGAACTCAGCCTGAACTCTGCCCGAGTTCGTTCAGAAAAAATGCTATAAATAGAAAAGATTTTCACATTTCTAACCACTCATTTACTCTTCTTTCTATCTCTTCTTAAGTGTTTTTCAAAGATCTAAAGCATTCATATACCACCTATACCACTCTAGCCAAAGCAGTAACATTCTATTCAATTTAGAGTCTTCGATTTACAGAATTGTAAAGAGGTTGTAAGTCAGAAGGCTTCTCAGTTTTCGTACTCAAGTTTGTTGGAGTAGGTCGTGCGCTCGTCACCAAGCATGATGTTGTGAAGTAGGTCATGCACTTGTCGCCAAGCACGGTGTTGTAAAGAGATGACAAGCTCTCATTTAGCTTACAAATAGTGGATTAACAGTGGGCAAGAGTACTCGCGACTGGATTAGTTCTCTCAGAGGGAAACCAGTATATATCATGGTGTTCACTGAGTTTAATCTTCTATGTCTTACTGCAATTTAACTTACTGTCTCTTATTTTTGCCATAATTTATAATCTGTTAATTTTTTAAGTGGTGATTATTTTCTGTTGCACACGCACGAACTCTATTCACCCTTCGCTAGAGGTGCTCAACGGTTCTATAATTGGTATCAAAGCGGGTTATATTCTTATATAACACTCTAGAGAGTATATATAGCAACTGTTAAATCAATATTCAACGGTGAAGGGCAATCCACAAATAGACCCCCACTATTTGATGGAACGAACTACATATATTAGAAAACACGGATGATTTTCTTTCTAAAGTCTCTTGACTTTGATCTTTGGTCTATAGTAGTCGACGGTTAAAGAAACTGGCATCTATAATGATTGAGGGTGTACTTTAGACAAGCCACATGACAAATACACAGATGAAGAAAAGACAAAGGCTAGTCTAGATGTACGTGCCATCAATGCATTATTCTATGCAATCGACAAGACAGATTTTAATCGTGTTTCTACCTTTACTATGTCTCATAATATTTAAGACTTCTTGAGGTAACTCATGAAGGTACCTCCCAAGTAAAAGAATCTAAAATCAGCAGACTAACATAGGAATATGAATCATTTAAGATGAAACCCGGTGAGTCAATTACACAGATGTTTACTCATTTTCTAGGTATTACTAATCCTTTGCAATCTCTTGGTAAGGATTACAGTAACCACGAGAAGATCAGAAAGGTGCTACAGGCTCTAAGCAAGAATTGGAACCCAATGGCAATTACGATTATTGAAGGAAACGATTTCACCACAATAACTCTGGAGACACTTATGGGTAAGTTGATGACCCATGAGTTGGACTTGCAAGAATTTGAAGAAGCAACTCCCAAGGAAAAATCTATCGCCTTCAAAGCACAAGCCAAAGTAGTTGCATATAATAATTCTGACAAAAAATCATCAAGTGGTGATGAGCAGGCCCTGCTAGTAAAGAACTTCAAAAAATTCTTAAAGTTTGAGAGATCAAACCAAGGAAGAAAGACATCTACGAAAGCAATAAGAAGAAACTATATGCTATGGATGCAAGAAGTCAGGGCATATGAAGAAGGACGGTACACTATCAAAGAAAAGCAGTTTATATATAGATCAAGATCAAATAGGAAAGCTACAACAGGTCGAAAGTATGCAAACACAAGCATCTGGCACGAAAGTGATGCCAGTGAATCAGAGGAAGAGGATAGACCCTGTAGTGCTGCCAATGTATGTCTTATGGCATTTAAAGGTATCTTCTAACCCTCTGTATGATGACTTTACTTTTGATGAATTAAAGACTGCCTTTAGCGAACTACTAACACAAAAATGTGTTAGACAAGTATAAGGAATCTCACAAAGAGGTTAAGGCATGCCAACCGAAGTAGCAAGATTGTCTAATCTTGATGAAGACATTAAAGAGACATCTGATATCGGTAACACGAATGTGATAGCCAATCTCAAAGTAGACTATCATGAGGCTATCCTTACCATCGAAAATAAAGAAAAAGACTATGTCAAAATAAAGGAACTTTATGACATAGAGAAGAAAAGAAATTTAGTCATAGAGCAAAGACTCGTTGATATGACTGCCAAATACGAGGAGTCTTGTGTGGTCTCTAAAAAGTTAGAGACCAAGTTAGGCAAACAGGCCATTCATGTGACACAGCCTAAGGTTAGTCCTAATGCTAAGAATACAACTAAGATGATAAAACACAGAAAGCATGCAAGCAACACGTAATGACAATTATGCTTTCACATATAGGTTTTCAAAGAAGACACAAAATCATGTCAACACAAAAACATGGAGTACTTTCTCAAAACTTACTTGCACGTACTGTGGTGCTCACGGGCACATATCACAGTACTGTCTAGCAAGAAAGCTTGTTGACAATCAAATACTTGTTTGGATACCTAAGACTAATCAAAATGGACCCTTCAAAAAATAGGTACCAAAGGATTCATCTACTCATTTTGTAGGTGGACCCTCAACCTCTCATGCTAGAAGCAAGTAGATTCTTGATAGCGATATTCGTGGCACATGACTGGTGATACATCTTTGTTCGCTACACTATCGATGAAGAAAAAATGATACATTTCCTTCAAAAATAACTTGAAGGTGATATAATTGGAAATGGCACTGTTGGTATGTCTCCTTACCTAGTAATAAAAGATGTTTGTCTAGTTAAGGAGTTGAAACATAACCTACTGAGCCTAAGTCACTTAGCAGATAATGGTTATGATATCAACTTTGTAAAAGACAAGTGTTTTATATGTCAGAGTAAGGGTATTTTGGTAATTATAAAATTTTTGATTATTTTAAATTATTTTATTAATGTATTGTGATTGTATCATTAGTTAGTGAAACCTTAGAACCACTTTGACTAGAGGCCAACCATAACCTTAGAAATTACATTAGTTAGATATTAGCCATGACCAAAGAAACTTGTTAGAAAGATTAGATGACTTAAGTTAGGCTCTAATCTAGCTAGAGTGCCTTTTTTAGAAACCACTTAAAACACAAGCCATTATGGGCCTTCTCCCAAAGGGGCCTTAAATGACAAATAGGAAGCCTTTTAGTCATTTCCACTTAACCAAACCCTAGAGAAACACTATGGCTGGCCATAAGAGAACCTCCCCTTGCCTATTTAAGTAAACCTAGCCTCATTCTTCCCCTTTCATAAAAACTCTAACCCTAATTTGTATTCTTCCCTAAATTTCTTCTAATATCCAAATTGAGTCCAAATTTCTCCAAAAAAGTTGCAATCTTTTCCCTTGGAGAGAGGAAGCCTCTAATTGCTAGGAGGGAGCCTATTGGGACAATTTGACCGTTGGAAGTGAAGGAACCTAGACCTAGAAGTGTCTCTTGAGAATCTATCTCTCAAGTGGTAAGAAGCTCTAAACTCATTATAATTTAATATTTCTCTCCATAGATGTATTCATTTAGGGTCCCCATGACATTAGGAAGAGTTTGTTTCGACTTCGAATCCATTTGAGGTACGTATCGCAAAAGTATCGGATACGTACGCAAGTATTTGGTGAAATGTCTCTTAGGACTTTTTTTGCTTATTTTTCAAATATAATTATACAATATTGTAGTTTATATGTTGTTATATATGTATGGTTTTTCTATGGGATTTGGAGATGGTTTGGTTGGTGTTTTTGTTCAAGGGGAGGCTCGGGCCAGTGGTGGCTCTCTGTTTGGAATGTTCAGTCGTCCATGTTGTGCAGTATATCACTTTGGGTTTAAACTATGTTTCTTCACATCTAATCACCCTTGAAACATATCCTAGCATCTGCCATAGCCCACTACTTAGACCCGTCACTGTCTAGTCGAGCAGTACTCATAGCATATCCTTATATTGTACTATCGAGCAAATTTTGTTGCTCGCTGCATTACCTGTATATTATCTCCCTTGTATCCACTTGTCTTCTAATTGCATAAGCCCTACATACACTGATACATAGCAACATACTTATTCATATAGGCATAACTTCACTGCACTCTCATTTCACTCACAGCATACACATCATTCTATGCACTGTATGTACTACATTCAATGTTACATCATCCCCTGTATTTCATATAGCCTATATTGCGATACAAACATGTATCAATATTGAAAATTATCATCTATACACTGTAATATAAGTTACCCTGCATCCCACTCAACTACATCACATATTGGTCCTACAATTCATATTACTTCACTGCAATTGCCATGAACCACTGCATAGATGCACATTGCCATTCACATATCCTTTCACACATCCCACATCTGCCAGTATCTTAGCTATTACTGAGGATGTACTGCACCATCACATTCCTGCATGCACCCATTCATCTATCTATTGCATAGCCTTTAGACATTGTCCATCTAACTTCATGCCCAGACCTTGCCACTGTTCAGTCTTAGTGCTTGGACACATGTTGTCCTGCTACCCATGTGGTTCAGACATCATATTAGTGTGCTGTCCACATACCTGTCCAACCACATTCAGTTTATATCTTTTCATTGATTAGGATTATGTTATGTCATTGTTAGTACTTTGATTTGTTACAATTCAGTCCCATTTATGTTTCCTTGGCATCTTCTTATGTTGTCCCTACGACCTCTAGGTTTATTTAATGTAGGTTGTCCTATAGTATCTGTTGAGGGAGTGACAGTATTAGGATAGGGTACATGGCTTGACATCATATATAGATATGTAATGAGTGTGTCAGGTATTTTAGGATGCCAATGGTATCATGGGCGACATATTGTATGTATAGTATATGTGTGTGGAGTTTAGCAGGATTGGGAGCCTGAACAGAAAATGAGTGAACAATGTAAGTATCAAAGAGTATCACTAATTTATGAGTGTGTATGTCTCAGTTGTGTGTCTTGTTGAGTGATTAGAGATCAAGGATCAGTGAGTGCAGTGGGGGAGTAAGAGCAGGGAGATATTAGAGTGTTTAGTATCTAAGTTAGATGTTAGGTATTATGGTTTTGTGTGTGGTATTCTATGAGTGGATATTAAGTGAGTGTGTGACTTTGGCTTGAGTGTGTGAGGGTAAGTGTACTAGTGTTAGATATGGAGGTATTAGTTGGTATCTCAGTATGGATGTCGAGTGAGATGATTTTCATATGGAAATGTGGAGATGTTTGTCTTGTGAATAGAGTTAGTCTTATGAAAATCTTATGTTAGTGCCAGTTGAAGTATCAGATGGATGTCGAATGAGAGGATTGGCCTACGGAAATGTGGAGACGGTTAACTGAATTTGACGGAAAGGCAGGACAAGGCAGTAGCAGTTGCTACTTGCTAATTCATATATCCTGCCTCAATGTAAGGTTTAGCTATTGTAAAGGGGGAGATTAGTATAGGCAAGTAAGGCTAACTTAAGAGTATGTTATGGCTATGGGTTAAGAGGAACGAAATACATCTTGTGGCTATATGAATGACTAGTACATATAGATGATGCTAGGACATATGTTCGGATGTATAGTATCATAGGCCGTAGGACATGAGTTAGAGTAGAGGCCATAGTGTAATACTTTATATCTATGTTTATGTGTATCTACATATATATCTGTGTGTGTGTGTGTGTGTGTGTGTGTGTGTGTGTGTGTGTGTGTGTGTGATTAGTATATAGTTAATCTAGGATTAGCCTTAATATAGAATTTGACTAGAAAGTTGACCTAGTTGACCTGTAACTACCACTTTTCTAAAATAAGGATATTTTGGTAATTATGTTTTTTTATTTTGGATTCATTTATAATATTTTAATTGGTATTGTGTTAGCAGTCGGTTTAACCTTAGCTAACCATGATTAGAGACTAACCATGACATTAGAGACCTAATTACCAAGTTAGATTTGAATTTAAGTTTTTAGTCCTAATTAGAAAACTTCTTGAATTAATTTTTAGGGTTTTAAGTAATTTGAATTTTTGGTCTTTTTGCTAAAAGTGTCACTCCCACTTTTCTAGATTAGGAGAATTTTAGTCTTTGAGTGCTAATTTGAATTTTTATTATTATATATATTAAATTGATTGTTGTGTAGCTTTGATTGATGTCTTTGTAGAAGGTGGTATAACCTTAGTCAACCTTGATTAGAAGCCTAATAATGTAATTAGAGACTTAATTGGTTTTTAGATTTTTAATTTAGAATTATTGTCCATTTTAGGAATCATTTAATTCATTTTTTAAGTTATTTTCATAAAGCCTTAAGCCTTTTTGTCAATGGGCCTTTAAAGCAACTAGAGGAGTGATGGCCCATGACCAAACCCTAAACCTAACCCTAATACCCCTTGGCCGGCCACAACAACAGCCCTCCTCTTTTTCATTGTGTTTTAACTTGTAGCCGTCACAAGTTCACAAATCCTAGTTTTCCCTTATCTTCCAAAGACCCCATTTTCTCGTTTCTCACCCAAATCCTTCCAAACGATGTGCGTTGCGACCGTTAGGAGAAGAGGAACCTGCTGGAGACTTGTTAGCGAGGGATCGGAGGCGTTTGAGGAGGAAGTCGGCATCGACGTGTTTGGAGGCTTGTTTCATTGAGTTTTGACACTCAATACGTAAATCTCTCTAAACACTTATTATTTCCAATTTTTCATCATAGATGCATCCATATAGGTACTCCCAACCTGTGCATGAAGTTTGGTAGGTTTGTGATTTCGTTTGATAGCCGTATCGGACACGTGTCGGTCCTATGGAACACGTGTTCGACGAAATGCCACTTAGAACTGAAAGTTGGTATTTTCGATTCTGTTTTCACGAATTTATTGTTATTATTTTGAAAAACTTTCATGAAGACGGATCTTGATTCGACACGATTTCAGTGTCCGAATCGGACACGGACAAGCGTGCACGAGGCCCGTATACGGCCCGTGCATGCCCTGCTGTCCGAGCGTCGTGACTCGACGTACAGGGCTCTGTTTCGTGTGAAATTTTATGGACGCGTGGGGGCAACCCCTGCCATGTGCTCCTAAAATTTCATAATGTTTGTGGAGCGTGCACGAAAAAATCCAACACGCACGGTTCAGCTAGCACTGTGCATGCGACTGAAAATCGCCGTTGATACGGCCTTCGTACACGACCATGACGCAACGAGGACTCATTCCAGGAGCATGGACACGAAGCCCTATACCTAATCTACCCAGGGACTTGACCATGTAGCACGACGTGGCTTGTATCGCGATCTACGACGTAGACACGCGCCACGAGGCCGCGCTCGTGCGTGCGTACAGCCCCTGCAGTGAGTGTCATAAGTCGACGCACAGGACACGGATTTGCATGAAACTTTATGGACACGTGGGGGCAACCTCTGCCCACGTGCTCCTAAAATTTTATGAGATTTCGTTGAGTATTCGCGTCTACACTGATTCGGCTGATATCGTGCACGCACGTACGGTCGTGCGATACGCACTAACTGGACACGATACGGACATAGGTTCAACCCCGTGAGTACCCGAACACGTCATACACATAGACACCTTCGTGTTTGCCAAGTTTCACGAGTTCTAGTTGAGTATTGTGCGATTTGGGTTTCGAGTTGAGTTTTCGGTTTCGGTTGTTATATATTTTGAATTGATTTTGTCATAAATTAATTTTTCTAGAATTAAATTAGATTTCTGAGTTTATGTTGTGCTGATTAGATTCTGTACTTGGTGGTTTTAACCTCTAATTTTACTTTCAATTGATACTAATATATATTATATATATATATATTAAAATATATATATATATATATATATATATAATATATATATATATATATATAATATATATATATATATATAAATATATATTATATATATATATATATTGCACATCGAGTCGTGGTGTACTGGTAACACTACCGTGCATCGGGGTGAGGGCCGGTTTCGAGCTCTCCCTCCCGGAGGTGGCTGGGTGGCGGTGGTCACGGCCTCCGGGCCAAGTTGGGTGGAGTCGTCCACCGGCTTTGGTTTTAAACACAACACACACACACACACACACACATATAATATATATATTATCTATATATATATATATATATATATATATATATATATATATATATATATATATTTATATATATAATGGCAACTTCCTCCCCATCCATTCTCGGCGCTCACCCTCTCTCGAGTGGACGAGCAGCAGCTAGCCCTCCTAGGGCGCTGGTGGGTTCGTTCCCACCCGCTCGCCGCTTCCTGGCCGGCGTTGCCGCACGTCAGCCTCGCCCACCTGCCGCAGGACGATGCTCTCGAAACTCGGCCAGCCCCTCCTAGCCTCTGTAGGACCGATTGTAGGAACGAGTTGTAAAGCGCAATACTCTAGGGGATGAATGGAGTAGGCAGCAAAAATTAACTTATTTAAAAATGTTAGTGACAAGATCACATAAATATATATTACAGATATGTAAATGAAAAGTAAAGAGTAGAGAGCAAAAAACACAAGGATGTATACTAGTTTCCCTCTTGTGAGGACTAGTCCAGTCGGAAGAACTCTAGCTTCCAGTTGAATCCATTATGGAAAATCACCACAAGTTTTCATCCGAAGTTCTTGCAACTTTTACAATGCGAGCTTTGATCCGAAGTACTCGACCAACTTCAATTGTGAAGAGTCTTTCTTCAATCAAGCCTCTGATTACAATCGCTCTGAAACTTCTAGACCGTACCGTACTGGCAAATCGACTAGAGAATTTTAACTGGCTTGGAATTTGAAAATGAAAGCTTAGAACAATTTAGAAGAAGTAGTAGGCTTGTAGAGAAGAGATATGAAAGTGAATTGGTGTACGAGTGAATTGAAATGATCGAAATTCTCTATTATAGTTTTTCCAAAGGCAGAATTCTGACAAAATTCGGACAGAATTCGGGCAGAACTCTATGAGAAAATCTCGTTGGGATCCGTAACTGCAGGAAGACCAAGTTTAAAAAGCAACGTTTACTAATCGAACTCTGGTCGAACTCTGGCCGAATTCGGGCTGAATTCGCCTGGAGTTATGTCAGGGTTTTTGCAAATTAGTTTTTGGGCTTTTTGAAAAGTCAAGCAGTTAGGAAGTAGTTTGGGCTTTTGTAAGTGGGATTGTTTTTAAAATGAAAGGGTATTTTGAAAATGTTTCTTGGGTAGCCTATTTGCCAGTACGATACAGTTTACATTGTATTCCTAAACTCAATAAATATGAAAAATACATTGATCAAATAGGAAAAACAATAGCCCTTTGATGACACCTTTCTTCAGATATTTAAGCAAACATGAAGACGCCTTTTTCACTTGACGGTATATGTCCATAGATAAACAGATATTTGAACACCCCTGTCCACTGACCGGGCAGCGGAACCCCCGATGCAAGGCCCCGGATAGGTCGTTAGGCAGTTCAGAGAAATCTTTTTGTATGACGCCGTCTTTGGCCCATCCATAATTCTTTATTACATATGTCCTGGTTTGACAAAGCTTGATCATGCTTACTGCATGTCTACAAGTATATGTTAGACAAATAGAATAATATGATACAAGCATAGCAATATGATATAATATTTAGGACAATGCTAACTTTAAGTAGCAACATGATAGTGATTACATGAATATTAGTGATGTCATTATGGTAAACTTAATTGATGGACATATGCAAAAATATGATATAATCATTTGGCTAACAGCCTCGTGGGGGCGGTTCCTGTGACTGACTCGAGCAAGGCGGCGCCCTTCGCTGTCGTCGCATCCGGTGACGTTGGCCCTGCTGGCCCGCCTGCCCCCGCCCCAGGCTTCCCACTTCAACCCCGCGCACGAGTGGTCGCTGTCGTCACTGGTCAACGCCCCTCGGGCGCTGTGCCAACCCATGTGTCTGGCACTGGTCCCGAATGCCAGCTGGCTTTTTTCCTCTCCAGCCCCCGAGACATCAGCGGATCACGTGGCCTCTTCCCTTCATTGGGCGCCACGCTGGCCCAACCCGAACTCTGGCCTTCTCCCTGGGCGCAACCTGGCGAGCCCCTGGCGTACCCTCCGAGTTGTGCCACGAGTTGCACCTCTGGTCTACTGTTCGGCGAGGCAGTAGCCATCCCTCCTGTCGTTTTGACCGGTAATAGTGGCCCAGCTGTCAAGTCTCCCAGGTGTGTAGTCGCATTCGACCTCTGACAGCTCCATCCAGGAGGCGTGCCGGTATATGCTCGAGGTGATGGTCCCGAGCTCCAGCAGCCTTGTGGCCTCTCCCTCCCCTCGGGCGACACACTCGCAAATTTTGCCCCCGGCTCCCCCTCTGGATGCCACCAGGCACCCTATTGGCGCAACCCACAGGTGGCGTCCCATGCCCCTCACCTGGTGTCGGCACTGGTATCAAGGACCAGCCGTCCTGCGCGCCACCTGCCCCCGTCGCTTCCTAACCCTTTTTCCCCCTCGGGGAAGCGCCGAGACGAGTTGGCGCTCCCTACCCCCTTGCGTGTACCCTAACCCCTCCTCGGAAGATACGAAGCCCAGATCGTGTGCTTCCCACCCACCTGTGCACGGCTCTCCTGTGTTTCCCAGCAGGGCGCCAGCTAGGACCTCACGGGCACAACCTATGGATTGCGCCGCTATCAAGGTGGCCCCCCTTCATTGAATGGAATTTCGTGCCCCCCTTTGGCAAACCGGCGTCTGGCTCTGGTCCCTCCTGCCCTCCTGTCTATGCGATATGTTGCCCCTTCTCCTATATGTTATCCCTCGACGCCCCTATCCTCGGGCACGAGTTCTGCCTGCCCGCTGGCATAGTCAAAGTCTTGCGCCCCCCTTTGGCCGACGACCACTAAGGACCCCCTATGGCGCTGACCGCGTCAGGGTTTGCACTTCCGCGCCCCTCAGCATGCTCGATGATTAGCGCCAGTCCCATTGGCCTATCGCTCCCGACATCGTTCCCGCTCCACCCCTTGGCAATTGACGCCCCTCCCTCCGGCTCAGTTGGCCGAGCGCACACCATCGCCTCGCTGTGTTGCCGATAGGTCGACGGGGGACAATCCTTGATGTCGACAACCTCGAAGGCGGCCTGACCCTCCTTCCACTTGGGCCCCCCGCGGGCCACTCCCCCTCCGTCGCTCCCGGACACTCGTCCACATCGGACATTTCTCGTGCTGTGGCCCCTCCCGGAGCCACCTCGCACTCGTTCATCCCTAGTACGGCGGACCCTCCTCGTGCCCTCCTACGCCGAGATTCTCCGACCATAGTGGGGGAAGCACTTACCCCCTCTGGCGGCTGAGATTCAGCTTCCAGACGTTGTTTTCTTGCCACGTCCCCATCCGCGTCCCCTTCACTGCGCTGGAAATTTCCTCCCTATCCACCTCCTTCAATAAAACTTTTGTCATCAAATTTGGATCCGGATGCCCAAAAATCACCGTTGCTATAGAACCGATCGGCGGGTGGGGTCTCTCCGCAGCCTACCGGGTGGCTCCACTTAACCCCAAGCACATGCTCCTCCACCTTTCATCCGAACCAGACTACTCATTAGTCCGGGCCAAGGGCACTTCCAGAATTGGAACACAAACAGTTAAAATTGTCAAATGGTCTACGAACTTCAACCCCAAAGCTGACTCAACAATAATATCAACATGGATCACCCTCCCCAACCTACCCCTGGTTTGCTTTCCCGCAGCTGCTCTCAAACGGATAGCCAGCTCCTTTGGGACCCTGGTAGCGATTGCAGAAGAAACACGCAACCTCTCCAAATACAACTACGCGAAGATATGTGTGGAGCTATACCTCGCGCATGACCCTCCAAAACTCATTGATATTGAGCTCGGAGACCAAACACACCGCCAAACGCTGATTTATGATAACTATATCATCTTCTGTAAACACTGCCAGATGAGCAGCCATTCCATGCAGCACTGCTACCGGGCCCACCCCGAGCTTAAGAAGGCTAGCCAGCGCAACCCTCGCACGCCGGTTGCTCGACGTTACCCTGAATCTGGGAATCAGACTAAGCCCCTAATCCTTCCTTGTGATGGAAGATACTGCGCTAATGTCTTGCTCCCTCCCGACCAGCATGACTAATTCTGTTATCGTCCCATTCAATCCATCTGTTATCTCACTCAATAACTCCTTTCAACTTCTTACCTGCCAGGACCCCCTACGAACAATACTCCCGACAACCCCTCCTCGTCCGTCCTCGGCAGAGATGTTCGACCAGATTCTCCTTCCTCACTCCACATAGACGTCGACAGAGCTCCCACCACGCCATCCAACATCTCTACCAAAAACTTATCTGAGTTCATCATCTCCACCCTTCTGAGGTCCCTCACTCTCCCTCTTACCACCCGCCGCCCTCATCAGCCTAGAGAGGCTCAGACGGAGTGCCGTCCTGAGCAGAACTCTGAGACGACAATCCCCTAGACAGATGCAGAGGCTCTAAGGTCACCTCCCCCTCAAACTGCGGACGTGCAACCCAGCCTCAACCCCTCCTAACCCGGCAGGTTATGGCTAGCCAAGGATGGTACTACTCACCCTGCGTTCACCGGCAGCACCCCGGTAGGAACTGCTGTTCCCGTGTTCACCGGCAGGTTCTGGCAAGCTAAAAAAGCGGGTTTCCTTGACCGAGGCAACCCCTTTGCGCCCTGGAAGATAATAAAAATGAGCCTATTACCTCCTGGCTAGAGGCCAGTGACGGAAATATCAATGCTAGCAGAGTCAAGGGTCCACCACCACACCCACCAAAAAAACTTCCTCCAAAAAGAACAAAAACAAACAAAAGCAGTAGACGGCGATGAAAACAAGGTCCGCCGCGAAGCTTAATCCCCTGCCTCCCACTACCCCATCAAATGCTTAACATCATCTCCTGGAACGTTAGAGGGCTTGGGAACAAACCGACAATTAATACAATCCTCAGCCTCAAGAAAATTAATCAAATAGACCTCTTAATCATTATTGAACCAAAATCCCCAAAGAAGAATCAAAGCCACACAACTCAAGCTTGGATTCCCCTATGCTATCTCTGGATGTAATGACATGGATTTTTTGTGCCAGAATCAATTTTGGCATCATAAAAGATTCGCCTCAGGCTCTATCGTGTTGGGTAGAGCATCCGACACTCAAGTCCCGCTCCATCCTTTCTGCCGTTCATGGCAGTTGTGACATCCCCAACGACGATTGCTTTGGGATGACCTGGTGGAAGTGCCTTACCCTATCAAGGTCTCCTACGGCTCTGTATCGAAGATTTTAACACGATATCCTACAGAGAGGAGAAATTTGGGGGTCGTACTCCCCCAATCTGCGATGGACGACTTCAACAACTTTATCTTCCACGAAAACCTAACTCCCATCCCCTTCCACGACAGTGCATTCACCTGGTGCAACATGTAGAAGGGCCATCGCCGGCAGTACTCCCGTTTGGATCGGGCGATGGTCAACGACTGCTAGTCTGACATGGGCCTGATCACAACCTCTCTCATTTGAACTCCACTGAATCAGACCACTCCCTCTTCTCATCAGGATCAGCGACAAACACCAGCACTAAAAAATCTTTCCACTTCCTCAATTTCTGGCGACATCATTAATTCCAGAATGTCGTGAATGCGCTTGAAACTCTGTCTCGATCCTTGACCCCCTGCCTCGGGTGTCAGCCAAACTGAAAGCCACTCGTCACGCTTTATCGGCCTGGAGCAAGCAGGCTTTTGGAGACATCTTCCAGGCTATTAAGGGGGAGGACGATGTCACTGGAGCGGAGACAGCATTTGCCATCCTCAGTTCTTCTGCTACCGCGCTTCGCTCACCTCGCCAGAGCTCTTTTCAAATCCAGGCTTAAAGTGGAAACGAATTCTGGAGGCAAAAAGCCAGATCGACCTGGGACACCGACGACGACCGGAATACTAGATTCTTTCATACATGTGTCACCTGCAGAAACAAATTTAAATTACACCGGATATACGACGACAATGGCAACCTGACGGACGACCAAGATGGCATTCAGGCTGCGGCGGAGCACTACTCTAACCTGTTCTCTAAAGAGCGGTCGTTAAAGACGTCGCGCTTCTGTCCAAGATCCCATCCCTCATCAGCGACAGCAAAAATGAGACCCTGTGGCTACTCCTAAGGAGGAGGAAGTCAAGGCGACTGTCTGGTCCATTAAAGAACAGTGCTCCAGGGCCTGATGGCTTCAATGGCGTCTTCTTCAGGTGTTATTGGGACATCTTAAAATTAGACTTATTGGAAGCCACCATAGCCTTTTTCCAAGGGGCGAGATATCCCAATTCTATTTCTTGTGCCAACATCATCCTTATCCCCATGAAAGACAACTCGAAAACCTTCAAAGACTTTCGTCCTATCAGCCTATGTACCTTCACCAACAAGATTATTTCGAAGATCATCGCGAAACCGGATGTCCAATCTCCTCTCCAAGATCATCTCCGATGAGCAAAGTGGTTTCTCAAAGGCCGGAACATCACTGACAACATTCTCCTCGTGCAAGAGATGATCACATGTATGAAGTTCTCGTCCAGAGGGGGTAACGTTGCCATCAAACTGGACATGGAGAAGGCTTACGACCGTCGGACTGGCAATTCATGATCTGGGTCCTCAGGGCTTTCAGCTTCTCTGAATCTTGGATGACATCATTTTCAGATCCATCAACAAGCTTAGTTTCCACCGTCATCAATGGCCAGGCTGCAGGATTTT